>OX243817.1:34036852-34147655 GCA_945859605.1 Lumbricus rubellus | reverse complement strand
ATAGAAGCTGGATCGATGAACATCTTTTTATTTAATTGGACCTGGATGAATGAGAATGTTCTTGCTTAACTGGAAGCTGGATGGATGAAAATTTCTTGCTTAAATTGGAGCTGGATGTTCTTCCTTAACTGGGAGCTGTGAAAATCTTCTTGCTTAAATTGGAGCTGGATGGATCAAAATGTTCTTCCTTAACTGGGAGCTGGATGGATGAAAATCTTCTTGCTTAACTGGGAGCTGGATGGATGAAAATGTTCTTGCTTAAATAGGAGCTGGATGGATGAAAATGTTCTTGCTTAAATTGGAGCTGGATGGTTTATGTTCTTCCTTAACTGGGAGTTGGATTGATGAAAGTGTCCATGCTTAAATTGGTGCTGCATGAAAATCTTCCTTAACAGGGAGCTTGATTGATTAAAATGTTCTTGATTAAATTGGAACTGGACGGATGAGAATGTTCTTGTTTAACTGGTAGCTAGATAAATGAAAATGTTCTTGCTTAGATTGCAGCTGTATGGTCCTAATAGGTGAAATAGAAGCTGGATTGACAAAAATAACGCTTGAGAAATGGAAGCCAGATTAATGATAACACGCTTGAGAAATGGAAGCTGGTTTAAGGTATTTTTATATCTGAAGTGGAGGCTGGATTAAGGCAGTTTTAAACATATCTGAAATGGAAACTGGATGAAGGTATTTTATGGCAAAAATAGAAGCTAGATTGACGAAATTAACGCCTGAGAAATGGAAGCTGGATGAAGGATCAGAATAGGCGAAATAGAAGCTGGATTGACGAAAATAACGCTTTCACGTCCAGCTTCCATTTAAGATAAAGAAATACCTTAATCCAGCTTCTATTTAAGATATAAAAATACCTTCTTCCAGCTTCCATTACAGATATAAAAATAACTTAATCCAGCTTCTATTACAGATATAAAAAATAAATAACTTGATCCAGCTTCTATATCAGATATAAAACTACCCTAATCCAGCTTCTATTACTCAAGCGTTTTATCCGTAATCCAGCTATACCTTAATCCAGCTTCTATTTATGATATAAAAATACCATAATCCGGCTTTCATTTCTCAAGCGTTAATTTCGTCAATCCAGCTTCTATTTCAGCCATAAAATACCTTCATGCAGCTTCCATATCTCAAGCGTTAATTTCGTCAATCCAGCTTCTATTTAAGACACAAAAATACCTTCATCCTGCTTCCATTTTTCAAGCGCTAATTTCGTCAATCCAGCTTCTATTTAAGACACAAAAATTCCTTCATCCAGCTTCCATTTCTCTAGCGTTAATTTCGTCAATCCAGCTCCAATTTAATGCAGCACATTTTCGTCAATCCAGCTTCTATTCCTGTATAAAAATACTCATTCCGGTTTCCGTTACTACAACGTTATTTTCAGCGATCCAGCTCCAATTTTAACAAGAAGATTTTTATCAATCCAGCTTCAAGTTAAGCAAGAACATTTTCATGCGTCCAGCTCCACTTTATTTGGTCGTGAACCAGTTGTCGGTGTACCAGTTGTCGATGAACTAGTTGTTGTGAACCAGTTGTCGTGAACCAGTTGTTGTGAGACCCTGCATTTCGGCTATCAATTACACGCATTTATAATGAAATTAGTTTAAGATTGTTTTTAGATTGCTTATGTCAATAATAATTGTTGCTTTATGAGTGTCTTGTGAAAACATCTTAAACAGAAATGCATCTTTGGGGGATCAACAAGATTCCGTGAAAACCGAAACCACTGAACATACACAAAAGTACGATTTCCATTAGGTAATCTATTGTTTTAGCGTAGAAAATTATTCGCTCTTTGCACGATTATTATTTTTAATAAGTTCAATTTCTAGTGTAGCCAGAATCATTTTTATTAATACAGAGCTCTTTAAGCAAGAATTCATTTAATCAATCTCGCTTATATTTCGGCAGCAATTATTTTTCAGCAACATAACTACTATTTAATTCAAAAATTGTTAATCAATCCAGCTTCGATTTCAGCAGGATTATTTCCATAAATCCCACTTCTATTTATATAAAAATTATTTTCATCAATACGACTTCTATTTAGCAATAATTATTTTCGTAAACCGACTTGTGTTCGGCCAACACTGAAACCCATGCAATGGCGAATAATTTCCGACGCTAAAACGATAGATTACCTACCCTTAAACAGTTTTATAATAGAAAGCGGCCAAATCCCCGAAAATTATTCAGAGATAAATTGAAGACATGGCATAATAGACCAATTAAGTATTTACTGCCAACACAGTCATAGTGTATATAAATGACTAGGTTCTATGAATATTGATTCGGGGATCCGGCCAAATTCGAATGGGGTTTCGGGAATTTGGGCTGCAACCAACTTCTATTTAGCAACAAAGCTTTTCATCAATGCGACTTGTATTCGACCAACGCTAAAACCGCTGCAATGACGAGTAATTTACGACGCTTAAAAACAATACGTGTATAGTTTTTATTCCAACGCACAGTTTTCAAAGTAATCCGATACGTGGGTTTATTATCTACAATATTGAACAGACTTTATCCGTTTTTAGTGAGACCGCAAAGCTAACAAGTCTGAAGAAAGTTAATGTAAAATACTTACAAAATGCGTTGATTGTAGACAGACGTCTGATATGGCACTAAATATATAAAAGCCTACGAACAATACTTCCAGTATGACCATATTTGTCATTTAATGTTAATGTTATTATTATTTTAAGTAATGTGGATTCGATTCGAATCGAATCGATCAGAGAACATAAATCAGTAATCGAAAAACGGAAGTGTCACTACTCAAAGCACGTCATCTCATTTGCATAATTTTATTATCGACTGTACCGCCGATCCTGGCGATTCTGGCGGTAGGCTCGAAAAACGGCATATACCTCGGTGACTTCTTCGACTTAAGGAGGCCCATACGACTAAAATATCGAACCTCCCTCGGCAGATACAGTCTGGTCCCATGCATTTAGGATGAATCCTCGTTCCACTCTCCTTCTCTCTCTCTCTCTCTCTCTCTCTCTCTCTCTCTCTCTCTCTCTCTCTCTCTCTCTCTCTCTCTCTCTCTCTTCTCATGCAACAATACCCTTTGTGCGACAACGTTCTTTCAGTGACAATACCCTTTCACAGTAGGCTGCAAATGGCGTCGTGGGGAATTGTTTCGACAAGCGTAGAAGAAGCGCTGAACCAGCGCAGCTGACTGGATGTCTTAATAGTGCTGGAACGAGGAAGGGGAGAGGATGGATTAGAAGAAGGAGGAGAGGAGGAGTAGATGGTGGTAGGTGAGAGGAGGTTTGTCTCAATTCAGAGCATGTCTTTCTTTGAAAGAGCATTGCCTTTCCTTTGAGTCCTATTCTCGGAGTCAATGTGTCCGACCAGATGGTCAGTAAATTGGTTTGGTCAGTCGCATGGGATCAGTTGAATGGTCCTATGGTACTGCTCCACTGTAACCAGGCTTCTCTCACAGCTTCCTATAGGTCCAATCCAGGCCAAAGCTCGTCGTATCACGCGATTTCTTATGTAGCAACCGTCTTTACGAAGAGTTGGTGACCATTTTTAATGGGAGAGAAAGACAGGCAGATAGACAGACAGACAGACAGACAGACAGACAGACAGACAGACAGACAGACAGACTATCTCTCTGTCTCTAATTAAACATGGTCGTCAACTCTTTGCCAAGATGGTGGCGTTGTTTCAGACAGACAGACAGCGTTTTGGAACAATTAAGAAAAATAGCGAGACCGAGATAATTATTCAAACGCAGATAAAGACAGAACCAGAGCGAGAGACAAATGCAAAGAGGCATCTGCACCTACAGGTAAAGACTAAAGACAGAGAAATGTAGACAGACAGACAGACAGACAGACAGACAGACAGAGGCTTTGGCCTATTACTGGGATCCAGGGGTGTAACGAGTGGGGGGGCCTGGGGGGGCCTGGCCCCCCAACTTTTTTATCAGGGGGGGCCTAATATGAGAACGGACCCCCCACTTTTTTATGAGAGGGCCCTCCCACTTTTTTGAGAAAAGAGAGGAAAAGTGGTCCTTAAAATCTTTCCAAAAAAGAGCTAAGCCACAGTAAAGAGCAAAGCGACAGTTGGAAATAGCTGTTGAGGTCGAATATAGTTTACTTCCATTATTTCATTACAGCCTTTTAATTGGAGTGTCTCTGAAATCTTGTCTTGTTGATCGATCTCTTTATTGATCAGTTTCGATCTCTTGTAAAAAAAAACGACGACAAGAGTAAAGGCAAAGGATCACCTTAGAAATTCAGACAATTGCAGTTTTTTCATTATGCGAAACGAACATCGACGTGCAACGTTTGCAAAATTGCAATAACATGTAAACAAAGGTCCAAAGCTAGACTACAAATGGACATTGTAGACTACAAGTCTTCAGAATGTTTAGATGCCTATATCGTCGCTACGGTCGCTTGCCATTCCACTAATCTAGGGATATGTCCAAATTGAGATATTCCCATTTTTTGTTTCAAATGTGTACATCAAATAATTCACAATTTCACATCAAATTTTAAGAGTCAAGACTTGCCGTACAGAAGTCGGCTGCATTAGTAATAGTACTTAAACTCTAATAGACTCAATGATCCTACGATAATCCTATAACTCTACGATATTTCCGTCTTTTTTCTCTGTTGTATTTTCATATCCCGTCTGACACGTCTCCACTCTATTTTCACCCAATTTCACCCATTTATACTCTAATTAGAGGATTAATTTGGGACTTTTGAAGCTGCCCCATTTGTTACTAAGGCTCCCCAGGGCCCCCCACTTGGGGGGGCCTTGTGAAAAACTGGGGGGGCCCTTTAAAAAATTTTTTGGCGCTTCGCGCCAAATAAATCCACTACGTCCTATTTAGGCCCCCCCACTTTTCTAAACCTCGTTACACCCCTGCTGGGATCAACGCTCTCTCTTTTCGCCAGCGCTTTGTTTGAAATTGTCTCCATCACGGTCTTCGGGTATACATGTATATGTATATATTAATGTCTTCAATGTTTCTATTATAATACACGGCGACTCTTCCGTCTGCTTTACGTAATAGGTCGTTGATGAGGTCGACATTTGTATAGCGCCAGGTTATGAAACGACCTCACCAGCCACAGGCATATACGATGAAAAGAAACGGTATAGCAGCGGCACTCATGCCTGAGACCCGCAGGTTGTGTGAGTGTGTGTGGACATTTCAAGCGGAATAAAAACCATCGATAAAAAGAAAAAGGGACGAGCGGTCGTTTAAGACATAATATCCACAACAGGCAATGCCAACCATTAAGTGGTTAACGACTTCAATTTCATGGCCTCGGTTCGCAATTGTAGTTCAGCCGACGATATATGTATATATATATAATATAATATAAATATATAGAGCGTTGCTATATATATATATTATATATATATATATCGTAATGATCGCACTGCCACTGCCTTCCATTACGCGTTGTCTGCACAGACTGCGCTACGTATTAGTACGTAATCGTAATCGTATAAAGGCTACTCCACAAAGAATGAGCAGAGGGCACCCAGTTGTTCATGAGCGCTGCATCATGTCAGAAGGTCGTCCAGTTGCCAGAGATACAGACAGAGAGAGACAGACAGCCAGACAGAGAGACAGAGACAGTGAGAGAGAAGAATTCCATGTCATCTTCCTTGTCATCTGATCATCCCACCGACATCTACAGTCATTGTGTTCATTTCGGAGCAGTATGTTGCACAGTGCACAAGTATATAGAGCAGACAATAATGACTGCCATAGACTCCAACAATAATATTATTATTATTATGTGGCTTTCAATGCCTGCCAGATAATATAGCTAACAATGAAGACGTTTCAATAGGGATACGTATATACAAACCCAGAGGGCGACCACAGCTATTGAACTAGGGTCATTATATCTTATTTATATTATATTGTGTATAATAGTGTCATATATGTAATTATATATATATATATATATATATATATATATATATATATATATAACACGCACGAGTATATATATTATATAGAGTATATATATATTATATAGAGTATTTATATATTATATATATGTATATATATATATATGTGCACAGCCATGCAGTTAATTGATTGGACACAACAATGGCTCTGATCCGCTTGGCCATTCATTCGCTTGCTCATTAATTAATTCTTTTATTCATTGTTTCGTCCACCCATTCATTCATTCATTCATTCATTCATTCATTCATTCATTCATTCATCCTTTCTTTTCTTTCGGATCATTTTTTTTAGTAATGCATCACGAAGATATGAACTCAGAAGCGCCGTACATCAGCAAAGCCACAGTGAAAGAGAATATTAGTCTGTTATGCTCAGAAATGTTGACATCATCGTTATCAATGGGATGAGATACGTTTCGGGTTTTGACTGTTGACTCTCGGCTCCTGTCTGTCTATGGGTTCAATAGATGAACGATGTTACTGTCTACAGCGAGTCAGCGACCTTCTGAACAGTTTATTTTGCTCCATTCAGTTCAACATAATTATATGTTCTTAAAAATAAGCATTTTGGATTACACACGCCTCCCTCCGCCCCTCCCTCACATGCGTGCCCACACATAGAGACAAGAGGCGGAATTTGCACCCTGGAATTGACACCTATTTTTATAAGTAATTAAGTGGAAAAAATTTGTGGGGGGGGTAGTGCATGTTTTTTGTACATTCCGCCAATGATGCATATATATAGGGTGAAACTGAGAAATTTACTTTTAATAACGTCTATGAAAAATATCCATGTTCTTAATTTCCTGCGTTGGATTTTTCAGGCTGTTGAAACAATTTCAACGTGACTATTGTGTCTTGCCTCTCCTGGAAATTTTCTGCGGGCGCCCATGCTTCCTCAGTCCGTCCTTACTACTCATCCATCCATCCATGCATCCATCCATCCACCCATCCATCCTCCATCCATTCCATCCCTCCAACTCCAATCTGCCAGCAGAGATAAACGCGTAATAATCTGACTCGTTATAGGTGATGACGGCATTTGCGCTGTCGTTCGGTCGGTCGGTCGAGGCCCTTCCCTAAGGAACGACGCCATTCACCGTCGCCGCAACGCGGTCACACATCGCCCATGGTGAAGAGGAGTAGGCGCCGAGAAGAACAAGCTGTGCATTGCGAACAAATATCGATGGGAATTGCCCCGAATATCGACCGTATATATAACACTCATAAAGGCAACAGATGCCGCTGATCACCGATGATGGCGTCAATCTTGTTCCAACGTAGGGGGACGTGGGGGGGGAGGCTCGTGACTATACCTGTCTTATTTCTTGAAGAATTATAATTTTAGACGATATCTATACTGTCATATTTTAATAGTCCACACGTTTTGTAATGCAGATGAAGGTGGTGGTGATGATGATGATGATGATGATGATGACGATGATGACGATGATGATGATGACGACGACGACGACGACGATGATGATGATGATGATGATGATGATGATGTTGTTGTTGTGCAGTTGTAAACGAATTTGTGCAGTTGTAAAATCCGTCTTGTGTGCAGTGATAATTATCGTTAGAAAAAGTTAACTGCAGCCGGTACGCCATGGAAAAAGTAAGTGCAACGAAGAACGTGTGCAGTGAAAAATATGCAACAGGAAGACCAAAATCCGAAATTCGAAGCGGATGACTAAAAAAGTTCATAAGATTTTTTTCGACATTTTTGGGAAACATTGTCACGAATGCGAAATATTCATGGCTGTGCAGTTCTAAAAAATTGATGTCTTTAAAGAAGCATTGCGATGATGATGACGACAATTAATTAATATGGAATTTTTGGTGTTGAGCCGAATGAACCATTCTATGATTCATTTGCATTTTTAAAATGTCAGAGATGAAAGAAAGACACAAGAAACAGTAAGCCTAAATGTGATGATAGTAATAATGGCCTAATAGCCTACCCTATCAATTATAATAATAATAATAAAAATAATAATAATTATTATTATTATTATTATTTTATATCACTTTACAGTGCAAAAGAGGTAATATTTAGCCTATTCGTTGGAAGCTCTCAGCAACGCATAGGAAACTATGACACTTCTAGAGACATAAATATAAGCTTTACTTGCATTTGGCAAGTGCGCATGCATTGCACTGTATTCGTAGATTTATATAGCTCCACGTCAAGAGGGAGTTCTCGGAGGCACTCCAGACCTGACGGCCCAAAGAAATGGTTTTCAATTAAATGTTTGCGGAAAATGGCGAAGAAAGACCAAAAAATTCATTACGTATATAGACTGCTATAAAATTATAATTAGGGATGTAACAAAATTTTGCATACATTTTAAAACAAGCCATTACCGGATGGACAAATCAACATCAAGGACATTTTGATTGCCTGTCAACCCCCCCCCCCCCCACCGACCCCCCCCCCCCCCCAGCCCCACCAGCATCGACTTCTCTATCGAAGATTTTCCATCGCTCAACGCTCAGCCATTTTGTGGCTGCGTCTCTTTCCCGACCGACCGATCTGACTTTGATGGCGATGCTAAGCGGGATTTATGCTTTCTTGTCGACGACGAACGAAAAAAGAGAGACGAGTAGTTGGCTAAATTAGCCAGCGTCCGGAATTATGGACAATCTCCATCTCCTCATCCTCCGTCACCACCACCACCACCACCACTTCCTCCGTTGCCTTCTTCCTTGCCACTTACGAAGGCGATTGGCTCGTTTATGGTCAAGGAGGAGGAGGAGGAGGAGGAGGAGGAGGAAGGAAGGGTTGGTTGTGTGTTACGTGTGTGCGAGGGCGCACAGGGGGGGAATCGTCGAGTGTTCTGTAGAGTTGTTTTGCTTGCTAATGACACTTCTTGTCTTATTGGCGTTTAACGTCCTTAATATTATGAGCAGCAGTGAGTGGGGAGCTTTAAGGACGATTTAGTAAATACGTGCATGGTTTGGGAACCTGGGACGTGATTCACCCTCTTATTAGGCCTTTTCCTCTGTGTCTTTCCATCTTCCTCCTCCTCGTCCTCATATTCTTCATCATCTCTTCCTCCTTCTTATCTTCCCTCCTCATTCCTATATGCTCCTCTTCCCTCTCCTGCTCCCCCTACTTCCCCGTCCTGGTCCATTTGTCCGCTTCTCTTTTCCTCTTCTTTAGTCTCCGCCTCCCTTCCTCATTTACATCCTCTCCACCTCCTCATTTTTCCTCTCCTCCTATCTCCTAACTTTCCTCCTCTTCGCCTCCTCCTTTTCCTTTTCCTACCCACGCCCTCCTCTTTTCCCTCCTCCTCTCCACCTCCTTCTATTCCTCCCCCCACGTACTCCTCTTTTTTCTCCTCCTCCTTTTTCTCCTCCTCGTCATTTCTTAGCTGCTGCTGTCTAAAGATGACCCTCATGAGTCTCCGTATGGATGGATTTTTTCTTCGTTGGATTATCGGCCACCCTCCACCCATCCCTCCATCCCTTCCACCCAGAATTGACGATGGGTAGATGGGTGGGAGGGAGGTGGGTGGGGTGGGGTTAGTGTCATTGTCTGAGGGTCGATCGAATTCCTTTGATCGACTCACCATCGCAATTATTCTCTTGTCTTCTCCGATGTGCCGATGATGACATCAACCGACTTAATGAGGATAAAAAAGAGGATGCATGGGAGATGGAGGAGGAGGAGGACGACGACGACGACGAGGCAATATTATGAAGAAGATGCTTTCAGTGTTAATGACGATGATGGTGATGATGGTGGTGATGATGATGATGATGATAAGGAGAAGGTGGAGGACGAGGAGGAGGAGAAGCTCATAGGAAAAGAAGGAAGAAAGAATATGAAGAGACGATGCAGGACATTGGGATGTAAAAAGAGAAGGAGGAGGAGGATGAGTTGGAAGGAGGAGAAGAAAGATGCGAGGATAGCGATGATAAGAAGGCAGTCATGTTGAACGTGTCGAACGTAATGAACGTCAGTTGTATTGTTCAGCGATGCGTGAATTCATATCCGGTGTTGTCGGCTGTCGCTGAATCTAACGAAAAGATGAAATAGAATTATTGTGCGTCTGATTTTCATCCAGCATATTTACTAATAACCTTGCCCCTGCTTAAAAAAATTCCATATAATAGATTTTGCACTGGTTTATTAATTAATTGATTCATTTATTCATTCATTCATTCAGCAAGACAACCATCTCAAATGGGTCAACTGGCCAGTGAGTCAGCCCGCCTAGTGCAGCCCTCAAAAGCCCACCAGCCTACGAATGAATTTACATAGCAGCCAAGTTCTACTACATGTATACCTTCGAGTGACCTGATTTGATCCAATCTCTGCCTCCCGTAAGTCGAAACCACTCCAGATGCGAGAGATGGAGGAATGAGGAGACACGTGATCTGACCCGTGGACTCGCCTAAGATCTTTCCACATTGGTGGAGGAAGAATTCTTGTGGACTCCTATATACAGGGGTCCTTGCCTGGCCAGTTACTCAAGCTCCGCTACTGGTTGCACTCTCCCACTGCCAGTCCCAAGCCTGGATAAAGGAGGAGTGTGATACTAATCATTTTTGGCAGTTGCGTTAAACAGCAACAAGCGGCCAGTTACTCTGACAGTGTAACTCCATGCATCACAGCAATCCCTTACTTAGTGCCAGGCAGGGCCCGTCCCAAGCGTGGATGATCGAGGAGGGCGCCGCTAATGATCTTTAGTTATTTAGTTTCAGTTTTACATCACTGTGTGATAACAAAAGATAATCATCAGCGACGCCCTCCTCTTTCATCCAGGCTTGGGACTGGCACTGTCAGTGTTCGAACAATGGCGAGGTTGTTAATGATCTTTGTAATAACACAGTGTATTTAAACAGCAACTGCTACTATTATATTGCCAGTTACTCAGGATTACCTTCTGGGCTCTTCAACGTAGCAGCACCTGACTTCATTTTAGCGGTCGAGCCAGTAAAACAGCGCGCCAGTGGATTAGACGCAGACAATAAAGATACCATTACAGGCAGATGCTGGCTACAATGAATAATAATGAATCGTAAAACGACGATGTGGAAGAAGAAGAACAGTACTGTACAGGACGAATGGTCAACGTTTGTGTTATGTGGCAATACAGTGGCATCAGGTGGGAGAGGTTTCGGTTGAGGTTCGTTTTATTACTGCCAGCCATTCCTTCGGATTTGAATCTATTTCGAGGACGTTTTTAAACTACCGCCGTCCACCAGATGGGGTCAGCTGTAAAAGATCATCATAAGAGAGACATACACAGAGACAGGGAGAGAGGTATGGAGGGAGAGAGAGAGGGAGGAGAATAAAATAGACAGAAACCGTAGCGACGGTGGTATATGACGACTCATTTGGCGATTGGATGAATGAATGAATGAATGAATGAATGGGGATGAATGAATGAATGAATGAATGGGGATGAATGAATGAACGAATGAATGAATGGGGATGAATGAATGAACGAATGAATGAATGAATGGGGATGAATGAATGAATGAATGAATGAATGAATGAATGAATGGGGATGAATGAATGAATGAATGAATGGAGATGAATGAATGAATGAGGATGAATGGATAAATGGACATGAAAGGATGATTGGATAGGTTGAATGACTGACTGACTGACTCACTTAACAATGACGGACTTAGTGTCTGACTCAATGCCTGAATGATTTATTGACTGACTGAATGAATCAATGGCTTAATGTCTTACTGATTGACTGATCAGCCAGTAGTTCAGTCAGTCATTCAGACTGAATGATTGAATTACGGATTAATGACTGGCTGACTGGCTGAATTTAATGACTGACTGACTGAATAAAATTATTAATGACTGATTGAATGACTGACTATCTATTGAACTGATTGACAAAGTTTATTTAATCGTTGGTTTTTCGATGCGCTAAATAAATAAAATGTGAATCGTGCGATATCTGAATTTTATAATAAATTAAATGCAGATATTCGTTCGTCACTCGTATTCATCAGCTTTTATATAATCTTTCAAATTGATTCAGGGTGTGACCGAGTGGGTGGGATTGAGGTTGTTCAGCCCTGAAGGGTAAGAGATTGATGATAGCATGGAATTAGAAAACAAAAGATAAACACAGTCCGCACCCAACCATACCGTCATTGATTTGTGTTAGTGTAATTATTGTAATTATTGCAATTATTGCAATATTGTCTTTCTGGCGTATTTAAGTGAATAGATTGCACTGTTTGCTCGAATTAACCTGAACACAAAGCAGATTGTTACGTAGATCTATTCAATGGCTAATCTAATCTAAACTAATGTAATCTAATCTGATGATTTACATAGTGCCATTATAATGGCACTATGTAAATGGTTGGACGACATCATCGGGTGGGGAAGAGCATCATTCCAGGAGCTGAGTCACACGGCGATGGACAGGGAGCAGTGGAGATTTTTGGTGAAAATGGCAGTGGACACCTACGGGCGTTGAGCCCATGGTGCCTGATGATGATGATGATGATTATAATGATTACCAAGTCATCAGTTGACTGGAAGGTGAGACGACGAGGTAGAGGACTGGTCTCGTAGGCCGGGACTATGAAAATGAAGTCGCCAGCGATTCATGCCAATGACTGCCTTTTGGGATTAGTTCAGTCATCAACTGAGGCACGGTGGTGTAGTGGTGGCGTCGTTGCCATTGAGCCGGAAGGTTCGAGGTTCGAATCCACCTCGCCGCATAAGGTCCTTGGGCAAGTTCTTCACTCACAATTGCTCAGCGCTTCGGCGTGAAACTCCGATGCAGTGTTCGCTCTGCATCGGGAGCGCCTCTGAGTAGAAGGAGCTTGAAGGGGCTTGAAGGGGCGCTATAGCAAGTGCACATACAAACAAACAATCAGTCAGCCAGTCAATCAGCCAGTCAAACATTTAGTCACAATAGTCAGTCATTCAGTCAGTCATTAATCAGTCATTCTTTCCTGGTATCTCTGGACTGTCTTGCTGCAGAGCTCTTGAATAACCTTGGGCCCTGTGCCTGTCTATTATATAACAGCGATTTAGAAATTCATTCCGATAACATTACGATTATAACGAAGAGCTCGGTTAAATCCCGATCGACTGCTGACGATCCTGGGAGCGATCCATCCTCCTTAACCTTTCCCATGGCCCTCCGTCCGCCTCCTCCATCGCCACCGCCGCCGCCGACGAAATAAATCGAGGCCATGTTACAGAAAGCGTCCGTCAGAGGTCGCCGCGGTGCAGCAGCAGGAGGTCACGTGGACGGACGAGAGGAGGAGGAGGGAGAAGGAGGAGGGAGAAGGAGGATGCGGGGGCCACAGGTGATTGAAAGCGATTCGAATAATGAACATAAATGAAGGAAATACGGCGCTCTAAATGAATCATTCATTGAGTTGGATTCACCGTCGCTCACTGAATGGTTTCCGCCATCTATTCTTCGCTTGGTCGTCGTTTATCATTGCTGCTTCCGAGGATAAATTGTGTATGGGAGGGTAAAAGATAGAGTGGGGTGGTTCGGTGCACTCTGGCTGTAGCCTACCTGTTGGTTGGAAGAACAGACAGTGAGGGAGAGGACTTTTTGTTGTAATTAGAAGCGGTGTCTGTTTTGCGAGACGGCAGACGGTCGGCGGCAGAGGAGAGGACTGTTTACGATTAAATTTGTGATTAATAATTGATATATTTTAACCGAAGACGTATGGACCGATCTTTGCTCAAAGCCATCCGCAGCTTATAATATTATGGTTGATATTAGATCAGCAATATTTGAAAGACGTGAATCTTAAGTTTGAGAGCAAGATAAGGAAAGAATCGGGTAGAATGCAAGACACTAGAAGAAAGTCACTTGGTGGAAGGTACAGGTAGGCCCACAGGGAGAGAGACAAGCAGACTGGGAGAGACAGACACACAAACAGGGAGAGATAGACACACAGACAGGGAGAGATAGACACACAGACAGGGAGAGACAGACAAGGAGACACAGAGAGAGATACAGAGAAACAGAGATATCCCAACAAGATTTCTCAACCAAGAAAGCTCGTTGACCAATTAAGACCAGTTCAAGAACATGATACCTTTCCTAGGGCCATCCTTCTTACCATCTTGTTATGTGAAGCATTCTACTGTGACTAATATCGTTGATGGTTACAATAATAATTTTCGAATCAATAGACACTCAGTTTAAGTATTGTTATTGGCAGAATTCACTGTTTTCTAAATGAAACTACACGTCCTGATTTGAATCAAATTCGTTGCTGAACAGGAAGCCAGTGCAAGTATGGGGAGACGGGGGTAAAGGATCCGCCTTCTGGGGTTATGGGATCCCGCTCTTCTTCTTTCGTTTATCAACGCCTGTCTTAATTCGTTGGCGGGCATTCTGGTGTATTCGTTCGTTCCTTCATCTCTTATTCATTCAATGCTGTTGTGCCATGCGCTCTGCCATGAGTCGACCACAGTGCTTAGAGACGATTGTTTTCACCGGTTGGCATAGCATTCTGATTTTCGTCCAAGTTGGCGGAACAGCTATTAGCCAGCAATGATCATCGTGCATGCATGGGATATGATGCATGCTGAGGGTGGAGTGGACTCAGTGTTGACCGGCCCATTAGGAGGAGGAGGAGGAAGAGGCAGATCTTAGGAACACGCACAGAAGATATTTGTCATTTCTGTTGTTAAGAGGCTGCTGTAGATGGATGGGATCTTATGGAGGAGGCTGTGGGTTACAGTGCTTCTTGAGTAGGTGTGTAGGTGGATGGATGGATGGGTTTGTTGGTGTGTGGGTGGATGGATGGATGGACGGATGGAATGGATGGTTGATTGAATAGATGGATGGATGGATGGATGGATGGACGGATAGACGGATAGATGGACGGATGGACAGGTGGATTGAAGGATGGAGTAAGGGAGCGAATGAATATTGGATAAAGGAAAGAAGAATGAGTCAGGCCGAATTAATGAATCTAAGAGGACCTGGTGTTGATAGTGGGTCTCCGTTCCACCCATGTTTGTTCCACCCATGTCTACTTCATCCATGTCCTGTTCCAGTCAATTAGCTGCACTTCCAGGAAGCACTTGTTGCGTCCCACCCGGTGTTTGATAAGATCAAGTCCTTCACTTCAGTCAGACCATGATGGATCCGCTGAGCCCCCCCCCTACCCCCTCGTGGGGCTCTTTCCCATCCTTCTTGCTCTATCTACACTTCAAGGAAAAACGCTTTATAAATGGCTAGATACCAAGTAGAAATAATGCGTGACGTAATAGTTGTTTGGTTTCGTTGATAGCACAATTTTGTATCCAAAAATCATAATATTCTTTCGGGGATTATGGTTTCGGGGAACCCCCACCCCATGAATCGTTGGTATTACTACTTTTATCGATCCAATATTCCAATTTTATTCTATGAGGGACTTCAGAATGCGAGCTATACTTGTAAATGCCATAGCGTCAACTACTTGGACGTGACAGCGCGTTGTTGTTGAAAGTTGATACTTTCCCACCGATGTTTTGTAGGCGGAATGGGAAGGGGGAAGAAGAGGGATGGGGGGCAGGGAAGGCGATCGATAGATAGGAACCGAATGGAGGTACATGCTTTTGTTATTCTTCCCCACCAGCGACATCGTCGACAATGACGACTCGAGTGTCGTGCAAAATTTCAAAATGAGACGCGATCAATAGTTGCTTGCGTAGGTCGGAAAAATGTTTTGTTGTGTTTGGAGCCTCGTCTCCTCCTCACACAAAGACGGCCCCAGACCCCCTCCCTGCATACCCCCTGGTGGAGGGACGGTTGTGTGGATCGCTTGATTGAGTCGTCTAAAACAATATATAATTTATACGGATGTTGAAGTGGTTTTTAGACCGAATCACCTTCGTGTGTTGTTGAATGACTAATTGATGTTTGTGTGTTGCAGTTGTTTTTCTCAATTTTTGTGTGAAGTCAGCTGTAGTCGTTTGTAAATTGTAATTGCTCAATGGGGATGTGATGATTGGCCTATCGGTGACGATGTTGACGTTGTTGTTGTGGTGGGGGTGTTAGTCGTGGTGGTGGTGTTAGTGGTGGTGGTGGTGTGGTGGTGGCGGTGGTGGTGGTGTTAGCGATGGTTATGGCAATGTGAGAATTGTTATAAATAACTGGTGGGCTCATGCAGGCTTGTCTTGGATTCACATGAGGCCTAAAAAAATGTTGTATTTCCGGTAACAGAGCTAAAAAAAATTGGGTAGGTAGGTCGGAAAATATTTTTATTTTGTAAAATATTTTTATGCAGTGACTATCCGAAAAAGTATACCCCAGTAGTCTTTTTTGCACGCTGAAACAAAGTACGTGTTCTAAGCAAGTATAAACTGCCTATTTCCCGACTGTCTGCACCTAAAACTGCTCTAGAAACAGTCCTATTAATTTCATTTAGTTGACGTCTCTTATGTTATGTCAATACAAATGGTTTTGTTTTTTTTAATTTTTATTAATTTTTTTTGAAAAAATTTTTTTTTGAAAAAAATCTTTTTTTTAATAACATTTTTTTAAAAAAATATTTGAGTCGCGGCCGTAAAAATGGGTCGGTCGGGTTACCGGAAACACAACAATTTTTTTCTACGCCTGAAGTTGAGATGTGCAAATAAGACTTTGATAATGGGCTTCTAAGAAAGACTAGAGGGACCTCGGGTGGGGGGTGGGGGTTGAATCTCCGATCCCCCTCGTAACTCTTGCTCTGGTTTGTAGCAACTATGACAGCCAAGCTGTGCTAGATAAAGTCGTTTCAGCTGAGACTCTGATGGTTAGAGGACAAGTGAGAAGAATGCCAGATTACCATGGCGGGGGATTCCCCGAAACCATAATCCCCGAAATGCCAGATGACGAAATTCCACACAATGCACAACATGCAAAAAATATGAAGGAAAAAAGGAAATACAGACAGACGAAGACTGCAAGATAGTTTGTTGGTCATGATTCAAATCCCAAAGCAGAAATCTACTATGAGAGCAAAACCAAGCTACAACGATTACAATTAACTTACTCTGCTGCAGGCTCTTTCTATCGTCTTCTTAAGGATCCTTTTCTTTTTCTTACCAGAGGCGGGTTGGGAGTGCCTCTGAGTAGCAATCCTGAAAGGGTTGCGGGGCGCTATATAAACTTCTGTGATGTATTGATGTGATTGATTGATTGGAACACTGTTGATGGGAAGAACCGGTTGCAAGGGAGAGGACTGGTCATTAACGTAAGGAAGTTCTGCTCTCCGTTTACAATAATTATTGTATCTTTGTATCTTCTGTTAGAATTAGCCAACCATGTGATTTCTGTTGGCAGACTATGATGAACAGCCTGTTCGAATTCGACTAACGGATGAAAACGACGAATTGCCGAGGTTCCGGAATGTTCCTCGTCCATTCCTGGCGATGGTGTCAACAAATGCAGCGCCTGGAACAAGTGTTTTCCAGCTGATTGCTCACGATCCGGATAGACAAAGCAGCATCCGATATGGACTGGAATCCGGTGCGTGGATTATTGTGGAGGCAGCTTTGGATATGATTGAAATTTCATGTTGTGTAGGCCTACTCATGTATAATAGAATGTGATTTAATATATTAAATTTAATCAATTGGATTAATTATTAATAAGGCTTTGGGTGAAACTTTAGGTCAGACCATCTCAGAGAAAATTGAGACATGGTAGAAGCAAGAATTCTTTTGTGTTGAAGCAAATTTAGTGTTGTCCCAAACAAAGTGACAATTATATGCTAGTGTAGTTGGTTAAATGCATGTTGAAACACAGTGTGGTTTGTCTCAAAAGCTATTCACACTTGCACTGTAGAGAGTGGACATGATGACAAACCTATTAATTGAGAATTAATTAGCAAACATAGACCCTTACTAAATGCAAATTCATCTGTCATGGACCAGCGCAAATTGCTCAAACAAAGTTTTAAAAAACAGTGTATACACACCCATTCGTACAGACACTCCTTACAGATTGTTACATTGAAGCCAATTAGGCTATAATGGATTCATTGTGTAAATAAGAACTCTGGGACAGCTGTTTTAATATGCACTGGGACAGCTGTTTATGTACCTTACCTGTGACAGGACCAGTGGACTGAGTGGAGGTAGTTGTGGTACATTCTGAAACTCGGTTTTGCCCTGAAGAATATTCAAACTAGACTCTAGAAGTGTGGGAGCTAATATTATATAATTATGTACAATTATTTTAAATATTATGTATAATTGTATGTATAATATTGCCATTGGATTGTAGCTTAGTACGCCCATGGCCATGTCTTTTCCAGTAGATGCTTTGACAAAACAAGTCTTTTATTGTTTAGCACACCTAACACATTCATTAATCAGCAAGTGCTATCTAATGAGCCAGCACCAGTGAATGGTGCCTACTAGTTCTGAGTGAACTCAGTGAAGGAAGAAAGTCTAGATCAAGTTCTGGGAAATTAACCCATAGCTGTCACAGATTTTTCTTTGCTGACTTTATTTCTTTTTCAATTCAAATTCAATTCATAAGCTTTATTTTAGAGTAGAGGTAAAAAAAATGAAATTTCTAGAATTTGAACGGAATAGTGACAACTCGTTGACTATTGGTATATTTAGTTATCATGCCAAATATTTATTTTAAAATTCGTTCTTCAAGATGTGCAGATATGACCACATTTTCACGTATTTTATATTCATGCCTTAATGTTATCTTTGATCTCATGACCTTTATCAAAACCTGCTACAGGTGGTGAGGATCGTTTTGAAGTGGATCCGGAGACAGGTGTTGTTCGGACAAAGGATGCGATGCCTTTTCCACGTGGAAAGGAGTACGAGATCGGTGTTTCCGCTCAGGATGTCCACGCTCCAACCATCCAAAAGTCACCAACTCAGTCGCTTAAGATTCTCGTTGGAGAACGTGATCCACAATTCTTTGAAACTCACTATGAAGCAACTGTTCCAGAAACAGCTGACAAACAGTTTGAGTGGGTGACTTGTCTGTCTGTCTGTCTGTCTAATTATATTTATTTGCTTATTAACCAAGGTTGGTTACCTATGACCAGGTATAAGTGTAATATAATTCATTAACATGAATGCCTTGATTTTAGGGGCTTTTATATGGTTAATCTGAGATCTTAAAATGCCACTTTGAGAACAAGTCATTCTTGTATCATACATGCTTAGTTACTTACATATACATGTATTGTACACACATTGATCATTCATGCAGCCATTCACTTACAAAACACATAGCACACATGCAATATATATAATATATAGTTTTATTTACTTATATACTATATTTTATTTATATACATGTATATATATCCATAACCATAAATTTTATTGAACCAAAACAACAGTAATGACATTGAGAAAAAACAGGTACAATAGACTGACATATTTGCGTATACAATCCCATATGTAGCCTACAGTGAGAGGTTGTTAATGGCAGCTTGTTGCATTCGTATAGGATCGTTGAGATTCGCTCATTATCCCATCAGGGTTACCCAATCACGTTCGAACTGACGACAGAATCCGGCGCACAATCCAACGAGTTTGCCATCGACCAGCGAACTGGGGTCGTTGACCTTCTGCGGAAACTGGATTACGAGAAGGACTCGCATCAGTACCACCTGAAGGTCAAGGCGGTCGAGAACCGGAGGTCGGTCGGGACAAGTACGGTCAACGTGAGTACCGTACTCCGTGGGACACGTGATGAGTTGGGTGGTTTAGCCACGCGGTCAGACAGCCGGTGATTTATGGCTCGTCAGAGGTGATTTATGGCTCAGCCGGTGATTTATGGCTCAGCCGGTGATTTATGGCTCGTCAGATGTGGTTTCACTTTTGGAAATATTGTGTTTAGTGATGAGAAATGATGGATAGGATAGAATGCTTGTGTAGATGTCATTTAATCTCTCGATGACAAAGTGACGTCATGACTGACAGCGTTTCGGTCATGTTGAAGCGCGGCGATGATAAAGAAGCTGTCCCTTAAAATTGACCTGCACCCAGACACAAATGCCAACATCATTGAGGTAGTAATTTTATATGAAAAGCCTAACCTGAACATTTCTGTATGTACAAGGTGGGCCAAAACAAAACGAAGGTTTTGCCAATATCTTGGTCAGAGGTGAGAATTTCGAAATGAACTTTTACAGGCTTAAAGACAATCCATAGTTACACATGATGGCCAGATTTTATTGAAATATTTCAAACAGACCAAAAAAGTTATACCACTTTTAGTGAAGCCACCCACCGTTTTTTGACGATTCAAAAATGCAAAGCAACAAAAAGTAGTAAAAACACGATTTTATTAAGTCTACCTTTCACTACCTGTTCACGTGCTATTGTTTTTATAGCTGGTTGTAACTCTGTTGGATATGAATGACAATGCTCCGACCTTTCCTTTGTCTCAGTACATCGTTCAAGGTGTGGCTGAAACTGTTCCCGTTGGAACCGACATCATACAGGGTCAGTTTGATCATTTCCTTCATCTTAAATTCTTTCACATCTTATTTTTTGTGTTTAGTTTGTTGCTGTGGAATTTGCTGCAGAGTTCTATGGGTCTTGAGCAGTGCCGTGTTTAAGGTTTTTCCAGTGTCGGTGCAAAGTGTTACAGTAAGGGCAAAGTGCCGTTCGTCAGTCTTACAAGATTAGTCATTTTTTACAAAAATCCGCTGTTCAATAGACTAGCCTACGTTGTTTGTCGGCTGTGGTGGGTCAGTAAGCAAGCACGTTGCGTGAACTTAGTGAAATTAATGTTTTCTTACACTTAGGTCTACTGATTTTACTATAGGTTTAAGTAACACTGAGACTCTCAAAAGACATTTGGCCAGGCATTCGGTGTGCCGCACCGAATGGACGTATGTTAAACACGGCCCTGGTCTTGAGGTGGTTTCGATCCTGGAAACCTCTTGCTCAAAAGCAACGAGCCCACTGTTACACCACCGCTCCTGTCCTTTAATGTGTGATCGTTCACCCTTTCTTTAGAAATGTAATGGAGGACTTATTTCGATTTAGATTAATGCAAAATAAAGATTCTCTGCATCCTTGATTTTTCAAGTCTACTGAACTGGCTCCCACTACACATTTATTATAATACAGGTTTTTTCTTTATTTTATATTTCTGAAGGCATAAATTTACTTGAAGTTGACATTCAAGTTAAGTTCTGTTGTGAAATTGTTTTGTAATTTTTTAGTCGTTGCAACTGATCTCGATTCTCCCACAAATTCTCAGCTGACGTATTCTGTATCCGATGGCAACTTCTCCGTGGAAACCATAAACAATATCGGATACATTAAAACAGCAAAGTATGCATCTCATCGCCATTTCAACACCGAGAGTTTATTCAACAGAAAAAATGTATATAAGGAGTTTATAATTGCACACGCAGCTATATAGGCTAATGAAGCATGGATTGTTTTGAGCAATTGTGAGTGAAGTCCCTGTGCATTAACCATCTTTAGAGTCATGATCCTGTTTTACTCTTCATGTTAAAGTCTGCTACCTTCCAAAAGGTCCACTCAACCTTCTATTCGGCAGATGGAGTTGGTAGGCTGATCAGTAAGGCGTGATGAGCACCTTGCAGCTGCTGACAGTTAAATTCGACTCCTGTAATTAGGCCTACTTGTAATCTTCCATTCATGTTATGAATTTGTATCACACTGTGCTGTGTCAGTTTGAAGTTAAATGGAGTTATTATTACTATCAGCCTCTAATGTGTTGTATTGCACTTGAATTCTAATCCTCTACATAGAAGTGAGAATCAAATTTATAATCACTATGCCAGCCAGAAGGTTTATTGATCTACATGATTGTCTCAATCTCATCCATTTGCTGTTGTTTGCAGGCGACTCGATTACGACGCCATTTCTGATCACACATACAACTTCACTGTGACGGCCACAGACAACGGTTCACCGCGTCTCAAGGGATCAGCGAGCGTTCGTGTTTCAGTGACGAATGTCAACGATGAGAACCCAGTCTTCATGCAATCGGTTGAGTACGTCCAAGTGAGCGAAGATGCACCCATCGCAACCGTCATTCATGTCGTACAAGCGTATGATCCAGATGGAGATGATGTCACATATAGCTTCTCTGGTACAAATTCGTTTATAATATTTCTGTATTAACAATCCGGTTGACAGACCGCAACCGGTTACAGTGTACAGTTATGCAATTGAAACAATTAACAAGAACACAAATTATTACAGAAGGCTTAAAATTTAACTAACAGAACAGTCAGGCTGAACTACACAGCCTAAAAAGCACATCTGCCTCACAAGGTGCGATCTCAGCAGCCTACCTCTTGCTCTCCATGCCAGCGTGTTATCCAATGTGCTACCGAGAATTATTTTGCATTGTATCTATAAATTTATAAAGCACCTCCCACAGTGTATCCCAATCAGAGGTGCTCCCAGTGCAAAAGACCCAGAGAAAAGTTCTCATTAGTTTTGAGACAGCATCTCTATGTGATTGTTAGTAGCTCTTTAATTTAACTTCGGCTTGATGTGGTCACTGCTCTCTGCGCTCAGCCTCCAGAGGCGAGCGACTTTGTGGTTCCACATGTACGCATAGTCATCAGACAGAATAGGCTATCTCTGTTTGGAATAGCCTTCCATTTGGCCCGCGTTCTCTTTCATTGACTCTTTTTATAAACTGCCCAAGACTTCCCTCTTTGGTCATGCCTGGTTTTGGATCGCCTCTGAGTAGTTATCTTGAAAGGGCATTGCATAAATTCCATAGCTTGTATAATTCTATTGTGCTGATGTCCAACACCAACAGTGAATAAACTGTGTTCATCTATGCCATCATCTTATCCAGGTGGTCAACTTAGGAATGGACCGTTCAGCATCGACTCAAACTCCGGGATCATGACGATGGTCGGCAGCTTAGACAAGTCGAGGGTGTCCTACCGACTGAACATAACAGCCACGGACGATGGACAATGCTGTGGTGATGCAACGATCAACAGGAACAGCCAAGGACTAATCATTGTTGAGATTAAGGACATCAACAACAATGCGCCAAAGTTTAAGGACTGTGCCACATACGCTCCAGTTGTCTTGGAAAAGGAAAACGTTGGCACATTTATCATTCAGGTCACTATATCCATCATGATTGTATATTATGTATAATTATGTAAATTTGTCAGTGCATTTGTGCCCAACGGTGAATATCCAGGTAAATAAATCATATTTATGAACTGGGATTATATATCAGTGGTGAAATGGTGATGTGTCTAAATGTTGTGATCTAAGTGGTATATTAAGCATTGTGATATTCTGCTATCTATATAAATAAAAATGAAACTTTCCAATAGTTCGTCGCATTACCACGCCGAAAGCTACGCACCGATTGTTGTGAAAATTTACCAAAACCTTCCATTCAATTAGCACCGTGTCTTAAGATTTTTTCACCCGAAAAAACGCAACCGTTTCCACAAAAAGTGAACTTTACAATTCGTTCGCCCGCCATTTGCAAAGTCAACACGTCCCACACGGCTGCCAGATTTCATAAACGCCGTCTCCAAACACAGCAGACGAAACATCAATGAGGTCGAGTCCTGTGACGTCATAAGCGAGACGCGATTAATTTACCAAATAGGCCTAGCTTTTCCCAAAGCGGCCTTTGGGCTTGAAATGGACGATGCGACGGAGGAAAGGAGCGGAGGGAGCGGGACAAAGACGGTGGGGAGCGAGCGGAGGGGGAAGGGAGGTGGAGGTCAAGGGGGAGGAGGAAGGGGAGGGGGACGGAGAGGGAGGGGAAGGGGGAGTGGGATGGGGAGGGGGAGGGGAGGGAAGGGTGAGGGGAGTGGGATGGGGAGTGAAGGGGGAAGGGAGGGGGAGGGGAAGGGGAGGAGGAGGGGGAGGGGAGGGGGAGGGGAGGGGGAGGGGGGAGAGCCTCTTTTCAGCCACAGCATCGCGTGGCCGGGTTCAGCTAGTATATTATAAACTTCTTGGATAATTGTCTGTAGAAGCACTTATAAAGAGGAAAGAGAAAAAAACTGTTGGGAGAAGGTTTAGGCTAATGATGCCACTCTGACATGAAGAGCACATGGGTGTGGGATCGCTTCCTGCTCCCATCCCAAAGGTCCACTCAACCTTCTATTTAGCAGATGGCATTGGTAAAATGAACATTAGGACATGTTGGACGCCCTGGACGGCTGCCAGACAGTTAAATTCGACTCTTGTAATAACTTATGATCATCCATTTATGCTATGAATTGTAATCATATTCTGGTCTTGTCTGTTTGAATAATTATTCTATAATTAATTGAATAATTAAACGGCGAATATTGTCGCTACTCCATTTCAGGTGAAAGCCATTGATTCCGACATCGGTTCAAACGGCAACGTCACTTACTCACTCGTCAAATCAAACGACCAAGGCGTCGAAAGATTCGACATCGACCCCTTCACCGGGGTCATCACGACGGCCGACGTCTTCGACCGCGAGGGCAAGATCGGGGTTACGGACTTCGGGGTGACGGTGAAAGCTGAAGACCACGGCAGCCCCACCCTTGCGGGGTTCTGCACGTTTCGGATAAAAATCGGGGATAAGAATGACAACCCTCCAGTGTTTAATCTTCATGAATATTCAGCGAGTATCGAGGAGAGCAGTCCGATTGGGAAGCGGGTGAAGCAGGTTTACGCGACGGACAGGGATGCAGGAGACAACAGCAAAGTGGAGTACTTCATAAAGCATGATCCGTCGGGATTCTTTGTGCTTAATCCGTACACGGGTTGGGTGACAGTGGCGAAGGCGATGACTGGGGTGAATAGCTTCTATTCGTTTCCTTATTTTGTATTTATATAATATTATTTATTATTTATTTGCTGTATATAGGCTACTTATTGTTTATCCCCTTTTTATTGACTTGTGATATTTTGATGTTTAACTTTGGAGTTGTCAAGATGGTCATGCTATTCACTTAGTTTACTGTTTATATTTATGGTTTATTTATTTCTTATTTATTACTTACGATGTGTTGAGGTTTAACATTGGATTTGTTAAGGTATAGTTACGTTTTTGATTTATTTCATTTGTTCTGATTTGGATGATCACACAATTGAATGACCCTCCAATCAACAGATTCTCTACCCTTAACTAGCCGAGTAGTTCTCTTTATCCACAAGTCAATTCAGAAGTTTTTATCATGCGTAAGCAACCGAGCTCAATCTTTCTCCTTCCCCTCTGGCCGAGCTTCCCTTCCCGACATGAATTTTGGCTCATTTTTCATTTTCTCTCTGTTTTTCACCGGGCTCAAGTTGTGCCTGCCTGGCATCGGGATAGAAGCCCCGGGTCAATTAACAAAGCTATCAATCTTGTGTGTGTTCAATTTTTCCAGCAACGCAAGGTGACGCTTGAAATCGTTGCTCGCGACAGAGGTGAGCCAGCAAAGAGCTCCATGGTTCGAATGGATATTGAAATAACACAGACAATGAACGAATATCCGCAATGGGTGGAGGACTATTCGGCACATCCGATACGCATCAGCGAGAATGCGCCAGTGAACTATCCAGTCAAGCGTTTCAAGGCGAGGTCAACGGTGCCAGATTCATCTCTGAACTACTTTATTGCGCCCGGTGATACGCCGGAGCAAAATGGTGATCCAAACAGTTTCTACACTCGATTGGATGATGACACAAATGAGATGATTCTTATGACGTATCGTCCGCTTGACTACGAAACGCTTTCCAAGTATACGCTGACCATAAGAGCAGCGGTAAGGGTTTAAATGAGTGACTGGATAATATTTTTATGTATTAAGGTTTCATGGTGCTTGGCCATGGTTTTAATTAAGGTTTTAGACAATGTACCAGTGATAATTAAGGTTTTAATTCCTCGTCTCCATGTTTCGGAGTTTGTGCATGCCTGCCTACACGTGTGCGTGCATGTGTGTGAGCTCATGACCCCATAACAGAGCATCGATAGTGTAGGGCAATTATCACAAAATCAATGATGGTCCTTACTCTATGCTTTATGCAACAAATACTCTATCGAATCAAAAGTAATCATTATCGTAAACACCAAATTTCTTCACTGCTACTAGGCTATAAAGCAAAGTGCAGAGCATCAACGTAGGCTATTCACAAAAATTGTGTCAAAAGAGTTGCCTCTGCGTAAAGATTCCAGCAACTGAATACCATGATCCAACTGGATCATGTTGTAATAAACAAAGGCTGAAGATGGTGATGTTGACTTTTCCAGAACCGAGCAGTGAGTCCACTGCACATGGATATGCAAGTACATGTTGAGTTGATCGATGAAAATGATGAAATTCCTCAGTTCATTGGTCTTGACGAGAACGGACGATATCCAGGAAGCATTGCGGAGAATCTGGAACCAGGAACAGAGGTCATCACGGTCACAGCAACAGACAAGGATGAGTTTCCAGCTTTCAAAAAGGTATGCAACTTAAGGAGTGAAATGTACTGATGAAATTACTACGAATCGTTACTGGTAACTAAATTGTCTTTTTCATGATGATAAAGAGCTGTTCTGTTAATTGTATCTAAGATTTTTAGCATTGGCATTTAATTGATGAATAATTATTTTTAATTGATGAGTAATTGTTTTTAATTGATGAGTAATTGTTTTTAATCGATGAATAATTGTTTTTAATTGATGAATAATTGTTTTTAATTGATGAGTAATTGTTTTTAATTGATGAATAATTGTTTTTATTTGATGAATAATTTTTTGCATAAAGATTTTTGCATAATGATTTACAGTTATTTATGATAATTTTGTGTCAAATTTACACTATTTATCTGTGAAAGCAGCTATTCTGACTGCTGAGCTATGTGTTTTCAATCTGATTTCAGATTTCGTATCGCATCAAGGAAGTTGGAGACGACTACGGCAGATTCAACATCGATGGAAGAACTGGAAAGATTCGAACGCGAATGTCATTCGATCGAGAACTGAAGAACGAATACTACATAACAGTTCTAGCTGTAGATGGTGCTCCGTCGAATCGCACAAATCACTACCCACCAGGAACACCAAACCAAGGTAAAGGGTTAAAGTTAATAGCAGGGTAAATGGTTAAAGTTAATGTATTTGCTTTTCACATAAGAATAATAATAATAATAATAATGATAGTAATAATAATAATAAGACAATTTATATAGCACTGTAGCTCAGCCGAGCCCGAAGGAAAGGGCGCTGTACACTGGATCACATGGTTGAAGTTATACTAAGAGCTTTTGTTACTCAGGAAATCGGTGTCATAGTTTGGCAAATTGCTTGCAGAAAAGTTTCCTATTGTATTGTGCCTGACCCTATTGTTTTAGCCTTGATCAAGAACAGTGATGGCCGGTATTGTATTGTCAAGAGCATTACTGTATTGCAGTATCATTTAGAATTTCCTTCTGTTAGCACGATGGTTTGCCCGTTACTTTTGGTACAATCTCATCATTAAAGTGTTAAACCAGTATCACGAGCTGTTATTGCAGTACTTAACAAACGCAGTCTTTGTTGTCATTGCTGGATCTTTAACCATTGTTATCATAGTATTCATAGTGTAAGAAGGTTCTAACAATCTGTTTAATCTTTTCTGATGTTTCACTGATGTAGGAGAGGCTGAGGTTCAGATCCGCATAACAGACACGAATGATAACGCTCCGTTCTTCAGAGACCGCACGTACACAGCACGAGTTCCAGAGAACACCGACATAGGAACAGTGATCATGACGGTCACAGCTGAGGACAACGATGAAGGTCAGCTCAATCCTTCATTCATTTATTCATTTATTACAATGATTTATATAGCGCCCTTCAGGGGTACTACTCAGGATTGCTCCCGTCCTAAACTTGGCTAAAGGGAACAATTTTGAGATTGCGATTGCCAGAGGGTACCCTTGGCAGCAGGTGCAGGTATGGAGGTAGCCCGTTTCAGACCACAGGGCCAGCATTAGAGAAAGTGACAGTGTTGCTGCCTGGTAGCGAATATGCATCTAATTGTAAAGTCTTGTTTGGATCAAAAAAGGATGACATTGATTACGTTTCGAAAGCTTTGCGTCTAAAGTTTGATGTTAAGATAAATGCGAGGCAATGTCTACTTAGCGATATAAGATTGCTTTAAATCCACTCTTTAGTTAGTGTCCCATCTTAGACTTTGAAGTATTTAACTGTGGTCTTTTCTATAATTTCAGAGAATACATTAACCTACTCAATAACGGATGGAAACCGTGGCAACGCATTTGAGGTTGTTCCTGATCTTGGTGAGATCAAAGTGAGAGGACATCTCGATTATGAGACTGGACCACGGGTAAGACTACTACATTAACTGATCATTATTCAGTTATAAGTAAATTTTATTATGGCACTATGCTATTAGTTATTTTTGTCTGTTTTATTTATGTTAACTGCGTATGTATATAGTGCTTCTTTTGTTTAACTTGTACGTGAAACTTACCGGTATGACTCAGGCATAAAGTCTGTGGAGAAACTTGAAGGAGTTGTTTTCATTCATGGCTGTTAAGGCACTCTAGTGGAACAGAGACAATTGAATTGTTTTAATGGTTTATGATTTAATAATAATAGCTATCTTACAGATGAAATTTTTTTGGATGTGTGTAGGATTTGCATCCTTACCTGCAGTAGAAATAAGAATGCATATTATGATCTCAGACGAGAATTTGACCACTTGCCAATTAGCCAGATCAGCCAGAAAATGACCTTTTTTCATTAGATCTTGAATATTGCAATTTATGCTTTTTTTGCATATTTTTAATGCAAACTCTATTATGTTGCATGAATTATTCAGGCCAAAAATAGATATTAATCATTAATGCATTGGTGGATAGGCTGAAATTTTTATTTCCGTCTTCTGACTGACCAGATGATATTTTATATTTTCTTTAAAAATCTGCACAAATACTAGACCAAATGTTCTGAAATTTTAAGCCTGATTTCCTGAATTGACAATGTGGATAAATCCATTCTCACAAAGTTGTCTCTTTTCTTGGCAGGGATCACAAATATTAAATTAATACATACATGTAAGTTGGTAATAATAATTGACAATAATATTTTTGAATAATATTGTTAATAATGATGAAAATGTTGGTTAAATTCATAGGAATACAGAATGAAGTACCGAGTGTTTGACGACAAATTCGCAAACTGGACGACCATCATAGTTCAGATTCTTGATGTCAACGATAATCCACCGAGGTTTGACAATGCCATCTACAACGTAACGGACATCATGGAGGAAGAAGTGGGAATATCGAAGAGCAGTCCCAAGTATCTTTTGACCGTGAGTCTTCATTGAATTCAGATGCACTGAAATGTAAGACACACAATAATTGGCATTGTAGTATTTAAGAACTCTTTTGGAGCAGTTCCACAGGTACTGTGAAGGTAGTATATTAAGTATCTTACCCTACATTAATGCATTGGGATGCATGAATACTTTTGTGCATACTATGTACACATAATAATACATGATTATGTACATGCAGACATGCATACACATAATGTATACAATGTCATATGCTACATACGTCCCCTTGATGCTTCGCTCCCTTTCTAGAATTCTTTCTCAGTCATTTCTCTTTCATCTTAAGACAGTTTTATTTTGTTGTGCTGGGGTTTGGAGCACCTTTGAGTAGTTTTTTTGAAGACGCACTATGCAATTCATTTGATGAATGAATGAATACATATGCTTGCTAATACATTATGTGCATACATGCAGAAAAGCATATATGGACAGTCATACACATTATTACACAAGCAGCACATACACTTATCTAATTGTACTGGCTTCCATTCTTCAGGTGCGCGCTGTTGACCCTGACGTTGACCGAAAATCATCCATCAGGTACGGTCTGACGGGACAGTTTTCCGACGATGGGACATTCATAATTAACGAGCACACTGGCGAGATATTTCAGACGCGCAGTCTTGACCGTGACCATCCTCACGGTCGACCGATGTGGAACTTTAACGTGTTGGCTCATGATGAAGTGGACGCGTCGAATCAACCGTCTCTGACCGGATATTCCGAAGTACGAGTCATGCCGAAAGATATCAACGACAATGCACCAGTGTTTGATCGGAACCGACTGGTGGGCAGGGTACCAGAGCATTCAAGAGCCGGTAGGTGATAAAGCAAAGCGAGGACTGGATTGCTGTGATGCATTACCGTATTTGATTTGCATGAATTCTTTTAGCTGAGGAGGGGGTGCACGATAGTTTATTCATTGAAGTAATGTTAATAAGGGCAAGTTTTAACTTATATTAATTTTATACCTGTTTTAGATGACTTGCTGATCACAATTTTGTTTCATTGTATAATTCAACTGCTACATTGATACTAGGTGATACTTTATGTTGGCTATAATTATGTGCTTATAGTTTGTGATGGCAAAATTGTTTTTGCTGTCTGACATCTTGACAGGAATGACGGTGCTGACAGTCATCGCGACTGACGCTGACAATGGTCTGAATGGAACGGTTACTTATTCTCTGAAAGATGTTCCACAGAATCATGGACTTCCATTGTTTTCCATCGACGCACATACGGGTCTCATATCGACGATGCTGAGCGATGTTTTGGACCGTGAGGTCCAGGAAGAATACCGCGTCATGGTCCAAGCTAAGGACAGAGGAGTGCCATCAATGTCTGGTAAGTCAACACTTCTGTGGTTACTTTTTACTCTAAGCACAGTATATTATCATTATTACTACTACTACCGGTACTATTATTATTATTAGTAGTAGTAGTAAATTTTTTATTTCCTGAGGTAGAAAGATCCCTCAGGCTCTAAGCGATTAAAACTAGGTTATAGGTTCTGGTCTCCATTATTTTTATTATTATTAGGCCTATTATCATTATTGTTGTTATATGAAAAATGTATCTCTTCGTAAAGCTGACAAATTCTTATACAAACTAATGAATAAAATTGATCACTTTCAACATTATACGAAGCCCTCATTCAGTCCTGGGCCTATTGGCATCCTAGGTATTACCATATTAGTATTATCATCATCATCATCATCATCAGCATCATTTAGAATTAATGAACATGCATCTATCAACCATGCTGAGCTATTTTGAGCAGAAGATGCTCAAGGACTGTACACAGTCTCAAGCTCATACTCCACTTTACAGAGCAAGCACTGCGACCAATCAGCCAACGTTTCATACCTTTACGCACTTTCTTTTGCATCTGATCTGAATTTTAAGGTGCTCACCAAAAACTTAGTTTAGAATCTGTCTGGTGCTTCTGTTTGCTGCATAGGCGTAGGAGACGGGGGTCCAGAGGGCAAATGCCCCTTCAAATTTTGGGCAAGTCCGATTTTTCAGGAAAGCAGACCCGGAAAAATAAAATAAAATAAATTTTAAATTTACTTTTTTATTTTTCCGGGTCTTTTTGCCCGAAAAATCAGACTTGCCCGAACGAAAAAGGTCATCAGACCTTTCGGGCAAAAAGTAACGGGAAATATCAGAAGATTTCGGCCGGATGACAAAAAAAAGGTTGTCAGAATTTTGGGGCAATCGTAACGGGAATTTTTCTTAAGATTTCGGCCGGATGACAAAAAAAATTTCCGGCAAAAGTCTCATTTTTGCCCCCTCCAACGCTGAAATGTCCCCTACGCCTATGGTTGGCTGAATGCGTTTCTTTGCTTTTCCAGCGTTGGCAAACGTTACTATTGTCATCGACGACATCAATGACCATGCTCCAAAGTTCACTCAGTCCATCTATCGCGCCACGATGTCTGAGAGTCTTGAGGTTGGTGCCTCCATCACCTCTGTCTCAGCAACTGACAGAGATGTCGGTTCCAATGCTCGGCTCATGTATTCGCTCAGACAACAGGATCGCGAGTACTTCACAATCGCAAGTATCGACGCCACAAACACTGGAGTACTCAAAGTACATAAGGTATGTAGTAAAGGGATGATGTCTTGATAAACTGTTAGTTATGTAGGTATAATTTTAGGAAAGGTTTTATGGAGAAACAAAATCTGTATCAATGTAGGGTATTGTCCAAATTATAATCAAACAGCAATGGGCAGTTAAGACATGGCTTGTGACAGCAGGAAAATAATACTTGTATATAAAATATCTTGCAGGTGATTACAATGCTCAGGGAAAGCATATAATCCTGAATCTTGTTTGACAATGCAAGTTCTGACACTTATAATCTCTTCAGCAAATCCAGCACATATCTAAAATATGTATTCGACTGTTAGGTTGTAATCTAAAGTCCAAAATCTGCTGTTTCTAAAAATAACAAACCTTACTCAGCAAACGATAGCTTTAATCCTCCTCTTCCTCCTCCTACTTCTCTTCCGCTTTCTCTTCCACCTTCTATCCCTCCTATTCCAATGATATACTTATTACCTAATAGGTAAAATCTGATTAACCCTTTAAGAACGAGCTGCAATGATTTTCCCATGCACTTTGGCACACGCTCGTCATTAGAAGGTTAAGACTGACTTAGAACAATATTTTCAGCCTGTAGATTTCGATTCGCTTCTGAGTCCCATCTTCAACCTGACCATCTTCGTGGAGGACACGAACGTGAGTCACGAGGACACGGCATACATCGAGGTGCACGTCACCGATGCCAATGACAATGCACCCGTCTTCACGCCAAACCAATATCGTGTGACAGTCTTTGAGAACGTGACGGTTGACACGACTCTCTACCGGTTCAGTGCTTCGGATAAAGACACCGGTCTTAACAAGCAGTTTACGTTAGTATTTATACATCTCATTGAATGACTTCTTCTTTGCATGATTAGCATCATAAATTAGGACAATTTATTTTGCGCCGACTTCGAATTGTCCGACTCCGAATTGGTCGACTCCGAATTGTCCGACTCCGAATTGTCCGACTCCGAATTGGTCAACTCCGAATTGGTCGACTCCGAATTGTCCGACTCCGAATTGTCCGACTCCGAATTGTTCGACTCCGAATTGTCCGACTCATAATTAATATGTGACGTTATGTGATGAAGTGTTGCATTATATTGCATTGCATTATGTAACGTAGCAATGTATGTACCGGTAACGATGCAATGTAGTGAGTGTTTAGCATAATTATGAGAGCTGTTCTCTGTGATTTAGTTATTCTGTCGATCGATTGACGGATCCAGAGAAGAAGTTTGCGATCACTAGCAACGGTCTGATCACAACAGCAAAGACTTTGGATCGAGAGACAAAGTCGGAACATCGAGTTCACATTCTGGCCATCGATAAAGGTCAGCAGGTCATGACACCACGTCAGTCATCATCATTTAATCAGTCAATAAAAGTTTTTAAACGTCTCATTTCAAACGTTTAACAACTTCCTTCATCGACTTTCCGATAGCTTTTAGTACAGGCTCGTCGTTAAAATGTCGAGTTGAACGGCCTCAAGAAGCTTAGGCATTGTGTTTCCATTAATAATAACGATGGGAGCCTACTAAAAGCAATTGGGAAGCCAATGAAGCTCAATGTAGCTCATCGTTAAAGTAGAAAGCTCTAAAAATTGGGCTGACTGCATTTCATTTTCATGACCATTAAGTTTATTTTATTTGTCATTGTTTTCATCCATTCATTCATTCAAAGAAGAAGATATAGGCCTAATGAAGTTATATTCAAAGGCTGCAATAAATTTAGCTTCAACATCCCAAATTCATTGTAACAGTATTCCTGCTATAACATGTCGTGTTTGAAGATTCTACTGCAATTTGATCTTTACAGCATCGGAAGATAGTACAGCTGGGCATTTCATCATTTCTTTTAGGGTTCCCTGCACAGACTGGAACTGGTACCCTGTTTGTGACAGTCAGTGACGTCAACGACAACTTCCCAGAGTTTGCCGGCGACTACCGACCTGTCGTCTATGAGAACCAACCTCCCGGACGGACAGTGATTGAAGTCAGTGCCATTGATCGAGACACAGCATCGAATGGACCTCCGTTTGACTTCTGGTTGCCCTGTGGCAACAAATGTCCATGTACAGCGAATCCAACCTGTGGTCTCTTTGCATTCCGATTTCTGCCAGGTGCTGAACCCTAGAATATCTTATGTATTTTTCATTCATTCACTCATTCATTCATTATTGAGATTTATATAGCGCCCTTTCAAGGTTGCTACTCAGGAGCGCTCCTAACCCAACCTCGGCTGAAAAGGGCGGTTTTGAGGCTGTGATAAAACGTATCTGTTGTCTTTTTTTCCAACTGGCAATGGTATGTGTCTTATTGCAGCGTACACAAATATGAAGCAGGATAAGGCTTGGTATTGTAAGTCCTGAGTACCAGGATCTTCTTTGTGGTGGGCTCAGTGGTCTCATATGGCCTTCCTTTTAGTGTACGTCTACACCCTGGGCTCTACCAGAGACCTTCCTGGCCAAATTTAAAACTGTTCTTATTTGGGCGTGCTGGAGTCGGGAGTACCTCTGATTAGTTTCCTCGAGGGATCTATATGGATGTTGTGTCCCTGTGCTCTTCGTGCCATCTAAGTGCTAAACATTAACATAAACTCACTCCACTTCAGGGGTTATTTTAACGTGCAGCTGGACACAAAGTGTGTAGTTGGAAAAGAAATTTGTGCAGTTGAAAATAAGATTTTGTGCAGTAACTCATAGTGCTATATTGAACGAAGGACTAAAAAAGGGTCATCAGTTTTTGGGGGCCGGGAAAATTTCAAAATGGTAATTTTTCACTGTATTTCGACGATCAAACATTTGATCCGGACGACTAAAAAGGTCTTTTTGTGCAGTTCTAAAAATTTGTTTGAATAACCCCTGCTCCACTTGCTCTTACTTTGTCTAATTTAGGATTTTCACTTTCATCAGCTTGTGTGGCTTTTAGACTCATTTGATTGGATGTTTTAATTCTGTGTAAAGGTGGAGGTGACAATGGTCATGGTTCAGCGATTATCACAACTCAGGTACAGTTTGACCGCGAAAAGCAGAGTGAATACCACATGCCAATCATCATGCGTGACAGTGGATCTCCATCCGTAACTGGTACAAACACACTGACCATCATCATCGGAGATGTCAATGATAATAAACACCACCCTGGACACCAGAACATTCAAGTCTACAACTATAAGGGTATGTTCAGTGTTCACACATGTTAAGTAGTGGTCGTTTCACATGTTGGTGTAGACTGTAACATTACTGGGCTGGTGTAATCAGCACTTTTATGTGAAGTACCGCTACTTAAATGGATGCTGTTTGAGTGCAGTACATGTTTGGAGTGTATGTCTGCGCAAGTTGTGCAGTGTCACCTACACATGTCATACATATAAAGACATGCAATCATGCATGCATAAATACTTTCAGACATAGACGTTGGCATGGCATGCACGCGTTTTATTTGCATTTTACACTGCTACATTGTGACTTGCATTTGCACATGTTCCGTAGGTCATGCTCTGACACATCCAATAAGCACTTGAAACTGTTCTTTTTGGCCATGCTGATTTCGGGAGCGCCTCTGAGGTGCTATATAAATACTTGAATGAATGAATGAATAATATTTTTTCATATGCAAGATGCACTGATGCAGCCATTGAATTTCTGTTTCAGGATTGTTTGAGGATGCCTACCTCGGTTCCGTTTACGCTGAGGATGAAGATGATTGGGACGTAGACAACAAAACATTTGCCTTCGAGAATGCAGCTACTGCAAAGCTTTTCCGGTTGGATCGCGACCTTGGTCAGCTGCACATGAATGGAAAGGTTGCTTCTGGAGTCTACGACTTCAAGGTCAAAGTTTACGACAGTGTATGGAAGAGGGAGGTTGTGTCGTCTGTCAGAGTAACTGTCGTGGAAATTAAGGAGATGGCTGTCCGAAGTTCTGGATCAGTTAGACTTCAGGGTATGCTGGTGATTTTTTTATTCGTCCTCTTCTAGTTCTCTGCCCAGGCAGATTCAAGTGCGGGCCTCTTGTTTAGGCTTCCCATATCAACTTGTCATCATTTAGTCCAGCATCATCTGTTGTGGTTTTTCTTTTTGTTAAGTTTTCCTTACTTTTTTTCCATGGCCGTTCTTGAATCTCCTCTCATTGTGTGTCCTACCCATTTCTTTTGTCTCTCCCTTGTTGTATTTATCGGGGCTGTTTCTTCATCAATCATTCCCAACACTTCTTCATTTATGTTCCATCCAGCTGATTGTCTCCATTCTTCTCCAAGTCCACATTTCAAAGGCCTCTTTCGTGATGTTCTTGATATTGATTCTAAGATAATATTATTGAGCATAAAACTAAGGGATATGTTTCTAAACATGCCCATGAATTGTGCATGTATTTGGCAAGTGTGAATTGAGCACATTATTATGCAAATCCATGAATTTAATTTAAGTAGAAAATTGATTTGTTGTAGGATGTACAGCAGAGGAGTTCATTTCAAAGCCCAAGTCTCATCAGAAACTCAGTTCAGAGGTCACGCAGAGCAAGTACGATCTTCTGCGCGGCCATATTGCTAAGAATCTTGGCATTCCGATTGACAACGTTGACATATTCACCGTTCGAAATCATCCGACGCTGTTTCGAACGATTGATGTAAGATATTCTGCGCATGGTTCACCTTTCTATCAACCGGTTAAACTCAATGGTCGCATGTCGAAGGAAAAGGACGAGGTCAGTAACAATGTATTATTTTTTTTTTTTTTCACCCGAGGTATTTATGATCCCTCAGGTGTTCAAAACAATATCCGGAAATGGGAATGGTGTTATTCTGGAACGGCCTATTATTATTATTATTATTATTATTATTATTATTATTATTATTAATATTATTATTATCAATAAACCCCAGATGTAAAACATCTGAGTCTGAGTCTTAATAACTAAATTAAAAACAGATGTGTGGTAACCCGGGTGCGGTGTAAAGGTAATTATTTTTTATTAATCATTTATTAGAACAACACTTGTTTCAGAAACTGCAGGAGAAGTTGCTTATTTGAGTATGCTTAATTATATTATTACTAGTAGTATTATTGTTAAAAGAATATTTTTTAACACAGATTTGTCCAAAATGTCTATTTTATTGTTATTATTAACAGCGCATCAATCTCTGTTTTTCTAGATTGAGAAATCGTTGGGTCTGAAGATTCTCCAAACTCCAGTGGACGAGTGTCAGGAGGAAGTGTGTGAAAGCGGTGGGTGCACCAGTGCGCTCGTCATCACTAACGAACCTCTCGTGGTCAACACAAATGGAACGTCGATTGTTGGTGTCACTTCGTACGTTGAAAGGAAATGTACGTGCGCTGCGAGGGATTTTTCTTCTTCTTTCGATGACGATATGAAGTGTCAAGCAGACAGCTGCTACAACGGTGGAAAGTGTATCCAGTTGGAAAATGGTTTCAGGTTTGTTTGTATGTTTGTTTGTATGTGCACTTGTTATAGTGCCCCTTCAAGCTCTCTCTAGAGAAGCAGAGTGGACACTGCATCAGAGTTTCACGCTGAAGCACTGAGCAATTGTGAGTGAAGGACTTGCCCAAGGTCCTTACACGGCGAGGTGGATTCGAACCTCGAACCTTCCGGCTCCAAGGCAACGATGCCACATCTACACCACCGTGCCCCACAAAGGTTGGCATGGATGACAGGATGGAAGGTTTTGCATGCAACCTAAATTTTAACGGGGTGCTATTTATTCTTAAAAGTCAAAGTTTATGACAGTGTACGGAAGAGAGAAGTTGTTATACTCTGTTGTAGGTAATTTGTCTGGAGTTGTCTTCCATTGGAAATGCAATTGTTGTCTAGAGTTAACTCGTCAGTGTTTTACAGTCTCCTTAAAACCGTTTCGTATCACCATGGTTTGACTGTGAGCTGTGAATGGGCTCTATATAAATTCTTAAAAATAATGAATGAGTGAGTGTTATCTGTCATCATGCTGATGTAAAAGAATGTAACATTCAGATTCACATGTCTGGGATAACAATGCCAAATCATATTTAATTTTAATCCTACATCAGTTAGCAAAAAACAATGTGCAGCAAACTGGAAGATTTCACAGTTTTATGCCCACGCACACGCATAGAACCTTACCAATGGATTCACAGCTGACCAATAATAATTATGTTTTATTGTTTGAAGGTGCGACTGTCCGTACGGTTTCAATGGCCCTCGATGTCAACAGACGCACAAGAGCTTCTCGGGGACCGGTGGGTGGGCCTGGTACCCTCCGCTGGCCCAATGTGCAGACAGCCACACGAGTGTTGAGGTCATCACGAAGAGGGAGGATGGTCTGATCCTCTTCAGTGGACCAGTCGATGAACTGACCGAATCTGAACCGGAGGATTTCATTCTCCTTGAACTGAGGAGTGGTTACCCGCTTCTGAGGATCAACCGTGGATCGGGGGAGACGAAGCTGACGATCGACGGACGAGATCGAGAGGGAAGGATTCGGCAGCAGAAGCTTAACGATGGACATTGGCATCGAGTGGATGTGTTTGTCAAAGGAGACGTTAGTGACTTTTGTTAAAATATTCAAATTATGAATATTCTATGTATTATTGGCAATGATGTTGTAAGTAGAGATGTGTACGATTAGCTAGAATTAGAATTATCTATTGAAGTATGTTAATCAGTTAGAATTAGCTACTGAAACATGTTAATCAGTTAGAATTAGCTACTGAAACATGTTAATCAGTTAGAATTAGCTACTGAAACACGTTAATCGTTAGGATTAGCTACTGAAACATGTTAATCGATTAGAATTAGATACTGAAACATGGTAATCAGTTAGAATTAGCTACTGAAACATGTTAATCAGTTAGAATTAGCTACTGAAACATGTTAATCAGTTAGAATTAGCTACTGAAACACGTTAATCGTTAGGATTAGCTACTGAAACATGTTAATCGATTAGAATTAGCTACTGAAACATGTTAATCGATTAGAATTAGCTACTGAAACACGTTAATTGTTAGGATTAGCTACTGAAACACGTTAATCGTTAGGATTAGCTACTGAAACATGTTAATCGATTAGAATTAGCTACTGAAACACGTTAATTGTTAGGATTAGCTACTGAAACATGTTAATCGATTAGAATTAGCTACTGAAACACGTTAATTGTTAGGATTAGCTACTGAAACATGTTAATCGATTAGAATTAGCTACTGAAACACGTTAATTGTTAGGATTAGCTACTGAAACATGTTAATCGATTAGAATTAGCTACTGAAACACGTTAATTGTTAGGATTAGCTACTGAAACATGTTAATCGATTAGAATTAGCTACTGAAACACGTTAATCGATTAGGATTAGCTACTGAAACATGTTAATCGATTAGAATTAGCTACTGAAACACGTTAATTGTTAGGATTAGCTACTGAAACATGTTAATCGATTAGAATTAGCTACTGAAACATGTTAATCGATTATAAATAGAATTGGCAAACTCTTCAAAGGCTTATAATAATTATTTGCTATGGAGTTGTCAAAAACACAGATAACCGCAATTTTAGGATATTGCTAGTCTTTGTTTTTGCTTTCATCAACTCTTGCAGCGTTCGGCGCTATGAAACATTTGTCATTATAACATCAAAGTTTAGGCCTGTTCAACAATGTTCATATTATATCAGCATAAACAATAAATGCATTGTACAGTTTTGTGATTAAGCCATTAATCTTTTTTTGTTTCTTGTAATTCATAGGAAGTGCGTCTTGTTGTCGATCGATGTGAATCGTTTGTCGCCGTTGAAGATGAAAGTTCACGAACTTTCATGGTTGACCGTCGACCTTGTGAAGCCGTTGGCGAGTTGTCAGGCGATGGTTTGTTCGTCAGTGTCACCCAGCCATTGCAGATTGGCGGTCGAGTCAACCCTTGGGCTTCTTACCCACCGCAAGTGACACGCGAGGGATTTCATGGATGCATTAAGAACCTCGTTCACAATGGACAGGTAGGAAATTTAACGCTCTGACCTCAGCAGATCTAATCTAATCAAGTTTATTTTATGGTAATCATTTTAAAAAATTTAGTTGAGTTGAGTGCCTATTACTTTGCATTATGAGTCTGTCTTTTTAAGTAAGCATGCAAGTAGGTGGTCTTTATTTCCATCTTACAATTGTACATGCATGCATATATTGCATAAAACGATTACATACATTTAAAAGTGCAGGCTATGACAGATGCACAACTAAATGAAGTTGAAAATGCATTTGTTGGCAAAACTAATTTTAGACAATCTTATTTAACGAGAGGCAACATTGTGGCGGACCTACCCGTCTCGTCACAAGCGGCACAAACCCCCTCGCCGCCGGCGCATCGGCCGACGCACGAGGGGTCGCGAGCTGGGCCTCTCGACTCGGGCCGCGCTCCCTTACTTCAAATTGATCGGAGCCGCCCGAGTCGCTCTCTCGCCGGTGTACGCTCTCCGTGTAACGGGCCGCCAAGGCGCCGTCACTCCCTTCACTATCCGGCCAAGACGGCTCTGAAACGGTCGCTCGTGAGAGGGTATAGAGCTCGGAGGCGTTGGAGTCCGACTCTGCCCCGTCCGCGGCCACCGGGTGGGTAGCAACCTGAGCGCCAGGATGGCCGCCTGTGCTCAAATCAGGGTTCGCTCCTCTCCGGGCAGTCGACCCTCGCTTGGAGCTCCCCTTCACGGCCACGGGCTTCTTCGTTCGTTTGCCCGACCGTTCAGACCTCCGTCGTATCATATTACACGCCACAGCTCGTGTACTGGTGCCACCGACGGGCGTCACTGAAGACTGTCTTTCCTCCGCAGGCCAAAACGCCCGAAACCACGGCCATTCGAGGGGTCCGAGCCCCAAGCCGCGCCAAAACGCCATTATCAACTTCGAAACCAGGGAATGGAAAACACGGACAATATACTAGGTTGCTGCGTCGATTCGCAAACGGCAACCTAACCAGCTGGTACCAGGATCAATTTTACAACGCCCAGTACGACCGGGTCGCTGTGTCGATCGATCGGCGGCCGGAGATCCGGACGACCGCCGTCAATTTGTTACACGTACAGAGGCGAAGACGGCCTTCAAAGAAAAGACGGACCGCTTGCTCCCCGATGGATCACTATCTCTCACGCCCGCAGGCAATGCACTGAATGCGGCTTCACGCCGACTCCGAGGGTGTCCAGAAATTCCCTCCTTCAACTCTTCCGCCCGTAGGCCACGAACCTCCGCCGGCCAACGACCGGCCTCGAGAGTGTCCTCAAATTCGCTCTCCTTCACTCACTGTCTTCTTGCCCGCACTAAGCCGCTTCACGCGGCCGAACCGTCGCCACCAGGAGTATCCTCAAATTCGCTCTGACTCCTGGTTACCGCGCGGCGACCAGCACCGCGTAAAAACTGACGCGCTTAAAAGGCCTGGGAGCTAGCAGTGCAATTACAGCTAACGCCTAGGACCTAGGGTATCAGATTAGCGGCTGGTAACTGACATTAAATGACGATGACGATGACCGTTAACTACCCCGATCGGTTGGCTGCGACCGATACGTCCGTCGCCGGCCTTGTAGCTGAGGCGGCCCGGCGACGAACCTTACAGGGCCTGTGACAATATTTCCCTTCTTCGCCTCCCTGCTCGTTGACGGGAGGGAATATGCGGCACGGAACAGGTAACACGGTAGTGCAATCCGCTTGTTGCTGCGACACTCCGTTCAAAAGTTATCACCTCACCAAGTTCTCAGCCCGTCAAGACCCGGGCGCGCGCGGTGTGAAGGCTGCGGGCACACAATCGAGCCTCACCCGAAGAAACCAACACTCACCAAGGCACACACACGATGGATTTCAAGGCAGAAAACTCCCAGGTAATACACGGACAAGATTCACTACAACCAAGCCGCCGGCGACAAACCGGGCGCGGCAATCGATCAGATTTTCGCTGCGGCGCGTAACCACGGGGAAAGACCGGGCGGTCCTCCTTCGGAAGCGGATACAGAAGCGACCGTTAGAGCTGCGGTCGATCTCTCAACAGTTTGACACTCACACACTCGTCCTGCACCGTTTGACACCAAGAACGTGCGGATCGGTCAACAGACGACGAAGCTACCGGGAGAGCGGGGCTCCGCCCGGCGCTTAGCCTTGAAATTCAGAATCAAATGATATAGCGGGGAAAGACCGGGTGGCCTTCCTTCTAACGTAAATATCTCGAAAACCGTTCTACGGGCACTCAACGTGTCTGTGGGATGAATCAAGCAGCGGTCCTCGCGGCGTAGTTTGACGCTAGCCGCTCGTCGATCGGACGAAAACCGACCGAGATATCGACGATCAAAGTTGACACTGAACGAACTCTCAACACCGTGCAGAAAACTCACCACGCGCGTCGTGCGCTGAAATGGAATCAACCCTTATCTCTCGAACACGCCGGTATGGCTAGCGATCACTCGACGCGGCCCTTCTACTCGGCCGAACAACAGACCAATAGGTGCAAGAAAAGATACTCGTAAGTCACAGAACGTTTTATTGGTAACGTCCGCGGACACCAGGCGCCGCGGGGTCGCCTTCACAGACCTGTGATCACTCAGCCGGGGTGCTGACGCTTCCCGACCGAGCACACGAACTCTGATTCACCACGCTCCGAAAGCGAGCACGTAACACGGTAACAGATCGAGCAGGGAGGGGCCCAACCCTTACCCCGTCGATAGTATTTGCCTGCACCACGGGAACACGGGTCTTCTACGGTCGGGGACCGCAGATAATCGAACCGGTATCAATTTGCCCTCGGACTCTTAACCGAAACAGCTATGACGCAGATTAGCCGGGTTAGCAGCTATCGATACGCCACTGGATACGTTTGGCCGGTAAACGACGTCGAATACCAGGGTATTGAGTGGTCGTCAGCGCGCCGTATATGTCGTGATAAATGCAGAATCATACACAGAGTGTTGTCTTGCTACACGTATCCGATACTTAAGCAGAGCAGCGTGTGGCAGGCTCTATTCCACGGATGTTTTAACGATTTTTATAGATGTAGCTCTCTATATCCAGTCATTTGCCAATGCACGTAAATTCGACCGTAATTCGAATAAAATTCATATCTTTCGATCGGATACAGTTATCGCTTAGCTCTCAACGGCAATTCGGCAGCCCGATAATTTATCTTTCGAACGGTGTATTCAGAAATTCGATACCATTATCCGCGCAAATTTTATATGCGCCCAAAGTCAAAAGTTGCTGCCTGCACACTATACTTTGGCTAGAAAACACGAATCGGTCTTCCGTAGGTGAAACTTTTCAACGTGAATTTTGACCGCTTAGTGCCTCACGACAAATTTGTAGCGAAACGACTTACTAGTCGATCCGCATATACCGCGAATTTCTATCGGCCATAGCTCCGGCGCTATAAGGAATCCCGCGACCCTACTTTGGTCGCCCATGTATTGTCAGTTACCAGCTTATGTTTCATATTCGAAAATTCGTCTTGTGGCATTTCCGCCACACTCCTCCCACCTTACCTTGATGCGGAGCATCCGTTGGCAAGATGCGTACGTGTGGGTAAGCCTAGAGGGACCCCCCTCTAACGCCTACCTACCTGGAATCTTGGGAGATAACACTAACACGTTATCTCCCGATCAAGAAAGCAACACGAACACGTTTACAATTCAACAGAAACAGCAATGCAAATGTCAGTTATCACAAATTCACATAATCTTCATTTCTCTTCCGTACATTCGAAGCCCTTTTCCTTGTAGTCGTAGCTCTTTCATTCGTTGCTCGTATAGCCCTCGTTTCAGGCCTTGATTCCTCCGTCTCCAGCGCCTCGTTGCAGCGAGTCCACCGGTTGGGACTAAGACGGGAATCCATCTCGTCTATCCACGGAGCCTGTCGGCGGCTTCCGTCTCCGTCTACACCACAAAGCATTTCACATCCAGCGACATGCTGAATCTCCTCGTCTCTCGAACCATCCACGTTGCACCATCGTTCCATCACCATCTGCAACAGAAAATACAATTTACTTGTCGCAGGGCTTATCCTTCGGAAATTTTAGGCCAGAAGTGGGGTATCACCATCCGTTCACCATCAGCGATCTATCCTTCGGAAATTCAAGACCAGAAGTGGGGAATCCTCAACCAAACTTGTCTCAGTCAACCGTCCCGACGTCCAGAAGCGAGGTCTTCCGCTACGGGAGCTATCGGTCCAGCAGTAGAGTAACCGTCAATTAAACCACGTCGAACTGTGAGCCTACAGTCCAGAAGTGGGGTAACCGTCACGTAAAAGCTATCTAAGAATACCGTCTCAGACAGAAGTGGGTACCTGTCAACCGAAACAAAAGGTCTACGTGCGAGTCTCCGCTCGCTTAAAGCTAACCAGTCAGAAGTGGGGTATCCTTATTTCGAAAATAAAAACAGCTTCCTAGCGCTAGAGTCGCTAGTCAGAGGTAGGATCCTGTCTCCGACACAAGTGGGGTGATTTACCGCCACAAAATAAACCGTTGCTAGTCCCGAGGCCCTTTTGTTGCGCCGTGAAACGCTACAGCGGCGTCTCGTATACGAAATGGGTTATCAAAAGGAACGTAAACAAGGTCTTCCGACCATTCTCCGAAAAGTCCACCGAATTAATCGGTCCAATCTCCGTAGTTCATCACCTCTCCAACACGAACCGTTCATCGGTGCTGCGCACCGGCTTCAGGAACTGAGACAATCAACCGTGACAGAAACACGCCAACTTGGCTTCGATTAGAGTGCGAGTATCCGAGCAACATCACGGATGCAGAATGGCCCAACAACAACTGGACGACTTACCGATCGCGTCCCCAGACACCGTTCCGCTACCTAGCACGGGCCGAGCGATATACGAATCTCGCTGGCTTTGGCATTTACAGCGCGTAGAACACAGACAACAGGAACCTCAACTTCCGACCTCGCCCGATCGTTGGGTAACTACACGAGAGACAAGACCCGGAGACGCGCTTTAGGTGCTGATCAAAGACCGCAAACCCTGTTCACACAAACTCCGAAGCAAATCCTCTTACCGACAACGTCAGCCTGACAGGTGTGAGTTATTCCGAACTGAAGGAGCCTCGGCTTCCTACCTGACCCGTTGCCTACGGCGACAACGACTCGCTCAGGTGCGAGTAACTCCACGAACCAAATACCATCTGCTTGGTATCTCGTCTCAACGCCACGAGCCTACCAACCTCAAAAGCCCCTCTGTCTCTCCGCCAAGCTCCACCTAACTCGACTGCTAGGGGACTGGTAGCGAGAAAAGTCACCAAACGAGTCCCAGAACCTGCGATGATCACCCAACTCATCGCACTACCGTTGTCCTCAAAAGAAACAAAGTGTCAAAACGAAAGAGCGACTCAGACCTTGAGTCATCCGGCCAACGCTCGGACAGTCCCACCGTAGACAACACGGTCAGCAGATCGAAATAGAATGAAAGACTGCACCAAGTCTATAATCAAACAAACGCCATTACGCGTTGCGCGAGACCCCACAGGCACCACTTTATGGTAGGCTTACGGCCCTCCGTGTGTCGTCTCGCGGAGAGAAGAAGGTACCAAATTGGGAGCCTTGAACAGAAACAGATTCATCAAAAGGAAACGTAAAAGTATCGTCCACCGACAATGTCTCGAACTACCGCAATCAAGCGGACTCTAGCCCCTCAGTCCTTGTGCCGTCCCGACTTGTTGGACACATGGCAAACATAACTGTAGTGTATCATAAAGCGAACTAAATCATTCTCTACGTCGTGCACCGTCGACGTTTCTCTAACCCGCGCAATTAAGCGCAGTCTTTTAACGTTAGCCACTAGGGCTGCTGCACTCGACGAGGGCGTCGATGCAAGCGTCGGCTGGGTCTTCCGACGCTGTCCACAACAGGCGCGGGGGACTCCGCGGGGATTGCACTGGATCCCACCAACTCTGTGTCACCTGGGAAAGGCCCGGCCTCTGTAGTAGGCTCTACGTCCTCTCCCGACACCCAGCTACGCGGGGTCTCACCGTAAAACTTCTTGAGTTTATCTACGTGGACAACCATCGCGTGCGAACGGACACTCCTCTGTATACGATACAGGACCGTGCTCAAGACTTGAATCACAAGGAAGGGACCGGTGTAGACACGAGTCCATTTGATCTTCCTTCCGCACCGTAACCTGGGGTAGTAGTAGTACACCCAGTCTCCGACGACGAACTTATTGGGCTTCACCCTAAGGTCGTACGCCTTTTTCCTGCGTTCAGCGACGCGACCCAACTGCTCTCTAACCAGTTGGTAAGCAGCTTCCATCCGCTCCTGCTGCTTCTCGACGTACTCTTCAACTTCTACTGCTGGCGGTCGATCGCAGTCTGTCAGCTGCGCGAGAATCAAATCTAACGGCGTATGATTCTCTCGACCAAGGAACAGGAAATTCGGAGACCGTTGCGTCGCCTCGTGCTCCGTCGCACGATACGCGGCCATCACGTACGGCAAATGTAGATCCCAATCTTTTTGTTTCACTGACACAACCTTGCCGATCATTGCGTTCAACGTTCTATGGAACCTTTCAATCATACCATTCCCAGAAGGATGGTATGCCGTCGTTCGGACTTTGTCTATCTCCATGAGTTTGCACAGCTCCTGGAACAAAGCCGACTCGAAACACGAGCCCTGATCCGTAAGAATCTGGCGCGGCATTCCGAAGCGCGAGAAAACGTTGACCATCAGTGTCTTTGCAACCGTGACTGCTTCTTGATTCTTGATGGGCAGAGCCTCTGCCCACCGAGAGAAGTAGTCAATCGCCGTCAGTATGTACTTGTGGCCCGTGTTCGAAACGGGATGCGGACCGGTAATGTCTATACCGAACCGTTCCATTGGCTCACCAACAACCGGACACTGTAGGAGACCTTGTCTCGGAGGCTTTTCCCTCCGATACCGAGCACAGTTATCACAACTCTGGCACCACCGTCGTACGTCGTCTTTCCAGCTCGGCCAATAAGCACGACGTTTCACCTTTTCGAGGCTTTTCCGCAGCCCGAAGTGTCCACCGCCAAAGCCACCGTGGATGACTTTGAACAACTCCTTGCGTATCTGGATCGGAACAACCAGCTGATACATTTCAGTGCCACCGGTACCTCCGTGTATGTACCGTCTGAAAAGCACTCCTTGCCGAACCTCTAACAGATCCCAATGGCTCAGGATTGTTTTTGTCTCACCACTCAACCGCGCTGATTCAAGTTCGTTAGGTTGGCGACCCAACTCTTTCCAGCCCAAGACCGGACCAACCCTTATGTCGGACAACTGTTCTCTGCGTAACGTTTCTTGCGTCCAGCCCGTCTCTTGGCCGGCTATATTCTCGTACGTAGCGACGGGTCTCATTGCCTCAACCGGACAAATCCAAGCCGTGTTCTCAGATGTCTCATCATTCTCCTCCGTCTCTTCCGCTACCTCTCCCATCGGTCCACGCGACATGGCGTCCGCGTTACCGTGCTGTGTACCCGCTCGATGAACGATTTCGAAGTCGAACTCCTCCATCGTTTCAAGCCAACGTGCCTGCTGACCAATGGGTTCCGGAGTCTTCCGTAGCCATTGCAGCGCTGAATGGTCTGTCCGTAACCGAAACCGTTTTCCTAGGAGATACTGTCGAAACTCCTTCAGGAAATATATCACAGCTAACAGCTCCCGACGTGTCACGTTGTAATTCCGTTCGGCCGTCGATAGCAATCGGCTCGCGTAACAGATTACCCTTTCCTCGCCATCCTGCACCTGGGACAAAACCGCGCCAATCGCGAAGGCCGAGGCGTCCGTATCTAGGATATACTGACCCTCGTCTTCTGGCAACGACAAGATCGGAGCAGACACCAGTCTCTTCTTCAACTCCACGAAAGCCGCCTGACATTCCTCAGACCATCGGAACGGGACGTTCTTCCGCGTAAGAAAATGAAGTGGCTGGGCTACAACCGCAAAGTCGAGTATGAAACGCCGATAATACGAACAGAGACCAATAAACGATCGAACCTCACGGAGATTCTTAGGAACAGTCCAACCCTCCACAGCCGTAATCTTGCTCGGGTCCGTCGCGACACCTTGCTCGCTCAGGATATGCCCAAGAAAAAGTACTTCGCGCTGCATCAGGTGGCACTTAGATGGTTTCAGCTTCAGGTTGTACTCCTGGAGCCTTTTGAACACCATCTCGAGTCGTCTCATATGAGTTTCAATATCACGCGAGAATACGATAATGTCATCAAGATAGACTAGACAAATATCGTAGTTCAAGCCCGTTAGAACCAAATTCATCAGCCGACAAAACGAAGCGGGACTATTGCACAATCCGAAGGGCAACACCTTGAATTGAAAGCTTCCCCTCCTCGTTATGAAACCGGTCTTATGTTTGTCTCGCGGATGCAAAGCCATCTGGTGATAACCTGCCCGGAGATCAAACGTGCTATACCATCTCGCGCCACCGAGGGTATCTAAGCTTTCACGTATCAACGGCAAAGGATGAGCATCCTTCCGTGTTTTCAAATTCAGCTGGCGGTAGTCAATGCAGAAACGCATGCTACCGTCCTTCTTCTTCACCATAACCACATTTGAGGCCCACTCCGACATGGAGGGCTCGATAATCCCTTGGGACAACATGTCCTCCACCTGCCGATCGATCTCCGGTATCATCATTAACGGTTGCCGTCTCAGCGGCTGACGAACCGGTCGCTCCTGTTGCGTGTCGATCTCATGCTGAATCACAGACGTAAAGCCAAGGTCCAATTCACTGAGCGAGAACGTTGTTCGATAAGCCATAATAAGCTCTCGAAGCCGTTCCTTCTCGTCTGGGGAGACTGCTCCAGGCACTTCCTCCCACAGGCGTTTCAACACTGACTCCGCTACTACGTCGTCTGGCTGACTGGCAGTCGCGCGAACCATGGACGTAGGCGCTCGCACACTGTTTTCACGTGCCGTTGCACTCGTAACGTTCAGGAGCTCCACCCGCTCCAATCGACACTCTGTTTTGCCCTGAACTGTCAAGTCTTTATCGCTGACATTCAACATGCGTACCCACACCGTTGGCTCCTTTCCCGAGACCAACGTTCGTCCAATCACCAACCCTTTCGTTACTTCAACTGGCGTCGTCGTCCACACGTCCGTGTCCACTCGCAGATGCGGGTATACGACAGATGCTGGAACGTCGACCTCACACCGTGCAGGAACCACGATGTCTTCTTGTACAATGATCTTGCGGCACATCGTTTCGGAAGCCGCTTCACGTAACGGAATCTGTCTATCACCCAGGTACACGTTTCTTCCTGCAAAGTCCCATCGTGCTTGGTTGGTCTCAAGCCACGATAGACCCAGGATAACCTCATTCACCTGATCTGTTACAAGGCAATGCAACGGATACGACTGTTTCCCGATGCAAAGCTGTAACGTGGATTCGCCATCCACCCGAATTTCACTACCGTTCGCCGCCAACAGTCGTTGCTGCGAAGGCGTCATTACCGATTTAACCATAAAGCGTCGTGGGACCAGAGACATTTCGCTCCCTGAGTCCAGTAGACAGTTCCTGCGTACTCCGTCTACGCGAGCCACGACATAAGCCATGCGGCTTCCTTTCACCAAACGGTTCTGCGCCTTCTCCGGCGCCGGCTCATTCTTGGCCGTTTCACTAACTTTCCCGTTGTCTCGTTGCTCTGGTAACGGTTGCGTGCAGAATCTTTGAGAATGCCCCTTTTGTCGACATCGAAAGCATTCCATCTCTGCGTTTCGGAATCGTGGCGGAAACTCACGTCGCTGAAAAGCTGGAGCTTCATCCCTCCACGGTCCGTCCGGTGCTCTTCCCGGATTCCTCCAGTTCTCAAACGGTTTACCCGAAGTAAAGTCGTCCTTGGGTCTCGTTACCAAGCGGCTTACTTCTTTTGTCAAATTCCGAATTGCACTCTCTAAATCGTCCATGCGATTATTCTGCTGATCGTTAGACGGCTGCACCGTCCGATCCTCCTTCGCAGCTTTTACTCGCCCTTGCCTTCGGTCGCCGTCTCCTCCAGTCGTAGACGAGCGGCCGTAGGCCTCGAGTCTCACTGCATGCTTGTACGCGGATTCCAGGCTGACGGGCTCTCGCTCCCGCACCTTCTGCGCTAGTTCCTGATTGGACAGCGCGTCCAGAAACGCGTCACAAGCTATCGTTTCTACTAACTCACTCGACGGTCCAGGATACGCTAAAACCATAAGTCGCCTGACCTCTTGAACAACACTGCTCAAAGGTTCATTATTCGTCTGACGGTATGCACGTAACTTTACCCTGTACAGGCTCGTCTGTTCTTCCGAACCGTACCTTGCTTTCAATTTATCAACCAACGCCTGCCAAGTAACGTCGCCCTGGGCACCCATGTCCCATAGCAACTGCGAAGCTGGCCCCGTCAAGGCACACATCAATTGGTCGGCCTTCTCTCGGTCGCTCCAATTGTTGCACCGGGCACAGACTTCGAACTTCGCTAGAAAAGCAGCGATGGCTGTCTTGCCGTCGTACTTCTCAAGCTTGATACGAATACCACGGTCAGCTGGACTCCGACCTCTCGTCCCCCGTTCCACAGACCGACGTTGCGAACCCGCGCGGTGACGGCGTCTCCTGGGAGGGTCGTCGTCGTCGCTAGTCTCACCTTCATCGACTGTGCTGGAAACTACAGGTCGTTTATCGTGCCTACTGCCCACATGCAGTATAGATTTCCGTTCCGTTCGCACTTTTGCCGGAGACGCGTCCTCGTCACTGGACGTCTCCTTTTCCTCTCTTCTGGCCCTTCCCGGCCGACGCTCTCTGTGCGTCTCTCGCTCACGGCTCTGATATGCACGATGCTCCGAGGTCGAAGACATCGGCTTGCGGTAGACACCCGCCTCATCTGAGGCCCGTTCCTTATCTGCACGATGCTTCGAGGTTGAATACATCGGCTCGCGGTAGACACCCGCCTCATCTGAAAACCGTAGTTTTCTGGGCCGTTCGCCCCGCTTATGCGCCTGACGACTAACACTTTGCTTATCCGGAGTTGTACGCCGATAATTGATGTCCGCCTCTGTTGACGCGTCATCCGACGATAACAACCTCCGTTTCGAACTCGTTCCCCGTGGAGCCACTGTCGGTAAATCACGATACACGGTATCATCAGGCGCCCAGCTGTCGATCGGGACAGTAGACCGATGAACCCGTTCAGGCCTGTCTCGGTAGCCTGTTTCCCTAGGGTCTCCTGCCCTAGCATCACGTACTACAAGTCTCCGGACCTCTGGCGGTCCACGTAACCTCGATGGCATCACCTCCATCGGTACTGTCTCCCGCGGGTCTGCACGGAACTCTGGATACGACATCGAACGGGACGCCTGAACCCAAGGCGCTTCTCTTTCCCGAACGACAGGCACTGTCAATTCTTCGAACCGCTGTGTCATCCGCGCCATGCTTTCGCGCAGGTATGACACCTCGGCCCGAACATCGGATGCGTCGTCTCTCCGCGACGACCTTGATTCTGCTGACCCTCTTTCAGCATTCACTAAACTTTCCCGTCGCTCTGGACACTGCGGACGGTAGCTTTGACTGTCTACCTGTCTCACACTTGGTCTTTCAGCGGCTGCTAAACCTGCTGAACTTCGTTCACTGAAATTAACAAGTAACCGTGCGTCTTCTGAAGCAACTGGGGAACCAGATCGTAAACGGTTCGACCGGCGCCCATCTCCAGTCTCTTGCGATTCCGGAACAGAACGAAGCCAATTCTCAACTCCCACCGTCGCCGAAGAACGAGGATCCCGAACATCGACAGCAGCAGAAGCGATTGGACCGACTGCACCAAAATCATCAGACGAAACCTGCTGCGAAACTTTGGGACGAGCACCGGAATATTCACCAAAACGAACATCAGGACGAGCCAAATTCCTGGAGACCGCATCTGCTGCTACGGCTCCCAAATCGGGTCTTGGCGGAAAAGACATCTTCGTTCGCGCCACCCGCTCTCCATCCGATTCAACTTCACCCGCCGCAGCTTGTCCTGCGGCAACCAGAAGCGAGTCAAAATGAACCCCACTTCTGGTACCACTTTGTGGCGGACCTACCCGTCTCGTCACAAGCGGCACAAGCCCCCTCGCCGCCGGCGCATCGGCCGACGCACGAGGGGTCGCGAGCTGGGCCTCTCGACTCGGGCCGCGCTCCCTTACTTCAAATTGATCGGAGCCGCCCGAGTCGCTCTCTCGCCGGTGTACGCTCTCCGTGTAACGGGCCGCCAAGGCGCCGTCACTCCCTTCACTATCCGGCCAAGACGGCTCTGAAACGGTCGCTCGTGAGAGGGTATAGAGCTCGGAGGCGTTGGAGTCCGACTCTGCCCCGTCCGCGGCCACCGGGTGGGTAGCAACCTGAGCGCCAGGATGGCCGCCTGTGCTCAAATCAGGGTTCGCTCCTCTCCGGGCAGTCGACCCTCGCTTGGAGCTCCCCTTCACGGCCACGGGCTTCTTCGTTCGTTTGCCCGACCGTTCAGACCTCCGTCGTATCATATTACACGCCACAGCTCGTGTACTGGTGCCACCGACGGGCGTCACTGAAGACTGTCTTTCCTCCGCAGGCCAAAACGCCCGAAACCACGGCCATTCGAGGGGTCCGAGCCCCAAGCCGCGCCAAAACGCCATTATCAACTTCGAAACCAGGGAATGGAAAACACGGACAATATACTAGGTTGCTGCGTCGATTCGCAAACGGCAACCTAACCAGCTGGTACCAGGATCAATTTTACAACGCCCAGTACGACCGGGTCGCTGTGTCGATCGATCGGCGGCCGGAGATCCGGACGACCGCCGTCAATTTGTTACACGTACAGAGGCGAAGACGGCCTTCAAAGAAAAGACGGACCGCTTGCTCCCCGATGGATCACTATCTCTCACGCCCGCAGGCAATGCACTGAATGCGGCTTCACGCCGACTCCGAGGGTGTCCAGAAATTCCCTCCTTCAACTCTTCCGCCCGTAGGCCACGAACCTCCGCCGGCCAACGACCGGCCTCGAGAGTGTCCTCAAATTCGCTCTCCTTCACTCACTGTCTTCTTGCCCGCACTAAGCCGCTTCACGCGGCCGAACCGTCGCCACCAGGAGTATCCTCAAATTCGCTCTGACTCCTGGTTACCGCGCGGCGACCAGCACCGCGTAAAAACTGACGCGCTTAAAAGGCCTGGGAGCTAGCAGTGCAATTACAGCTAACGCCTAGGACCTAGGGTATCAGATTAGCGGCTGGTAACTGACATTAAATGACGATGACGATGACCGTTAACTACCCCGATCGGTTGGCTGCGACCGATACGTCCGTCGCCGGCCTTGTAGCTGAGGCGGCCCGGCGACGAACCTTACAGGGCCTGTGACAATATTTCCCTTCTTCGCCTCCCTGCTCGTTGACGGGAGGGAATATGCGGCACGGAACAGGTAACACGGTAGTGCAATCCGCTTGTTGCTGCGACACTCCGTTCAAAAGTTATCACCTCACCAAGTTCTCAGCCCGTCAAGACCCGGGCGCGCGCGGTGTGAAGGCTGCGGGCACACAATCGAGCCTCACCCGAAGAAACCAACACTCACCAAGGCACACACACGATGGATTTCAAGGCAGAAAACTCCCAGGTAATACACGGACAAGATTCACTACAACCAAGCCGCCGGCGACAAACCGGGCGCGGCAATCGATCAGATTTTCGCTGCGGCGCGTAACCACGGGGAAAGACCGGGCGGTCCTCCTTCGGAAGCGGATACAGAAGCGACCGTTAGAGCTGCGGTCGATCTCTCAACAGTTTGACACTCACACACTCGTCCTGCACCGTTTGACACCAAGAACGTGCGGATCGGTCAACAGACGACGAAGCTACCGGGAGAGCGGGGCTCCGCCCGGCGCTTAGCCTTGAAATTCAGAATCAAATGATATAGCGGGGAAAGACCGGGTGGCCTTCCTTCTAACGTAAATATCTCGAAAACCGTTCTACGGGCACTCAACGTGTCTGTGGGATGAATCAAGCAGCGGTCCTCGCGGCGTAGTTTGACGCTAGCCGCTCGTCGATCGGACGAAAACCGACCGAGATATCGACGATCAAAGTTGACACTGAACGAACTCTCAACACCGTGCAGAAAACTCACCACGCGCGTCGTGCGCTGAAATGGAATCAACCCTTATCTCTCGAACACGCCGGTATGGCTAGCGATCACTCGACGCGGCCCTTCTACTCGGCCGAACAACAGACCAATAGGTGCAAGAAAAGATACTCGTAAGTCACAGAACGTTTTATTGGTAACGTCCGCGGACACCAGGCGCCGCGGGGTCGCCTTCACAGACCTGTGATCACTCAGCCGGGGTGCTGACGCTTCCCGACCGAGCACACGAACTCTGATTCACCACGCTCCGAAAGCGAGCACGTAACACGGTAACAGATCGAGCAGGGAGGGGCCCAACCCTTACCCCGTCGATAGTATTTGCCTGCACCACGGGAACACGGGTCTTCTACGGTCGGGGACCGCAGATAATCGAACCGGTATCAATTTGCCCTCGGACTCTTAACCGAAACAGCTATGACGCAGATTAGCCGGGTTAGCAGCTATCGATACGCCACTGGATACGTTTGGCCGGTAAACGACGTCGAATACCAGGGTATTGAGTGGTCGTCAGCGCGCCGTATATGTCGTGATAAATGCAGAATCATACACAGAGTGTTGTCTTGCTACACGTATCCGATACTTAAGCAGAGCAGCGTGTGGCAGGCTCTATTCCACGGATGTTTTAACGATTTTTATAGATGTAGCTCTCTATATCCAGTCATTTGCCAATGCACGTAAATTCGACCGTAATTCGAATAAAATTCATATCTTTCGATCGGATACAGTTATCGCTTAGCTCTCAACGGCAATTCGGCAGCCCGATAATTTATCTTTCGAACGGTGTATTCAGAAATTCGATACCATTATCCGCGCAAATTTTATATGCGCCCAAAGTCAAAAGTTGCTGCCTGCACACTATACTTTGGCTAGAAAACACGAATCGGTCTTCCGTAGGTGAAACTTTTCAACGTGAATTTTGACCGCTTAGTGCCTCACGACAAATTTGTAGCGAAACGACTTACTAGTCGATCCGCATATACCGCGAATTTCTATCGGCCATAGCTCCGGCGCTATAAGGAATCCCGCGACCCTACTTTGGTCGCCCATGTATTGTCAGTTACCAGCTTATGTTTCATATTCGAAAATTCGTCTTGTGGCATTTCCGCCACAACATGAAAGGTTGACCTCTCGTGTGGAGTATGTACTTATCCTCGAGAAGAGGTGGCAAGAGCATCTGGCCAGAGCTGTGATTTCCGGAAGAGCTTCTTGTCTGCCCCAGCAGTCAGCTCTTCTGCAGTATGAATTTTCTGATGATTAGTTAAGTTCAGTTTTCAAGTTTTGTAACTTTTAAACAAGACTGCATTCCGACTTGTTTGTATTTCAGTTAAAAAATTTGAAGCATAGATCATAAATAAATGTAAAGAAAAAACAATGAGATTTGAATTTTCCAGTTGTATGACCTTCACACTGGAAGATCTGGAGAGCATAAGAACAGTGTGGATGGTTGTCCAGCGGAGGACCTTTCTTGCAATCTCGATGACCTTCAGAAGTCGGACTGTGGCGTCAATGGAACTTGTGTTGGAAACTTTGATGGGAACTTCCAATGCATCTGTCAGCCTGGATGGAGGGGTCCGAAGTGCAGCATCCGTAAGTTCATCTGTTGATAAACAACTACTACTACAGTCAATGATCTGATCCAGGGATGGGAAGCATGCAGCTTTTAGGTCAGTCGATCTTAAGTGTTAGTGAAACCATGTACATGTACCTTCAAGATGTTCACGGTTGTTAGAGCAAGAGTCTACTCTGTAGATGTAAACCTGCAATCGTTGGAACCAATGTACTACCGATTGGCTTCCATGTCACGATTGTCATTTCAGCTTTACAGTACATTACAGTTTTTGGTTTATCTTTCACAGCAACGACCACGAAAGACTTTCGCGAGCAGAGTTTCATCGAATGGGATTTGCAAGACCAGTTCTTTGCCGAGATGAGTTTACGACTTCATCGATTCGATCTTCAACTCATGTTTCGCAGTCGCCAGACATCGGGCATTCTGCTCAAAGCACAGAACAACCAAAAGTCTGAATATGCCATTCTCGAGGTACAGCTAATGTTTACTTATTTATATACGATATTTCCATAGCGCCTCTTCAAGGTAGGCTACTCACTACTCAGAAGCACTCCCAGCCCATCTACAGCTAAATAGGACAGATATGGGGGCAGTCCCTCAATGTTTATGTCAGCTGTCATTAATATCTACTTAATATGTCTCTGTAATAAATATGATGCAAAACTTCATATATACCAGGTTGCAGTATAATGGTAGTTCAATAGATCAGCCAGTAAAATAGAGAGTATGAGATTGCGTTGGACCTTGTGCAAGGCCTAATGCAAAGTTGCTCAACATCATTAAGGTTATATTAAGATATATAATTTATTATTGCTTTTATATAGTATTGTTTGCTAGTATTAATACTGTTATTTGTAATGCTCTTTCAAGCTATTGGGTTAAGGTGGATTTACTCGATATTGATTTAGTTTTTTCAGATCAAAGTTGAGAGTTAATTAACGAAGTTGTGAATGTCAATCATTAACTCTTACTTATTTATCTTTTTATTTTCTTGTTATTAAGCAATTCTCTTTGGTATACTGTGACCTTCTAATCCATGTGTTCCATCCATGTCCTTTCCAGCTGAGCCATTCACGAATACGATTCCGCTTCAACCTTGGCAGTGGAGATCAGGACTTGACGTTGACTCACTTCAATGCCTCGGACGGAGAGTGGCACTCCGTCTTTGTCGATCGTGTGGGTCAGTGGGTCGTGTTGCGGGTCGACTCGGGTGAGGGTCGATACTTCAACGAATCTTTTGGTCTTGTTGGAGGTCACGTGGAAATGCGGATCGCACAGCAAGGTCTTCTCGCAGGAGGAGATATCCGATTCCTTTCTGCAGATTCTCAACCACTTGTTGATAACGACTTCAATGATGGTAGGCAATAGTTTATTTGATTAGAGGGAGTTGATTGGATTATGGTTTCCATGGCGACAGTTTGTCAATACAAAATAGGTGAATAGCATGATCATACTAATATTTAAATGTGCTTTTAAAAAATGAGAAGATTCGGTTGAAGCCTTGGTCTTGCTTTCAGTCTATCAATCACTCGATCAACATTCATAAGGCGCTGCTTCAAGATCTTCACTCAGTTGCGCTCCCAACCGAAGCTAAGCAAAACAAAGCAGTCTTTAGCAGTTGGTGAAACTGAGGACAGTTTGGGAGGGTGTTGCTTAGCTGATGGAAGCTCATTTAAGATCACTGGACCAATGACACAGAAGGAATGGCTCTCTGCAAGGTGGCCGCCAAGCAAGTGGAAAGATGGTGGCAGAGCTCATCCTGGTGGTAGGGTGCCCACTGCCCAGCCTGATAAGCTCAGTGTTTAGAGATTATAATATTCTTGCATACAATTTAATATTATTGATTTTTAAAATTTTAAATGTTTTATTAAAGGTTGCATGAACGATATTCGTCTGAATGGTGATTGGCTGCCGATGGACCAATCACAGAACAGAGAGAGCCATGCGGCCAATTACTCTCTACGCAGCCAGAACATTGAAGATGGCTGCACATCTAACGCTTGTGTCTCTGCGAACATCATCTGTCCGTTTGGTCTCATCTGTATTGACCTCTGGAGACATGCACAGTGCAGGTGAGACCATCCAACATCCGATCATAATGCCTTCCTTCTCTTCTCTCACGCAGATATTAAATCACTACTTATTTTCTTCTCTACTGAAGATATTAACTTACTTCATAAAATTATTCTTTCCCATACTCTGTGTAGTTAAGTTTTGGCATGATTCTTCCAACCTGTTCTATCCTATCCTTTCTTGTGCTGTCTTAACCTACCCAATAAACGAAAATACAATAAATTATGATCTTATCGTATCCCATTTCATCCTATCCTATGCTAACCAGTTTTATCCCATACACTGACTACCACAACCGAACTGTTGTAAACAATAGCATCATACTATATAACATTCCAAACTGTTTCTACCAGATGTCCTCCTGGACGCCGTCTTGTCAACGATTACTTCAGTGGTGCCATCTGTGAACCAATTAACGAATGCTTGGAACAGCCAGACATCTGCCACGAGGGACGATGCCTTGATACGGAGGATGGATACAACTGCGACTGTTACTATGGTTACGATGGACCGACGTGTGCCGAACGGCGCGAACAGCCAACAGCTTTCGTCAGCACAAGCGCTTTGCTCATCATTCTGCTCTGCATTGTCCTTCTGCTGAGTATGGCTTAATTATTAATTGACAATTAATTGGTTTTCTGTATTGTTTTGCATTGTTGTGTATACAATACATCTGAAGCTATTCGCTTTCTCTGTTGCTGGCCTTGGTGGCATGGGTATCTACAGACTTTTTGTAGCGCCTGTGATTGGCCAGAAACAAATAATTGTGATTGCCAGAAACAAATACTTGCGATTGGCCAGAAACAAATACTTGTGATTGGCCAGAAGCAAACACTTTTGATTGGCCAGAAGCACTTAATATGATTCTGAAAGTTTAATTTTTAGTGAGATTCAACAGTGTGTGTTTAATAATATGTTTTTTTAAAATCTTTGCTTCAGTTCTGATTCTGATCTTCATCGTGTACACGCATCGAAGACGAAAACAGAAATATCCGGATGTTGTGAATGTCGACGATGATGTCAGAGAAAACATCATCCACTATGATGAAGAAGGAGTGGGTTAGTATGCGGAAATAACAGTATGGCAGAGTGTGTTAGTGTTTGGAATAACAGTATGCACAAGTGTGTGTCACTGCCTGGAATAACAGTATGACCATTGTCAGTGTTATTGTTTTGGTTAACAGTTATATCAACTGTTTGGAATAACAATGCAACCATGTGTCTTAGCATTTGAGAATAATAGTATGGCCTTGTGTGTAAGTGCTTGGAATTACAGTGTGCCCAAGTATGTTAGTGTTTAGGAATAAGAGAATGTTTAGGCATAGTAGATTGGGGGTGTTTGGGATTGACCGTATGGTCATATGGGTCAGCAATCAGAATGACCATAATTATGCCCATCATTCAAATGTAACTGGTCAAATAAGTATGTATCTGGAATTGACAAGTATGTCCAGGTGGTAAAGTATTAGGCAATGGCCATTTGGGCAAGTCATTGGAATAGAAAATCCTTTTAGCTGGTGCTGACTAATTATTTTATGAAGTTTTTAATACATGAATTCATACGCTTTAAATATATTCATATGTTAAAACTTTGGCAAATTTTAATTCTCTATAAATTAACTGTTGCAGGAGAGCAAGATCAGAGTGCATATGACATTAGTCAGCTGAGAAAGCCAATCAACGAGCCGTATAGAGGGCAGCACCGTGGAGAACGTACACTTACGCCATCTACACTTGAACGACCGCAACAGCTTAGGCGTAAGATCATTCTCCAATGCAGCCATTTATCTGCTTAGTGTTTCAATGACAAAAATACGTTCATAAATTATTTCTGCCAACTTGTCATGGGTGCCCACAGATATATTTGCATGAGGGGCAAAACACAACAGTCATGGTTGAATATTTTAGCAAGAGCTTATTTTTCAAAGTTTCTTAATGCAAACTTCGTATTTTGTGTATCATTAGTACTTTGATGCGAAACCAAAAAGTAATAATAATCCTTTTGCTCTTTGCGCGGAGGCCTGTGCGACTTGACTGTATGCTGACCAGGCTGACCAGAAGATTTTTTTCTTAACATTAGCCTAATTCTGTCAAAGCCTCAGAGGCACTATACAAGCTTACACACGTACAAAACGACACAATTCAATTGAATTGTTATTCAGTTTATTCTCTTCATCTTTTCAGCTGGACACAATCCAGATGTCAACGACTACATAAACCGACGTCTCAATGATGCGGACGTCGATCCCAGCCAACCGCCCTTCGAGAGCGTTCGCGAGTATGCCTACGAGGGAGAGGGCAGCACAGGAGGGTCGCTCAGCTCACTTGCGTCGGCATCTGACGATGGCGATTTGGACTGGGATTATCTCAACAATTGGGGTCCGAGGTTCCAGAGACTGGCCGACATGTACAGCGGAAATGATATGTAGAAGCTGTGCAGAAAATTCATCTGTGGATGGATATGATGTGCGTGATGATGGTGGCTCAAGGATTCGTGAAAATGAGAGATAATCAAAAGATGTTGCAAGTCTGCGTGAAGGATTGCGAGGATGGCGGTGTGAGATTTGTAGAAAAATAACTGTGGTGAGATTGTGATCCGTATGGAGTTGGGTGAGGATAGAAGACTTAGCTATGGGGAGTCGTAAGAGAGAGACTGGGGGCTGGGTGGTTAAACCCCAACCCTGGCAATTCTCACCCTAGAGGGCCTAGAAGATGGTATGAAATGTGTAAATGTTGATGTCGTGTGCTGCAAGACTGAACTGTTGGTGATGTTGCAAAGCATGTGACATTAATTACTTAAGCAGGATGTGGCAATGTGGAGTTGGGATATGGAAGGAAGACTTCACTAAGAGACTCTAAGAAAGACAGGGAGGTTGAAACCTCTGGAAAACTCTTGCCATGTAGGATGGTATGAAGCCTGTAATAGTTGACGTTTTTGTATCGTGCTGAGAAGATAACACTGTTGGTGGTATTAGCAATCATGTGAAGTAATTATTGAAGCAGGATGTAGTTTGTCAGCGGCACGCTTTGAGCATGCTGATTAAGTTTCATAGTTGGACAGTTACACATATCGTTTTTCATGTTCATAGCTCACGTGTTCTTTCTTGTCAAGTAGGAGCTTGTGTACATTTGTATGTCATGCAGTGAAACGTTCTTAATAATTGCATTATTTTAAGAGAGGTGTTAAAATTTATCTTTGGGACATGATTCAGCTTTAAGACAATAACTTGATTATTTGCTGTTCAACAATGGGTTATTAATCGTAATCTCGTATTCTCCAAATTTCTAAAGCGCTACTCGAAAGCCAAGCATGGTGGCACCAGATTATTCTTACAAAGATGGTGACGGTGTCACCTTCATCCTTTGGGACTGCACTGCCAGAGTACAAGCAGTGGTACAGTTAGAAATAGACTTCACTGTAATGGGACCTCTGAGCAATATGTACAGTAATTGATGTCAATCCCAAACGTATCATTATGAGGCAGCTTTCTGGTGTATTTAAACCTAACCATTCTGTGTTAAATGAGCTAGACAACTTTGTTTAAACTTATAGGAATCAAATGTCAAGGTTCTATCTCTAAGTTGTGTGTTTAATTAGCTATGCATTAGGTCAAGTGTACATTGTACCAGGGCTGGTGACAGAGATTCTGGGCCGATAAGCTATCTTGAGGCTTTATAAAGGAATTTAAAACAGACAAATTGAGATGGCAAAAATGTGAGTACGAGTTGTACGGTCGAGCATATTTTATTTTTTTATGCAGATATTATTTCATTCAGTCGTTGATTTATAAAATTGCTATATTCAGGATTAGAAAGGCATGAATTATAAACTTTGTGTAGCCACCGGGGCCCCTAAAAGTCGCTGGGCTCCTGAAAGTCACAGGGCCCTGGACTTTTGCCTCTGCTGCTCTTTCGACAGGCCTGCATAATTATGGCATGTCTAATGTCTTGTTTATTTTGCTTAGGGACTATGGATGTTTCCTGATTAGAATGGATAAATCCCATTACCATGTGATATTCCAATGTTGTGAAGCTGTGTAAACAAATCACATTTTTTATGTGCATCATTTCTTTGATTTCATGAGTCTATTAATTTAGTCGATTACTTTTTATTGGTTATCTAGCAGTCATTTATTTCTGATGTCTGACACATTGTGGTGTCTGCCTGCATTCCACGATATGTTTGTATATTCAGTTCGATTTGGTAGTAAATGTACATTTATTTAGCAGCTTTTATTGAACTCTGAAATGTGCTACAGATATTATAATTTTATCCACTTAGTTAGTTCTGTGTTTCGTATTTTCACTCTAGTACCGTTCATGTCATTTGCAGAAAATACAACAAGGAATACCAGTGTTTGCCGCCAGTACTCATATATTTATGTATTCATTTGTGTGTGTGTGTGTTTAAATGAATATTATTATGTATAAAATTATATATATTATAAAAATATGTGGTGGTTACATAACATGAACCGTATATAAGTTAGAGTTTTCCCTATGGCAGTTGTTGTGTAGGGACGTCGAGCAAGTCTCTGATGTAGAATTTGCTACAGTTTAATGTTCAGTAACGACGAAAATAAAATTAAAGAGTGTTGTCTTTGTTGGAACCATTTTGGGCAGTTATCCGGTAACTATTGTACAACGTGGATTCCACTTTGGGTACAACTTAACGTTGCTGGCTGGGTCTGTTTAATATCGTGCTTATGAATTTTTTTTGTTTTTTGCATGGGTATCTTGTTAATAATTTTTGTCACTAGGGTAGAGTTGTTGAGAATGCATTTATTCGACTTGACTGTGTTACATGGCATAGTCCATATTTATGGGTATTGGAGACTTAAGCCCATAATTTCCGTTAGTATCAGAGATACCGGTACTAAGAGCCTAGTACTGCACCAAGACCTACCTGGTATCTACACACGAATCTGGAAGGGTCCTAATGATGGTGTGATGCAGAAAGCATCATGTCCTGTTTGCACAGCAAATGCATCGAGTTAATTGTATTTACTAATGAAATAATTATGTTATCGATGTGAAAATGACCTGTAGCGAGTTGAAGCATGTATTTAACATGAAAATTGAAGTGTTGCGGCGTCCATAGCTCAGGTTGCAACTGTATGTAGTATTATTTTCACGAGTGGCCATTTCTGTAATGGATTCCTTGGTACTGTACAAATAATGTCATTAGGGTTTTAATGTTTGGTTGTCCAAGTATTACATTGTATTGCCCTGTATCTTTTTATTTCAGTTATCATTGGAAAGAGTAGTTGATAGGAAATTTTTTAAGTGCAAGTACTGTAGCTGAGGTAACGAATATCGCGTGCTAATAGGCCTCGGCCAAATTGTCGTTTTAATGATGTTCTTTGATATTACAATGATGATAAATTCGTTTTAAGATGTTTGCGGAGTTTTTTATGTCCTTTATCAAAATGCTTATTATCAATGACATGTCAATCCTAAGAATCAACATTGACAATTTGACATGACAGTAGCCTATCCCTGTGCCCTCTGTTAGCATTATATTTAACTTGAAGCTCGCTAGAGTTCAATATAACTTATCCAGAGCAACAAAGAGCGCACAAATATTATCACGAACATGTCGGCATAGCCTAATGTCTTGACAAGGGTATCCCGTCATTAGCCCACTGGACAAAAGCGCGCCGACATGAACGTGGTGGCATTGTACTGTGGCACTGTGCCACATCAATGATGATTTAGTGTCGCCCACGTTCTTTCTCTAGACGTCGGCCTGGCATTGCCAAAGTAGGCTACAGACAGTGACTGAATGTGCCTTTAATTGGTGACAAAACTACCTGGAATTTGGCCTATATTATTAATTAATTATTAATTAATTATTATTAATACGCACGTGTCCAAGTTGATTCGCGTCGTTTGACACATGAACATGTCGGAAGGTAGAGATCGTAAGAATTATTTCTGTCAGCGGGTTTTATTCGAGGCTGGTTTGAGTGGTTTCATTGGGTATCTTTATTAGAAGGTCTATTAATAGGTCGAAAATTTCTTAAGTGTCCGGATGTCAAGATGAGTTTCGAGAAACAGATTAGTCAAGAGTTCTGGGCAGTGTGAGAATTGGGAGAAGTAACTGAGGGGGTTGGATTGGGCTATGATCTACTTGGAATTCGTGTATGAAAAAGCAGACTTTACTATGGGGCTCTAAGAAAGACTGGGGGGTTGAAACCCCCCATTTCTCCGGCAATTCTCACCCTGGTTCTGGGTTAAGCCAGAGCAATGCCCCTATGCCGTATGCAGATCAAGGCTGGGTTGTGGAGAGGTCAAAAGGAGGGGCAGAGGGAGCTGATGGGAGCGGGGCTCTATTTGGCACCACACTACAGCTGTTACAGTAGCGCATGTGTTTCCTACAGTATAGGCCTATTATAGTCAAACGATCCTCTCAGATCGTAGGCGTGTAGGCCTACTATAGCTACTGTAACAGGCCCAGCCTGCAGGCTCGCGTGCAGAGCACAACCTTGAGTCTGCACCTGCGAGCATAGGCCTACCGTTGGTATTTGAAAACACGAGTCTACATAGGCCTACATGTAGACCTATGCTATTTTCGTAGGCCTCGATTACTTCAGATGACGATGTTATTATGGTCGTCATTTAGGTTGGAAATTTAGGACGATAATTATGTTGTCATTATGTGAAGCGTAATTAACTCTTTTCAACACAGTCTGCATAGGAACTCGGTCTTTGTTAGCCTACACGTGTATGATTTTCTGATCTATTCGACTGTGTATAGGCCTACAGAGGAGTGGCCGCTTTTCAAGGTATATACGCGACACCTGCGTTGAAATAAGTTACTGACGGTAAGATGCACGCTGTCTTGTCTGTCTGTCTTGTTGTGTAGGCTATCTTGTCTGTCTACGGTCTCGTCTGTCTGCCTATCTTACTGTGTTTGTTTGCCAGTCTTGTCTCAAGTTGTCTGCCTCTCTTGTCTGTCTGCCTTGTAAGTTGTTTGACTGCCCTGTATCAAGTTGTATGTCCGTCCATCTGTCTGGTCTGCTTGTTTCTTAGCTGTTAGCTTTGTCTATCTGGCTGTATGCATGTCTGTCTGTTTGTCTGGCTGTGTGTCTGTCTGTCTCCCTGTCGTGTCTGTATCGTTCTTTCTCTGTGTCTGTGTGTCTCTATCTGTCTTTGTGGGTGTGTGTCTTTCTGACGCAGCGCTGGTGAGTTGGGTGTTGTCCTGTCCTTAGCTTTAACTAGCGTTGGAGAAATTTCCGAGCTTCTGTTAAATCCTATAATAGGTTAGGTGTGGCTGTGTGGGTCCGTGATGTCATTTCCAATTGGATTAAGGGACCACTGACCTACGGAGAGGAAATCTTGTGATTATAGGATTACATGATATAGGATCTTGTTTCCATATTTCAGAGTAGGCCTACCGTAAGTAGGCTAGTAGCCTATAAATTATAATATATCAATAATGACCGTCTGTGTTTGTTTATCAATGTTTATCAGCACAATTGTTAAGCTGATAAACAATATGCTGACAAACATGAATAAACAACCACTGACTGATAGTAGGTCTATCAATATGAATGGGATGTTATTGTGTAACGCCATAGAAAGAAGACGCGTAGCCCTTAGCACTGAGCTTATAAATATAATGCCTATTCTTCCAATATAAGCTACAAACATCCAATTTCAAGGACATAGGCCTAGGCCTTCAGACAGACAGACAGACAGACAGGCAAGCAGGCAGGCAGGCAGGCAGGCAGGCAGAATGCACGAGCTCACATGAGTCTGAATGTGTGAACCTATTAGGCCTATTATTGACTAGCGCAAGCCGTTTAAATGCAGCGTTCTTATTGGTGTGGTGTCAAGTCAACATAATGCTGAGTAACGCAGCTGTATTCCTAGCGTGGTTATAGCCTACATTGTGGCGACGTTGATCAGGCCATTGCATAGCGTTTGCTTAGGACTCCCAAGGCATAGCGTAGCGCCGTAGGCCTATGCCTAAACCGTCGTAGTCGCAGTTGGCCCATTGACTTTTCGTTAATGCACTGAACGTAATTCTACATGTAGCCTACATGTAGTAGCACTGGTTTTTCGTAATCGGGCTTTTGCAGCTCAGTGAAGACTCGAGATTATATCATGGATCAGGTTTTCGGGTAAGTAGGGCCTCTCCTATCTTTCATCAGTCAGCTGTAGACTTGCAGATAGGCCTAGGCCTAGTGCGAAACGGACGGACGAAAAATAAATTGACGGATATTATGTGATATATATATATATATATAATTATTATATATTTATTATATGGATCATTGTAATTGTAATTGTAATTGTAATCGAACATTTATATAGCGCCACTTCAAGAGAACTCCTCAGAGGCGCTCCCGACCTGACACCAAACTATAATCAAAGAGAATGGGTTTCAAACGCTTGCGGATCATCTATATATATAAAAATGTAACCGCGTTTGGCACGGCTTCAAAGATCTCCGAACTTTCTTCATTGATTGCTTTCGAAACTTCACCAAAACGTTTAGTTCCAACACGGCCAGGTTTGCAGAATGCTTTTTGGGGAAAAGCGCAATGTTTTAAACAAAAAAGCAACTTTGCAAATTCTACCGTTTTCAACACATAGCCTACGCCCGTCAATAAGCCTTGCATACCAATTCGGGCATGTTTGTTCCGTAAATTTCTTTAGCGCATTTCATTACGGCCTTCGCATTTCATTGCAGCCTTCTTGCTCAAGCGGGAGGGGGAGGGGGAGGGGAGGGGGGGGAGGCAGTGGCGGATCCAAGGGGGGCGACGGGGGCGATCGCTTCCCCCCCAAATGTCCGTCGGTGCTCGTAAAAGACGTATAAAAAGTAAAAAGATCGAGCCGACGCTGTTATCCGACGACAACAACTATCTAAAGACTACTGTAATTCCAACACTGACACTCACACTGACACTCACGACCATAAAAACTGACCCTAACCGACCCTCACCGGCCTCATTCGGGCACGCATCCATAATATATTGCCAAAAACAGGCCTCCTTTGATCTCAAATGCTGCAAAATGCGTTTGCGGCTGGGGCTCCGCCCCAGACCCCGCTGGGGGAGCTTACGACGCTCCCCCAAACCCACGTAATTTACTTTTGAACCATCGAGAAATTGTTATGGATATTGACAATATCATTGATCGTATGCGCGAAGCAGAAAGCGTTTAGGCCTAATGGAATTTGTTGTCTAAATTACTGTTTAACAGTAGCCTATAGGCTATGAGAATTGTACGTTGTTTTGATATTCAAAGGGTAGTTCAGTACTTCAGTTTGGTCTGAAACTAATGATTTGTTATTTTGACCAGTGCAGTATAAGTGTGTTGATGGACTAATTGTCAGACATATTGATTAAAGGTTTTTTTATGTGAAATAATGTGGCTTGTTTTCAATGCACGTAATTTACTTTTGAACCGTATTATGTTCAATTTTTCATACATTTATATGATTGAATAATCCCCGAAATATATTGCCAAAAACAGGCCTCCTTTGATCTCAAATGCTGCAAAATGCGTTTGCGGCTGGGGCTCCGCCCCAGACCCCGCTGGGGGAGCTTACGGCGCTCCCCCAAACCCCCTAATCGTAAGGGGCTTCGCGCCTTCGGCGCGAGCAACTCTCCACTGAAGGCGAATTCGCCCCCCCCCAAAATAATAGCCTAGATCCGCCCCTGAGGGGGGAGGCTATTTTCAGCCACTGCAACGCGTGGCCGGGTTCAGCTAGTAGGCTATAAATATATATTATCAAGGACTATCTATGTGGTCTCGGATTGAAAGCTGATCAAAACTTTAATTTCCAACATTTTAAAATTAATTCGGCGCATTTTACAACCATGTTACTTGGAGAAAACCCAGACATGGAAAACCCGGACATTTCTCCTGTCTCTGCATCTCTGCTTGCTTAATAATAAGCTATGTGGAGCGAGTCGTTGAGTCGATATATGGAAGCGATCGTTTGTTAAGACGAATCAACCTTTTGACGATGTCGTAGAAGATAATTGTTATTGTTAGGTTAGTTGATGCGTGCGAAGTATAGGCCTATCTACAATACTTATTGTCTGTTCGCTTATAATATATAGTAGACGATGCATGTGTTTGGGGGTCGTCCATAAATGACGTCGCGCAACTTTGGACGATTTTTTAACCCCCGTCCCCATCGTCACGCACTGACGCGTCAAAACAAAAGTCATACGATATCTAGTAAGGAAGGCATCGTCACACATCGTCAACATTTGCGTGACCCTCTGCCCTACGGTGCCCCTACCCAAGTGCGTGGCGTCGTTTATGGACGGTCCCCCGTGCATTCTTTGATCGACTCATCGTGAAGTTGTCTAACTCTAGGCCTATTAAAAACCTTTGCCTTTCTGTTCGTTTCTCTGCCTCAGTCAGTCTCGATGTCGGTCTGTTACTCTGCTTGCATGTTTAATTGCGAATGTGCGTGCGTAGCCTATGTCTGAATGCGCATGCATGCTGTAGGCCTATGCATGTAGGCCTGTGTATAGAAAGCCTATACAGTATACATGCATAGGCCTTGTCGCATACCAGGTTTCACCCTAGACGCTTTATAAACTCAGTGATTCGTAATGGGTGATCAAGAATGTTACCTAGAATAAGCCTACAACAATAACTCGCTGTATTTCATTTTTGATGTATAATATAAATAGCAACATTCAACAGTAAATAATATTCAATGACCTAACTACCTAGTGTGGCGTATTTGATTAAATAATTATTATTGTGAGTGGTCTTATCTTCACTCATGCGTCCATTCTCGTTGGATGATGAAGTCCTTCACTCAAGAAGATTTCGCTCGGTCCTCGTCTCGGATACAGGGAACAGACTGGATGGACAAGAAAGGATCGGTTGATCCTCCCTCGAAGTCGTCCGTCGTAGTTCACCACCGTACTGATGCTGAATTGTAGGCTTCGTCTCTTCACCGCAGCCTACCGGTCTTCCACCTCCGTTGTCGATGCAATTTCGCTTCCTCGCTCACTTCAGATCAATCGCAATTGATTTTCACAGTTCTCGCCGATTGCTCATCAACTGTCAATCGCTCGAAAAACGTTCATTTCACAGTTCTCGCCGATTGCTCAATTCTCATCAACTGTCAATCGCTCGAAAACGTTCAGCGCTTCGCAAAGTCACTAAACTTAACCGGCCAAAGGTACTACCTTCTCCTCGGGCTTACAGTTCTGCAGTAGGAACAAGTAGACACTGAAATCTTACTTTCCCACAATGGATCATCGAGGCCTTTCGAATTAACTTCACGAATCGCCAAAATGTTTAATGGCGACCGTCTCGTCGAAAGTTTTTGCCTCGAATCAATGTTATTATTGCTGTCGTCTGCCTCGCTCACTTCTTGGCACGCTGCCAACGCGCGCCTTGTTATCGTCCTGTGCGTAACGCTTGTTTCTGGCCTCCTCATGCGTTGACTGACTTTTGTTGCGCATTTGTTTTTATATTAAGCTAAGCCACAACTGTTCATTATAAATAACTAATACGCCAGTAATTACGCTAGCTTGACTATTACCTATAATTAATAATTAAACAGTTCATCAGTTAATTAATTCGTTTGTTAAGCATTTAATTCGCTACATATGCCCCCCTTCAAAAGACTGTTCACAGGCTTCACTTTACTTACCTACTTAACAAACTAATCTAATAAACTACCTTTTCTCTACCTTACATAACACAACAAAATTACTGTTCTACACCTATTTATATACAACTTATCATTCATCAAAGGTTCACTATATATCACTCTAGTCCCCTGCTCAAGTAATCTGAAATTACATTGTTGGACCCCTTGATGTACCTAATAGTAAATGAATAATTTTGCAAGGCTAGACTCCATCTCATAACTCTTGCATTTTTCATTCTTCCCTCTTTCATATACTGCAATCCGCAATGGTCTGTCTCAATCACAAACTGCTTGCCGCATAAATATCTGTCGAACCTACTTACGCCCCACATTATGGCTAAGCATTCTCTTTCTTCCACCGAATATCTCATCTCTCGCTCAAGTAACTTCCTGCTCGCATATGCTATGGGATGATTCACCCCCTCATATTCCTGCATTATTACGCATCCGATCCCTTTTCCACTTGCATCCGTTTGCAATATGAACTCCTTCTCTAAGTTCGGTAATCTCAGAATTGGTGCCTTTGCCAGTTCTTCTTTCAACTGCATAAAACTGTTCTCCAATTTCTCATTCCATTCGACATTTCCAGGTGACAACTTCTTCGTCAAATCACTTAGTGGTGCCATTATTTCTGCACAGTGTGGAATGAATTTTCTATAGTAATTCACTGCTCCGATGAAACTCCTCACTTGTTTTTTCGTCTTTGGTCTTGGCATATCATTGATCTTGTCCACAGACTCTTCTTTTGGACTGATGTCATCATTATTCAACGTGTGACCCAAGAAATCTATTTTTCCGTACCCTAATGAGCATTTCTTTGGCTTCAATGTTAGGTTGGCCTCCCTAACCCTTTCAAAAAATATCTCCAGTGTTTCCATGTGATCCTTCCATCCTTCATTGTGGGCTAATATATCATCCACGTAACTTTCAAGGTTTTCTGTTCCATACAGAATTTTTCTGATTAGTCTGTTGTAACTTGAAGAACTATTTACTAATCCGAATGGCATTACATTGAATTTATACATGCCATTGGCACAAATGAACGTGGTATAATCTTTCGACTCTGGACTCATTGGAATCTGCCAGTAGCCCTTGCAAAAATCAAACTTACTGTAGATTCTGCTCCCACTCAGCTTATTAAATATATCTTCGTTTGACATCATAGGTTCAGGGTCAAATACTGTAACCTTATTCAGCTGTTTGTAGTTGCAACACAGCCTATTGCTACCGTCTGCCTTCTTTACCACCACCAATGGTGCTGCGTAAGCTGCCTCCGATCTCTCTATTATATTATTCTCCAACATTGTCTGAATTTCCTTATCGATTTCCTTTTGTAAATGATATGGAGTTGGATACGCTCTCTGTCTAACTGGTTCCTCGTTTGTCAAATGTATTTCATGCTTGACCAAGTCTGTTCTTCCAGGTTTATCCGTGAAAATATCTTCATATCTTTTCAATAAATTCCTTAAGTCTCTCTTCTGACTTTCTTCCAGCTTGGGATTTATGTCTACATCTTTGTAAGTTTCTGTCTGCTTACTTATGTACAAGTCCAATATTTCTTCTTCTTCATCTTCTCCTTCCTTTCCATCATGCACAATTGCTGATACATATGCCACTATCTTACCATCTGGCTTTTCTTCTTCTCTCTCATTATACTTCTTCAGCATGTTGATATGGTAAGTCTTGACTTTACCTTTCTCAATCTCTATCCTATAATCATGATCTCCGATTTTATCTCTCACCACGAATGGTCCCTTCCATTTCACTAACATCTTGTTCTTTGAACTTGGTAATAGCAATAGTACTTTCTCGCCTATTTCTAGTTTTCTGTACCTTGCTTTCTTATCATAATATTTTTTATTCCTTGCATTCGCCACATGGATTGCTTTCTGAGCCATGTCGCATGTTTCTTCAATGCGTTCCCTCAGATCAATCATGTATGTGTACACATCCTTGACTTCTTCTTTAACTGTTTCATTTGTCCATAATTCTTTAAGTATTTGCATTGGACCTCTGCATGATCTTCCAAATATTAACTCGAATGGAGTGAATCCATGACTCTCGTGTACTGTGTCTCTCAGAGCAAACAGTAATGGTGCTAAATAGCGATCCCATTCCTTCTCCTGTTCTCCCATTAGCTTTCTTAATGTGGCCTTTATAGTACCGTTTAGTCTTTCGACACATCCGTTCCCCATGGCGTGATAAGGACTTGTTAATGTGTGCTTTATCAGTAACATCTTGTTTACTTCCGCCATAAGTTCTGATGTAAACTGACTTCCACGATCTGTGTGTATCTTTTCCGGCACTCCCATACGACAGTAGAAGCCAAACAATGCTTCTGCTACTTCTTCTGTACTGATCCCTTTCAACGGAATTGCTTCAGGGTATCTGGTGCTCAAATCTATGATGGTCAGTATGTACCGATATCCCCTGGTTGACATTGGGTGTACCTCTCCTATGATGTCTATGCAAATATGTTTGAACGGCACATCTAATACTGGTAGATGGCCCATCGGTGCTCTGTAGTTCACTTTCTTGTCTACAGATTTCTGGCAAATATCGCAACTCAAGACGTATCTTCGTATATCCTGTCTGATTGCTGGCCAATAAAATTCATTGAGAATTTTGTCGTGTGTTTTTCTCATGCCTAAATGAGCTGACAACAACGAATTGTGTGCCACTGCCAACACCTTACTTCTCAACTGTTTAGGCACCATCAATTGCCATTTCACTTCATCCTTCAATACCTCCTTGTATCTTCTGTACAGTAATCCATTTCTCTTGACATATGGCATTACATCTATTCTACTATCTTGACCGTCCCAATCTATTGCTCCATCCAAATATTTCTTTAACGTCTCATCTTGACTCTGCATTTCCTGTATTTCTTTTGCTGTCACATTTAGATCAGGCATCTTTGTTATCTTCAATGGTTTATACTTTGTGGTTCTTTTGACCTCAGCTCTAGTCTCAACTGCTGCTGCTGTTTTTGTTTCCTCTGTTTCATTCACGGTTACATCGTCGGTGAATTTCACTGACTTCTTGTCATGTACCGATCTCTCTCTAGATTTGGATCTGTCTCTCAATATGCTCTTGCGTTTCACTTCAACAATTGCATTCTCTGGTTTTCCACTGATCTCATTCTCTTGTTTTCCAAATTTAACTTGGTAGGCCTATTGTAATCCTTCGATCATCCCAATTATCAGAGGTTTCGCCGGCTTTTCCATAACCATGGCTTGTACATTACCACTGAAATGTTCACTTTCCAAATTTACTCTGGCCAGTGGAAAATACTTAATGGTTCCATCAATAAGTGTGCAACGCGTTTCTTCGCCTGTTAAATCTGTGTCGTCTATCAATGAACGCTTCACAATGCAACACGTTGCCCCAGAATCATACAAACACCCAACACTTTTTCCATTTACTTTCACTTTATGTTCACCACTGTCTTTAAGATTTATGCATCCTACATTGGTTCCAGTCACCAAAGCACTTGCAGCTGTTTGCATGGGTAATGCTTTACCCATCTTGTCATCTACTCTATGTTGGTCCTTTGCAACATCATTTACTCTCTGCATTTCAATCTGCTGTCTGGCCCTATATGTCTGATTCTCGAATATTTGCACTGCTGCTGCAGTGTGTCTGACAGCTTCTTTATTCTTGTGTGGGCACGAATATGCCTTATGGTTCAGCTCACCGCACAGAAAACATGTAACTTTGTGTCCTACGGTATTCTCGCGTTCCCTACTGAACCCTCTGTTTGAACTTACACTACGGTTCACTTCCCGATTTGTTCTAACATCATTTCTACCTCTGTTTTGGCTGTTACCAAATCCTTCTTTGGATTTATTCTCAAAGAGTCTGTTGTTTGTCCTTTCATTGTGGAATTTCACATCAGGTTTAATGCTTGCTTCTGCATATTTGTAGCCATGTGCCTCTATGTATGACTCCGCACACGCTAACATTTCTTTCAGACTTGTCTTCCCTTTCTCCTTGATAAACATTCTTAACTCTGTACTGCATGTCAGGTAAAATTGATCTTTCAATAACAATTCTTCTACTCCTTCGTAGGTTTCTTCAAAGCCTGCTTGAGCAATCCATTGCTGCATGTAGCGTCGCAGTCTATAAATAAAATTGGTCGGTGTTTCTCCGGCTTCCATTTTGCTTGTCTTGAACCTGTGTCTGTATCCACCTTCAGTTAACTGGAATCGTTTTAGCAACTGTGTCTTCAGACATTCATAATCTTGAGCCTCCTCCACAGACAGTCTCTGGTATGGTTCCCGGACAATTCGGAGCCGGACAATTCGGAACAGACAATTCGGACCGGACAATTCGGACCGGACAATTCGGAACCGGACAATTCGGACCGGACAATTCGGACCGGACAATTCGGAGACGGACAATTTGGAGCAAATTCTGGCACGGACAATTCGGACCCAGACAATTCGGACCGGACAATTCGGACCGGACAATTCGGACCGGACAATTCGGAACCGGACAATTCGGACCGGACAATTCGGACCGGACAATTCGGACCGGACAGTTCGGACCGGACAATTCGTAGCAGCCAAAATTAATGATGGAACTCCAACTTTTTTACCAGATTTTTATACTCATCACCATCCCCGTATACAGATGTTGACCGGAAAGACTATTGCGCATTCAAATTCAATTAAAAATTGAAAATTATTTTTTGGTTCTCAAAGCAACCGTAGACCTAAACATAATATTACGCAAGTGATGAGTAGCCTATTACATTACGTTACCTCACTTGGCAATGACATTAAAAAGGTAGATTTGGAAAGACATAGGCACTTCAAAATGAACAAGTCCCGCATAGTAGGCCTATGATACTATTATAGTAGGTCTATATTATGGTATTTGCAAGAAAAGGGAATCCACGTACAAAGTAATAATAATAATAATAATAATAATAATAATAATAATAATAATAATAATAATAATAATAATAATAATAATAATAATAATAATAATAATAATAATAGGCTAATAATAGCCGTTCCAGGCACATTGCTTTTAATATTTTATAAGCCCCTGGGGGAACGAAGTACCTCAGGGCATAAAAACATAATAATAATAATAATAAATAGGGAACTCTTTGTCGGTTCTGGGGACGACAGACTCGAACAGTCAAGACACATGGAGGTCTTGCACTGAAGAACTATGTTAGCTCTTATTGTGAACAGGAACATTTCCATTAGACTTTAAAATTTAACGACTTTGTCAGTTTATTTGGAAAAAATAAATGTGTGTGATCTATAAAAATATAAAAATAAAAATAATAATAATAATAATAATAACAATAATAATAATTATAATAATAATAATAATAATGATAATGATAATGATCATGATAACGATAATTACAACAATTTTTCTTTAATTCAACGCCTGCAAAACGCCTGTGTTTGTATGCTACATGTAGCCTACAAGTTATGCAGTAATCTTAATTAACATCAGACTGAACAGACAGCCTGCAATCTGAAACCTGACTGACTGATTTCAATTTCAATTTAAAACTTCTAAGTTTGCAATTTAGTGCGTAGGCCAATGTAACTTCTAAACACATTTTCTTAATTTAAGTTTTTGAATTTAGTGTCTACAAGATCAGAGAACTGTAATGCCACACTGCATTTTAATCGACGTAGGCCTTTGATTTTTCTGATGCTTTTACTTCACACGATTGTTTGCAATTCAAGAAATGATAGGCTTAAATAAATAAAAGTTTGATCGCCGTTAGCAAATGCTCACAATTTGTATATGCACTCCGAATTGTCCGGGTCCGAATTGTCCGGGTCCGAATTGTCCGGGTCCGAATTGTCCGGGTCCGAATTGTCCGGGTCCGAATTGTCCGGTCCGAATTGTCCGGTTCCAAATTGTCCGGTCCGAATTGTCCGTTCCGAATTGTCCGTTCCGAATTGTCCGGGTCCGAATTGTCCGGGTCCAAATTGTCCGGTCCGAATTGTCCGGTCCGAATTGTCCGGTTCCGAATTGTCCGGTTCCGAAATGTCCGCTCCCAATTGTCCGGTCCGAATTGTCCGTTCCGAATTGTCCGGCTCCGAATTGTCCGGACACCCTCTGGTATACTTCAAGTGCTCTCGACTCAAGGTGTCTAGCTAATACTAGTGACCACACTTCCTTCTTTATCTCGTATGCTACACAAGTTCGTTCGAACCGCAACAGGTAAGCGTCTAAACAATCTTTGTTTTCGTTGAAGATGGGGAATTTGATATCCCTCATCCCTCTGCTGTTCCTGTTATTTTCCCTTTGTTGTGGATTGTCACCAACCATTGTGAATTATGCACTTCCACTTTCTCTGTCTTGACCTCTGGACTCAATTTCTCTCATTCTTACTTGTGATTCAATCCGTGCTAATTCTAGCTGTAGCTCACGTTGTTGTTGTGCTTCAGTCACTTCACGTTCACGTTTTTCTCGTGCTTCAGCCGCTTCACGTTGTTCTCGTGCTTCAGCGGCTAAGCGATTCTCTCTTGCTTCTGTCTCCGCACTTCTAATTGTTTCTAATTCAATTTCGGCCTTTCTAGCCTGCATTGCTGCTTGAGCATCTAATTCGGCTCTTCTTATTTCCGCCTCCATTTTCTTTGTTTCGGCTTCCGCTTTCTTTGCATCAGCTGCTAGCTCAGCTTTCTTTACCTCTGCATCGGCCTCAATCCTCTTTAATTCAGCTTCCTTTGCAAACGCCCTTTCTGCTATTCTGTCTTGCCGCTGTTCCGCCTGTCTTTCTTTAACAAACGTACGCAGCTCCTCTCCACTTAGCTCTAACTCTTTGGCTATCTTCGCCCAGTTTTCGAAATCACTGTTGGCCATCACTTACTGACTTACTTCAAATTAGCAAGTAGTAAAATATAGGCAAAAAATGCGCTATATAATTTCTGAACACAGAAATCAATTCAATATATCAGTCGCTGTGGACTCTTTAAAATACACTCTACAGTTCTAAAATGCAAGTCTCTATCAGTTCAGCTTTACATCCAAAAAATCAATATACTAGCAATATTGTTCTATGCTGTTTCTAGTGTCATTAATGTTCAATTAGATCAGTTTTTAAGCTGACTAAAATCCCGGAATCTGAGTCCCCATACTGTCGCATACCAGGTTTCACCCTAGACGCTTTATAAACTCAGTGATTCGTAATGGGTGATCAAGAATGTTACCTAGAATAAGCCTACAACAATAACTCGCTGTATTTCATTTTTGATGTATAATATAAATAGCAACATTCAACAGTAAATAATATTCAACGACCTAACTACCTAGTGTGGCGTATTTGATTAAATAATTAGCCTATTATTGTGAGTGGTCTTATCTTCACTCATGCGTCCATTCTCGTTGGATGATGAAGTCCTTCACTCAAGAAGATTTCGCTCGGTCCTCGTCTCGGATACAGGGAACAGACTGGATGGACAAGAAAGGATCGGTTGATCCTCCCTCGAAGTCGTCCGTCGTAGTTCACCACCGTACTGATGCTGAATTGTAGGCTTCGTCTCTTCACCGCAGCCTACCGGTCTTCCACCTCCGTTGTCGATGCAATTTCGCTTCCTCGCTCACTTCAGATCAATCGCAATTGATTTTCACAGTTCTCGCCGATTGCTCATCAACTGTCAATCGCTCGAAAAACGTTCATTTCACAGTTCTCGCCGATTGCTCAATTCTCATCAACTGTCAATCGCTCGAAAACGTTCAGCGCTTCGCAAAGTCACTAAACTTAACCGGCCAAAGGTACTACCTTCTCCTCGGGCTTACAGTTCTGCAGTAGGAACAAGTAGACACTGAAATCTTACTTTCCCACAATGGATCATCGAGGCCTTTCGAATTAACTTCACGAATCGCCAAAATGTTTAATGGCGACCGTCTCGTCGAAAGTTTTTGCCTCGAATCAATGTTATTATTGCTGTCGTCTGCCTCGCTCACTTCTTGGCACGCTGCCAACGCGCGCCTTGTTATCGTCCTGTGCGTAACGCTTGTTTCTGGCCTCCTCATGCGTTGACTGACTTTTGTTGCGCATTTGTTTTTATATTAAGCTAAGCCACAACTGTTCATTATAAATAACTAATACGCCAGTAATTACGCTAGCTTGACTATTACCTATAATTAATAATTAAACAGTTCATCAGTTAATTAATTCGTTTGTTAAGCATTTAATTCGCTACAGGCCTACTATTGTTTTTATTATTATGTGCATGCACGCAAATCTCGTAATAAACGTGTGCTTGAATATCCTTTTTGCGTCTATTTACTTTGGCTGCAACTTAAAAGCCAGCCTCCCCCGATGAATGCACATTGAATCGAAAGTATATTAATATTATTATTCTTGAGTAGCGTATACTAGTATAGGCCTACTTGAACGTGCTTGATTTGCTTTTACAGCTTTCAAAAACAGAGAGCTGTCTGAGTGTCTGTGATTGGAGTCACTTAATAAAATAAGCCTGTGCCTATAACACTCGACTAGAGAACTTTCAACTTCGTTAGCGACTAAACGACTCGGAAGCGAGACCAACGCATTGATGTTTTGTGAAGTCCTTTCAGTGCTTGACAGCATCTCATGTCTAACGTGGTTAGGCCTACTGATGTAGTCGGCCTTACCTTTCAATGCATGGTGTTCTTGGAATTCAAACTGAAATGTTCGACAAAGATCCTGAGGAGACGACGTCATCGAAAGCCCATAGCAGCAGCTGCTGCAGTCACATCGACCATCCACATAGACATAGGCCTACTACCTCGTCTCATCTGCATGCTGAGAATCTCCGAGAAATGAAAGGAGTAAATGACATAAATAACATCAGTAAGTGTTTGCTTCGTGTGTCGAAAGTTTCAATGTTTCGATCAGTTCAGTTTTAAGTTACGGCAGAGAATCTCTGAAATGGACTATGCAGTAAACTCCATCCATTTTATTACATGTAGGCCCTATATTTATTTATGCTGCTGTTTTCTAATCATTGTTGTGATTAGATCTTTCATCATCATAGTCGTCACTACCTCCGCTACTATCATCATTCATAATCATCGTCGTGACATTTGATTGTTTATAAGACGTAGCCTAGTTAGACTACACCTGAATGCACATATGTGCAATTGGTTGATAAAGGATATACTTATTTACACACTGGACAACTAGGCCTATATAATTCTTGTGCTAAAGTTATTCCAACGCTGTATTATATTTAGATGGAATTGGAAAAAAGAAACTCAAGGAGCTGATGGACAGACACATGGATCTTCTAACAGATCGACTCGATCCGTCCTTTGGAATTCTTGACAAGCTGCCTCGCTTGGGTTGTTTGACTCATGGGGAATGTCGAGACATCAGGGAGACGGAGACGACAGGGGCGAAGGTTGAGAAGCTGATTGAGAAGGTGCTGAAGAAAGAGAAAATCGAAGAGTTTATTGAAGGCCTTCGGGAATCGAATCAGACGCATTTGGTGAACTATATAATCGCTGACGGAGGTGAATAATTTTCCCTTATAATTATTATGATTTGACAGTCGTTATCTATTCACGATTATATTTCGATTCTGATATTTGTTTGTATGTGCACTTGTTATAGCTTTCAAGCTATCTAGGCTACTCGTCATTTGCTCCCATCGGTTTTTTGCGCATTCCACTTTTTAGTAGACTTAGGTCTTATCGAAAATTATGGAAATTCCCATTTTTTGCAATAATTGCTAGGCGAATAAACTGGGAATAGTTGCTACGTCGTCGTCGGTGCCTTATTCGTTCCGAACTTTGGCGGCACAAAGGACGATTTGTCTCCAACTAGACAGAGCCGTTTTAACGCCTAGGCACGCGAGGCACGAGCCTAGGGCCCCGCGCAACAGGGGGCCCCGCGGCGACCCAAATAATACACTACATCACATAACAAATGAGCAACATGTTATACGAACTTTGATGTGTGTTAAACTAACATTAATTTTACACTTCTAGTACTAATATTGCTATGCTAGCTGTGTCAGCAGTATACTATAATTATTATTAGCAAAATAATGTAACAAAATGGCATACATGCACATTGCACATAGAAGGCATGAATGCAATACTCTATATCTGAGACTGAGAGATTGAGGCGGAAATTGGATGACGTTCAGTGTTTAATCTAGGCAACTTCATGGGGAGCTCCACCTACAAGTGACTACCCAGACATTCGATCAAATAATAGTTTTTAGTTGCCGTTTAGGCCTACATTAGTGTTTTACCCGAGCTCTAATAGGTCTACCGTTATATTAGATTATATGTGATTATAATGATAAAATCCACTAATATAATATAGGCTAATTATGATACTATCACAATGACTCAACGAGTATAGTTTACTGTTAATATTTGTATAAAGACTATACAATTAGGCCTAGCACTATAGTAATATAGCATCATTAGTCTGCTACATGGCTTCCCGATTTTGGTAGTTCTTCCTTGGTTTGTGTAACATTTGTAACTATTCTGCTATCTGTGTCCTGGTCAGCAATGTAGGACCTTTTTGAGCAATGGGAATAAGCTATAGCTATATAATTCCAGTGCAAGAAAGTCGGGCATAAACTATACACCTGTCTGTAGTTATACATTATAGTCTATTCTAATGGTCCAGAAGCAGCAGAATTGAGTTGCAGAACTTGATACGCAAAGAAATTATTATTGTAATAATAATTATACTGATTGAAATTTTCAACCATTCTTTTCTTCAGCACTGAAATAATATAGTAATTTTGTTAGGATCGCAGCTTACAATGTACCATTATATTGTGGAAACTGATAAAGAAATTATTATAGTTGTAAGAACATTTATTGAAGTCTTAGACTATTCAGGTCAGCACTGCAATAGTTGAGAAATTTTGTTAAGATGGCAGCTTAAAATACTTCCATTGCGATATAAAGATTAAAAATTTTCCCGTAGGGAGGGGCACATTCCCTCCCCTTATCCCTCCCCATTCGGCACTACGTGTCTCAGCGATCGTTCGGCAAATACTCGTTCTCGGCCCCCCAGAATTAACCTTGATTTCTCCCACAGAGGAGGGGAACTAGCTGAAACTCATAATATAGTTACGTTTAGAATTAGTGTTTGTGCCTAGGGCCCCAAAATTCCTTAAAACGGCCCTGCAACTAGATCTCTGTTGCGCTGCTCGAATCGCCTGCTCCATTGTCATTCCGGTCCATTCTTTCACATCATCGATCCACATCCTACGCGGTCTTCCACGTCTCCTCTTTCCCTCCGTTTCTCCAGTGATTATATCTTTCTCGAGACAGTTTTCCTTCCTCATGATGTGACCAAAGTAACTTAACTTAGTTGCTACAACCGACCTCTTTTCATCACTAGACAATGGACATTGTTAAACACTAACTGATTGGGTTAAACGTTGACGGCGGGATTATGTCCTAGACCGGCCTAGACTATGCTCTTTAGGCCTATTATTATTTTAGCTCAACATTAATTTATTATAAACAGTTGTGATGTAAGATTATTCTATAAGTTATTCTTTAAATTAGTCTACTATTGAAATAGTTTGCGCGCAAGTTATTATTTGCTTAAGTTCATTTGCGCTTGTACCGGTAGGCTCTATAGGCTATAGGACTAAATATGAAATAACAAATGCGTTATTTATGATATGACTTCAATAAATATTGCAATTAGACCATCATTAGCAATCTACAGTAAACTTCCGCCTTCTGGAAAGTAGGTTGGGCGCGCAGTGCGCACGTGCATGAGATCATAATCTCGGGCTGAGTGCAGTTCAATTCTACTGCCAGGCTGTAGTGCATGTCTATGCTACTCTGAAAGGGTGACTGTTTTAGGCCTAACGCTTTGTCCGTGTTTCGATCTATAGATACGTATAGAGCCTGAGGAGTCTCTCTTGAATGGGAGCTATATAAATTTCCGATTGCGACCGCGTGTTATACGCAATTGACGAACTTGATCATGTCCCAAAATAATCATGGCAGTTTATGTGGTGCCGTAACACGACTATGCCGTTACAGAGGCGCCTTGCAAAGCAGTTAACAGGCGAGAGAAAAGTGCATAGATATATTTAAAGAGTCCACTGATTTGGTTGATCGAATAGCGCGATTAGGCCCTATGTGTTTTCTAGCAACGAGGAAATGCGACTTTTGTGATCCAGATTGTACATTCATCGCGTTGTTCGCATTGCAAATGTAGTGTCTAAACTTCAATCTTGTAGACTCATTATGATATCCTACTCCACATAAATTATATTGTCACAATATTAAGCACGGGTCATTTCACCGGTGATCGCAACATCCTGTCTCACCGGCGCCTATAATTAGGCTAATGGCTACTAAGTCGTGGAAACTATTATACACTGCGCCACTGTTCGTTCTCTGACAGTGCCAGTCCCAAGCCTGGATAAAGGAGGAGGGAGACAATTATTAGAGTCAGCGCTGTTATGACACAGTGTCGTTAAACAGCAAAAAGTCGTCAAAATCCATTATAGGCCTATAAATTACGGGCGCCAAGTATGAAGAAAGAACCTGATTGCACGTTATTGACAAGGGTTCTTTACTCTGAAAAAGGTTGAGAACGACCGTAAGTAGCCTATATTTAACGGAATTCATATTGCTTGTTTACAGTTTATGACGAGACACGATTTGGAAACATCTGGCCTTTGAGACAAATCGAAACAAATCTACTTGACGCAAATCAAGAATATCTGACGGACAACATGGACTCTGAAAGCGGTCTTCTGTCGAAACTCAAGGCTGAAGAAGTCATAAATCACAGGCAATACGAATTCATATCTGATAAACCTAACAACTACAAAAGGAATGAGACTCTGCTAGACATTGTGCGACGATTCAGTATTGCTAGCTATCAGAAATGGATGAAATGTCTCGTTGACTCAAACCAAGGACACATAGCAGAAACGTTGCAGAACGGAGCCGGTAAGAACGAAAATAGTCGATTTTGTAGGCTATAAACCAAAATTCTTCTGTTCAGTTATAAATGAAACGCTTTTTGCTAAATTCCTCTGCTATGCAACCTAAATTTTATTCAGTTAGACAGAAGTAGAATTAATCTTCTACACAAAAGTAAACTCATCTCTTCGGCGAATGTGTAAAGCTCCTGAGTCCTTTCTCAGGGTGAGAATTGCCGTGGGCTCAACCCCTATAGTCTTTCTAAGAACATGAGAGTCAAGTAAAGTCTTCATTTGCTCACCCCAGCTTCACATGAATCAACGTGAGACCGCATTTATTTTTGCTACAATTCATATAGGCCTACTGCCCTTTCTGAAACGAAACTGATACAATTTCAACGACAACATTAAGACTCAGATCTAGGCCTAGGCCTACTTATAGGCCTAATATGAAACAAAAACTAATGCTCTGTCTGGGGTAAAAAGACAGAAAGCCTTTTCTACCGATTGAAAATAAATAAAATTCTCTAATTTCAGTTCACTCAAATATCTTCTACTTAAAGCAAAACGAAAATTCTTTTAACAGAATTTTATTGATTTTCAGCTGTTATTCCCATCCATTGCGATCTCGCCGATGTAACGGACGGTGTTCCATCAAAAGTAGATGAGACTGAAGAGGATTTAATTGTCTCGAAAATGTTCGACCTTCTGGCTGATAAATCTAACGATGAATCCGCTCGCATTCTAGAGAAGCTGCAGCTTCAGCTTGTAGCGGTAAAAGCAAAGCAAAGCATTTGTCTGTACGTTCTGTGCAAAACTCTTCAAGAATTACGGCTCCTGAATGACTTGCTGATCAGTGGAAGTCTTCAATCGGTCGTTGAGACGATTTTCAGTCAACTTCTGTCGACTGTGAACAAACCGAGAGTTATCAGAGTTGGTCCATCGATGTCTAAGGATACTTATGAGAAATGCAAGAAATACTTTGAAGGCAAGTATCTTGGATGATGCAAAAATAAAATGTCTAGTGTCTTTATCTACAGTACTGTATATGCTCTACATGTAGAAAAATATATAATTATTATAATAATTTTACGCGAAGTTATTATTTAACCCCGAGGTAAACAGGATCTCACAGAACCTTCGCTTATGTTTCTGTCAGTGTGTTTCTAACTTACTTAGCTGGTACTCTTTGTATAACTATATTGTTTTCCCAATCTCATATTCGTTGCACTCAGTCTCGACTCTCGAGTATTTGCCCACTTGCATGGGCATCAGATGTGAGATGTAAATCAACCGGTCTATGTTGTCAAATGCTTGGCTACGATCTCCGCCTATCATAAAACTACAATTGGTCCAAACGACGCGATTAGAACTAACAGAAGGCGACCACAATAATTTAATTGCAACTGCAATCAGACAATATTATTACTATTATTATTATTATACTTCACACTGTAAGAGCCCTTAGGACAATAAATTTGTATGCGAATGAAGTGAAAATGCATATCCTATGTTGTAGGCAACGTCAGCAGTAGACCAACAGAGCATGACGTGCATGTGCATCTACATTCACACGACGATGCATCGATGAGCGGTTAGACAGGAATCATTTAATGTGTTCATCAAAATTAACTCTACTTTCTTTCTTACTTTCTTATACCCTCCCTCTTACTTCCAACTCTTATCACTCCTTTCCTCCTTCTTCTCTTCTTCCTGCTCCTTCCTCATTTGTCTGCTTCTTCTTCTTTCCAAACTCTTTATCCTACTTCTCCTGCTCCTCCTCCTCCTTCTCTTCCTGATCTTTATTCTCCGTCTTCTTCGTCTTCTACTCATTTTCTCCTGATCTTTCTCTTATTCCTATGTTACCTCTCACTACTCCTCATCCGATACTCCTCTTCCATCTCCTTTTCGTTCTTTCACGCTTTCTTCTTAGGGAGAACATTTTCAAGGCCAATTTGTTACTTCGATCTCATGCCACTTTCCATGGACGACGCAGATATTTTTGCAGGAATAGCAAAACACAATGGTTAAGTTAAAATTTAACAGCTCGTAATTAAATTACGAGCTGTTAAATTGAGATTTGTTTAACAGAACATTTTTCGTCTGTTCGTTAAATTAAGTTTCCGGGCATCATCATTCAGCAAAGCGGATGAAGTTATCGAGCGAACTGTCGCCAAGAAAACGCGATCTACTTCGCATCAATCGCGATATTCTGATCAACATCCTTGACGCAGACAATCTTCTGGATGGTCTGTACACGAAAGGAGTCATTGATGCAAAACTTATGAAGAACATTTCCGCATTGAAGTCGGATTTAGAGAAGAACGAGGCGCTCTTCAGTGTCCTTGAACATGGTAGCTTCGACAGCTACAAGAACATCGTCAAGTGCCTTCGAGAACACGGCAAAGAAGATGTCGCTGATATTTTGCAACACGGCGGAGGTAGGCCGGTGTACATACACAATTACACATTACACATGCGTGCATGTACGATGAATATTGTATGTATGCATGTATGCTTCCATGTATGTTAGCATAGGCCTAGGTCTACATGTATTATGTATTTATATAACTATGCGTGCATGAAATGCATGTATAGGCAGGTACGCACGTACGGTGATTGATTCATTTCACAAGTAAGAATAACTTTTGCATTGCTTATATATATATATGCTACACTGTGTCCACGATGAAAGTTTTAAACACAGCAGCAGTGACCATATTTACACGAGATCCTAAAGCCGATTAGAAATATTCGCGAGTTTGCCAAATTTATGAGCGTTTGAGATACAGCACCGAAAAAAGCAACTTTCCAACAAAGCTGAAAGGAAGTGAAATTCAGCTATAAATTGTGGTCAAAATATCATTTTTGTTCACGAACACCCGACCGTAGACGTATTAGTGTAGTAGCTGTTCCGGAAGACACTCGGCTTCATATCCGCAGCTGTGGCCGCCTAGCAGTCCAGATCTCGAACCGGGTACATGTACCGGAGTAGCGCGCTTTTCGTTCCTGTATTCATGACATCGATAACCATAGGGCGCGTCTGATTGAAGAGTGACAGCTGTTTGACCAGGTGATCATCGACCTGACCATCAAACAGTAGCGTCTATGTCTACGGCTGTGTGTTCGTGAACAAGAAGAACATTTTGAACAAAATTTATAGCTGAATTTCCTTTCCTTTCAGCTTTTGCATGTTGGAAAGTTGCATTTTTCGGTGCTGCATCTCAAACGCTCATAAATTTGGCAACTCGAGAATATTTCTAATCGGCTTTAGGATCTCGTGTACATAATTATGGTAATTGTTGCTGTATTTAAAATTTCAGACAAATCCTAAACATTTTGACCGAGTTATGACACTTTATTGTGTGGTCTACTTTATCGTGGACACAGTGTATATACATGTACATGTATATATATACATATATATATATATACATGTACATGTATATATATATACATATATAATGTATATATTCGATGCTCTGATTTCAATAACGTTGTGGCATTGTGTTGTTAGCTTGTAACAAATTAAAAGTTAAAAGTTAAATCAAGGTGAAACCAAAAACTAAATTCTCTGGACAACGCCATTCACCACAGAGGAGTGGGGTGGAGTGGGGGACCTGAGTGGGTGGAGGTAGGGCGAAAAACAGAAATTTCCCGGGCAACACCGGGTACCCCCAGCAAGTCATGTTATAATTAACCTATACTTTTGCTCTATTGCTTTATCAGTCGTAGCAAGAGTCGAGGCCACTCTACTTCTGCCCGCAACCTCTGAGCAGCTCGAAATGACAAGGACAGTTACAGTCAAGATAAACAATCTACTAAGAAACAAGAAATCCTCGGACTACAGTCTCCTGCATGAGTTGACCAACCTGAAGTTGATCGCCGCCAGTCTGCAGACATCGGATGTGACCGGCGCAGTGCTCTACTTCCACCTGCGAACACTCGAGGACCTCATCCACCTGTACGACCTGAAGCAATGCCATCAACTTAGGAGCTTCGTCGAGTCAGTCTTCAATAGTCTGCTTCCAGAATCTGACACCAAGCAGAGACTGGCGCCACTTAAATGGTCGACGGAAGAATACGAAAGACTTCAGCAGTACCTGCTAGGTATAATTATGCGTATGCGTAAACAATTCTTGGCCTATGCCTATTGCATACGTCTAGGCCTATCGTATGCTTGTATGTGCACTTGTTATAGCACCCCTTTAAGACTATCAACTCCCGACTACGGCGCGGACTCTGCATCGGAGTTTCACGCCGAAGCGCTAAACAATTGTGAGTGAAGGACTTGCCCAAGGTCCCTATAGGCGGCGACTGGGATTTTTCGAGCCTGCAATCCTCCGGCTGCAAGGCAACAAACGTATATCCACTACACCACAGCGCCCCACACGTATGTAGCCTACATAGCATATGCCTATAATGCAATATAATTTATTATGTCAGCGATGTGTTGAATCCCAGTTACTATAGGGCTTTGCGAACAGTTTTTTTTAGAGTGATGACGGTTAATTTTGTCGTCTTAATTATGCAGCTTTGTACCTACATTAACCTTAAATGCAAAATGGTAGTTGGAGCTGGATGCAAAGGTGGTTTATAAAGACATGTTTTATACATGTAGTTATAACTAGGTAGTTCAGTCCACTTCAGTGTTATAAAGGAAGGTGTGGTGTAGAGGGTTCAATTTAAGTGAAAATTACACGAAAGCACAACTTTTAAAAATGAAGATATTATGAATTAAACTGCTCATTAAATGATGGCCTGAATCGTTTCAGAGTCTGAGAAGGCACCACCTGAAGTGGAACGCTTCGAAAGCAGAAAAGAATACGACATCATCTCAACGACACAAGTGAGCCAGACAGGGCTATAAGTAATAAGTATAATTGTTATTATTAAAGCTACGCCATACTTCTGAAGGGAAGATCTTTGGCATTAACCCAAAATAAGAGAGTATTTTATAGGCCTAGAGGTAGCCTGCTTAGTAACTGCTTACAGTTACAGTTATTCGATTGAATGTGTTGAAACAATATGCTATAGCAAAATGTATAACTATTTTACTGTCTAATTCAATTCAGTGTAAAACTGGAATTATTTCGGCAAGACATGATTGTATTACCAAAGAAATTATAGTAGGCTATTATGGACCAAATCGATGGCTGCATAAGCTTAGTAGATACCATTTCCATCAAGACTCTGTTTAACTCCATCGAATTACCCCTATAAGACGGATACCCTAATGAGGAAATGATTTTTAACAAGGATGCTTTATCTTATTTAAATGTGATGTAGACCAAAGTGCGGTAGGCCTATAAACAGTTGGTTTAAGAACATGTTAATATTAGGTTTGGGATTATGTGAGTTATTTTATGAGTTGTCTCTATTAGGCTAAAGCTGCTGTTGTCTTACTAAATAAAAGACTGATACATGAGACCTGTTAATTTTGTAGGTCAATAGTCTGCCGTTTGAAATTCTGGATATGATTCTTCGGAAGGCCTATCTGATACCGATTTGCAGCAAATGTGGCAGAATTCCTGACGCTACAGAAAAGAACTCGTTTAGAATTCTAGCGTCTGTTGGTAGTTTTTGGTTCGAGAGGATTAGAAGAAGACGATTCGCTTCAAGAATAACACGCTGCATCAAAGGTTGGATATTGTTTATTAGAATATCTATTTCTATCGCAGGTTGCGCTTTGTTCAACCGGTACTATTAAGTAGGCATAGCGTTTGTTTTGTTATTGAAAATGATTCAAAATGGAGTTAAATGTAGGCTGTAATACTTCGCATTTACGGAAACTCATCTAGCCTATCTCAAGAGAATCAAGATATGTCCATATAATAATAATTGTCCAAAACTGTTAGAAATTCAATAGCTAATCAGTTTAAAGCAACGCTGTAAAAAACTTAAGAGTGTATGTGTTCTAGGTATATTTAATTTTGAATTTTTAAACATTATTAGCCTACTGAATAGATAGGCCTAATTATGCCTCAATGTAACTAATAGGCTAGAGTATTTTTCTCTCTGAAAAGCAAACCAGCGGCGCCGCCAGGATTTTATTTCTGTACGCACAACTTGCACAAAATAATTGAAGCGAACAGCGATCGATACGAGCTTATATTCAGGGGCGGATCCAGGATTTCTGGTTAGGGGGGGGGGCGTAAATACTAGGGCCTACCAATCCAATCCCATATATATATATACATATACAGTGCTTAAAGTTTAAAAAGTGCCAGGACGCTGTATTGTAGGCCTAATTGGTCGTCAGTGGCGGCGCCGAAGGCGGGAAGTTGCGAGTGCCGAAGGCACGAAGCCCATCCCGACTAGGGGGTCTGGGGGAGCGTCGTAAGCTCCCCCAGCGGGGTCTGGGGCGGAGCCCCAGCGACCAGCGCATTTTTGGCTGTTTCGACCTTAAATGGAGCCATTTTTAGGCTCTTGTTTGCCAGCTATTTGTGAACGACAAAGTCGCGAAATTTTTAAGAATAAGTCGTTTTTCAGCGTCGCAAGCTACCAGGATAACAATAAAAATCAAAATGTTATTGTAAAAGAGAAAGGTTTTGTCTTTACAGTAAGCTCCCCCAGCGGGGCCTGGGGGCGGAGACCCAGCGACCAGCGCATTTTTGGCTGTTTCGACCTTAAATGGAGCCATTTTTAGGCTCTTGTTTGCCAGCTATTTGTGAACGACAAAGTCGCGAAATTTTTAAGAATAAGTCGTTTTTCAGCGTCGCAAGCTACCAGGATAACAATAAAAATCAAAATGTTATTGTAAAAGAGAAAGGTTTTGTCTTTACAGTAAGCTCCCCCAGCGGGGCCTGGGGGCGGAGACCCAGCGACCAGCGCATTTTTGGCTGTGTCGACCTCAAATGGAGCCATTTTAAGGCAGTCATGTTGAACCTATATAATATATCTTTCTTTGGGCGCATAACGTATAGGTAGGATATAGGATTCTCTCGTGCTAATATGGAAATTCAAACTGTCACCCAATAAATTTAGACCATGTGACAATTATATAAAAGTTTGCGCCCCTAGAAAAATTCCTGCGGACGCCCATGCTAAAGGCTTCAAATTATTACCCCCTCCTAAACGTTACCCCCCTCCCCATGCAAACTGTAATTTGCATCAATCGTCGCATTTATTAGACTAAAAATATCAGAAAAATAATCCCGCTTCTTGTTTTGGTCTGAAGATTTTCATCCGTTATCCCACTTCGTGGTTTGGTTTGTTATAAATATTTTCATCTGTAACTAAAATACTAAATCGCCGCTGAAGTTACATGGAGAAATGGCTTCGAGGCTATTATTTTTTCCGAGTAAAATATTGATAACAAACCACAGTGGGATGACGGATAAATCTATGCAAATCTAGTGTCCGGGGGTAATCTGAAACCGGTTACGGTACAAGTTGCCGGAGGTGATGTTTAGGAGGTGCAATTTGATACCTTTAGATCGGCATATTGCTATGCTATCGTCGCCTTGAAGCCGGAATTTTCCAGGTTCGAATCCACCTCGCCGCGTAAGGACCTTGGGCAAGTCCTTCACTCACAATTGCTCAGCGCTTTGGCCCGAGTAGAGAGCTTGAAGGGGCGCTTTAACCAGTGGCGGATCCAGAACTCTTCCAAGGGGGGGAAGCAAAAATCTTAGAGCCTGGGATGGGACAGGTGAAACAAATTTCGAAATTTGGTTGTTGGTCGAAAATAAACAGGGATCAATCTTTGGCTGAAGTACTTTTCATCCGCCAAAAAAAGTTGATGAGGTTTTTTAAAGTTTTTTTTTTAGTCATCTGCCAAATTTTTTTGAGAAAATCATACCATTTTATCCGCCAAAAAAGTTGATGACCTTTTTTTTACTCCTCCACTTGAAAACCGACTGGGGGCCACGTCCCATGCCATTTTCCGAATAGGGGGGGGGCAATATGCCATTACACCCATATGCATATTGCTAATTTCATACCAAATGGGGGGGCCACGTCCCATGGCAGTTTTAAATGGGGGGCATGGCCGGATTGCCCCCTCTATTCGACCCATATTACACCCATATGCATATTGCTAATTTCATACCAAATGGGGGGGCCACGTCCCATGGCAGTTTTAAATGGGGGGCATGGCCGGATTGCCCCCCCCTGGATCCGCCCCTGGCTATAAAAAAGTGCACATAAAAACACATACACACAAAAATTAAATTTTTAAAAAAGTTTTAACGGTTTTACATCCAGGAATCCCAGGATCCATAGACCTCTAGGGCCTAGGCGGCTATAAGACGCTCAATGCCAAGATGGCTCTCTATTAGAGTGTAGGTAAGTAAGGAAGTAAGTATATTCTATAGATTATAAAATTTCAATAGAATTTCATCGCTTATAATAAATTTACAATTTGTGAAAAAAAATTTTTTGCCTTTCCGCGCTGTACGCACTTGCGTAAGTGCGTACGCCTAACGGCGCCCCTGAAGCAAACTATCAAATTCATTGTTCGTCGTTCAGTCACAGTATAAATAAATAGATTTATGTTATTTAAGCTGTGTTTCAGTCATCCATTTTTATATGGAAGGAAGAGGATGAGAAAAACATAATATATGGAACAGAGGATACAATAATATGTAGTCGTTATGTAGCGCTGTGGTTTAAAAGCTTAGCCTATATCCAACGCGTTCTTTGTATTTTAGCTTATATTCAGAACGTGTCGAAAGAATTTGTGCTACTCAGAAACAATTGGAGATATCTGATGGAAAATCTGAAACCAAAAGGACTAGCCAATCGAATGCGTTTCATTGGTCTATCAAAAGACTATGGCCTAACAGACTATCACCTGAGGGCCACGAGCGCCCGAAAACGTACCAGTGCAATGAACGATGAACTGCTGTGCACGATTCGATCCCTAGCACTTTCGTCTACACGTTCCTGTCCTCACTCTTCTTCTCAACGGGCGACTTTCTCCGCATCAGAATCGGTTTACAAGACTTTCGTAGAGAGCTTGATTCAAAGCGGTCAGGATTACGCTGTCGATCTTGTGGATAGAGGAGGAGGTAAAAGCAGTGTTTCTGAATTGCATTTTGTATTTAGTAAAGGTGGATTATGCAGCATTAATGAACATTAGTAGGCTAAGTGAATGACTCTTTCTGTAGGCTACAAGCAGGTTGCCTCTAAATTGTTGGCTGTCGTTCCAATATAATTTTTGCAGCATGACATCGTTATTTTGACTTTAAGAGTAGGTTTAGGCTACTATTTTGACCTGTTTACTTTTCAGTTGTCGTTAAGGTTTACATGGTTTGCCAGAGAGTGGAACGTTTCAACATGTCGCTTTACCATCAAAAAGTAGTTGAAGCGCTCAACGAATTGCGATCGAAGACAACTGAGACACTGAAGTCAGCAATGAAACTGCTACAAGTTCTCGATGAACATGGATTCGATTGTCTAAACGCCACAGAAGACAAAGGCATTGTCTTTTGGCTAAGATGTCGACACGTCAGTGCCTTGAATCGTCTGCAGAAGATACATTCATCTGGAAGGCTGCTGTCGCTCATGAAGGATCTGATTAGATCTTTGACTTCATTCCACAAACACTGGTCGATCTTCTTGGAAGCGAAATTGTCAACAGACAAAGATAACTTTCCAAAGGAATCTGGTAATTTCACGTTAAGTCGCATTACTCACTGATATTGATGAGGCGTGATGCACTACTGTCGCTTGATGTTATGCCATGTAAAGTGATATAATAGCGTAATGTACATGTATAGTGCAATCAATCAATTGTTATGTAGCCCTATTGCATATAAGTTTAAACTTTGATTTGAAGCTTTTTTATAATAGCCTTAAACCGTCCGTTTCAGCCGAGGTTGGGTCGGGAGCGCTTCTTAGTATTAACCTTCGAAGGGCGCTATATTAATCCACATAATGATTGATTGAATGAATGAATAAATAAACGGCCTCATTGTTTGCTAATACAACAATAACCATTGCGTGTTTCATTTGTCTAGTTGCTCTGCGTCCTTCGGCGATTCTGAGGTCAGAACTGGACACTGGAGATCGTTGGATATCTGGTGCAACTAAATTCGACAACCACATCTATGTCATGTGTCATTCGCCAAGCGTTCTTCTCGTCTATTCCGACCACAGTCCGTTCCAGATGGTCAGAGAAATCCAGACGACAACCATCCGAAAACCTCTCGACATCGCAGTCAGTCCATTCTCGAACTGCCTCTACGTCACGGACCGCGGGTCCTTCAGCGACCAGACGGAGACCCACGAGAACAGCGGCGTCTGGAAGGTTGTATCATCGTCGGTCAAGGACGAGGTGTCGAAGTGGTTGGACGGAGTGGACAATCCATTCACGCTGTCCGTCACACGCGATGGACGGGTTCTGCTGCTACGATGGGTGGAACCACCGCGAATGGAGATCTACGGAGCAGACGGCCAACTGATTCGAACCATCAGACCTCCATCGACCTTCGAGTACCCGAGACACGCCGTCGAAACCCCTCGTGGGACCTGGATCGTCTGCTACTGGGTTCGACTCAACGGAACCTGGGGAGTGAGCGAGATCAGAGAAGTGGACGGAGACCCTGAGAAGGCTGAGATCGTGCGCGAGTTCGACCCAGTGGATGGATCAGCTCTGTTGAATCACACGTATCATCTGGCGCTCGACTCCTACAGTCGTGTGTTTGTTGCGGACAACAGCAACAACCGAGTTGTTTTATTTGATCCGTTCTTCGGTTGGAGTGAAGTCCTTCTAACGGAGTCCATGGACGGAGTTGTCTGTCCCTCGAGGATCCACTTCGACCTCGACAAGAGGCAGCTGATCGTTGTGCATGGAGGGAGGTCGTTTCGAGCAACACCCGGCGCATGGGGCGGACGCAAGCTGGACGTCTATGATATCGTCTAATCGTAAATTATACATCACTGAAGACAGTGGTGTGAAGAGGATTTATAAACCAACCTACGCAAGAGAGACGTTGGTCGGATTCTGTTCGTATTCTTTCTGTTTAAGGAAGCTGTGACACCTCCTCCTTTATTCATACGTTGGACTGGCACTGCTCGAATAAGGGAAAGAAGCAGTGATGGAATTAGTCAGATTCGGTTCACGGTTCATCCCAGGAAACTATGACAATAGCCATTTCAAGTGGTCCAATGATCTACAGTCTTACAATACTCAGGACCATCTCTCCAATGTTTGTGAAGTGATCAATATTTTTGTTAAGGTTAAACTGTAATTTGTAACAATACATGACAGGTAGAGAACGTGGTATTACATGTAGATGGAGATGTTAGAGTTTATAGAATATACATAGAGTTTATATGGAGATATTAGACATAGAGTGTTAGGTCGAGCGATATGCATTCGACCATATTATTTTGCGCCCTTAAATAATTATGTTCCCTGCTGTGCCGCAATTTGGTTCTACGGTACAGTTTGGATTTGGTACAAGTGCGCTATGAGACCTGCGGCAAAAATAGAAACTCTTCCATAAACTTGCATGTGCCACGCAGATATTCTACTTAACCGTAATCTTGAGCTTCAGACTTCTAAAGCGCCACGAGCGCTGCGTTGAGCCGGAAGGGTTGTCCAAATTAAGGGTCGTCAGAAGATTCTGAGTTTAGTTTTATAAGGTGTGAGTAGCTGTGAGTTAAGTTAGTTAAGTTTGCGGTTCCTATACGTTTGTAGAAGCAACTCACAAATCGTTATTGTTTAATCAGCGAGAACTTTGATCAGATTTGAATCTTCCCCTCCTTCTAACAACCATTCTGACTTGACACAGCGCTCGTGAATAATTTGGTGCCCTTACCTGAGTGACTGAGTCTTAGGCTAATGCTTGAAAACTTTGTGGTTTACGATTACGATTAGGACGACCTAAGAAGAGTAGATTTTTAGGTTGCAGTAACAAGAATGTTTAATCGCAGATCTGTATACAGAGCATTTTGATCTCAGGCTCTGAGCAATGCCAACAGAAAAGTAGTCGACTATTATTATAAGTAACTGAATAGCATAGCTAAGAATTATTACTCGATCACCGTGATTCTAATGCGGTCATGAAGTTCAGCTTATAGCATGACAACATCTGGACCTTTTGACATTACTTTCGCTTTAGTTGAATACTCTGTTTTGTAGGAATTGTTGAATTTTACTGATTAAATTCATGATTTCTGTAAATTAATAAGATATATTGATAGTCATTTATTTTAATACCGATTCTAACTTGTGGATCGCCGTTATAATAATTCAGTAAGGACATCAATGAAACCGCGATTACATTTGCAATCCGTTTTGGAAGCTGCATTGAAAAATTATCATGAAGACCAGAATGATCTGTCTTTGTTCGAGAATCCATTCACTCCAGTGGTTAGCCTGCTGCCTTGTCAAGCGACAGGTCGTCTGTCCAAATCTGTGTTGAGATTTCTTCTCCAAAATGTGCCCCCTAGTCAATTCAGCTATGATGAGTACGCCGACTGTACACTGTCCGTGAGAAGACAACAGGGTGAGGGTGAGAACTGACCCCGCCATCATATGCCGAGGCTAAAAAATGAAGTCGCTAACATTTCATACTAATGGCTGCTTCGGAGTTAGCTCAGGACCGCTCTTATTTTTTAAAACTCAGGTCGTGACGTGGCAGCTGACTCTGTTTACTTTTGCCAAACGTCCATCAGTCAAAGCAGTCAGGCCACACAGAACGCAGACGATAAATCTTTCTTTGGAGCAGTGAAGTAAAGAATTCTGACTAAACTGGGACAAAATAATTGTGGTAACGCAAATCAAACAAGGTTAAGACTCTTCTGTAAACACGTGTAGCATAATCAATCCAGTGGCGGTTTAGCTGGTCTTCGTATCGCTTCGGACTTCCACGTGAGCGGATTTGCAGGTCGATCTATTATGCGAGCCACTCCCGTAACCCACACAGCAGCTGCTGGCAAAAGCAGCCGGTGAGTTTGCTGCACTGAATAATGGCCGCAGTGGCGTTTCATAGATTTTTTCCGCGCCACCCATGGCGTAAGCACGCAACAGGCGCATTGTAGTCCGCTCCTAATGTGATGGTAATGGGCTCGTCTGTGCATGATTGATGAGGGAATTGATTGGCGATGGAGCGGATGTAGGCTATGCAGTGGTGAGTGGTGTGCGCACCAAGACAGCGTAAAGAGCCCAAGACTGTGAGTAGAATTCAGAGAATACATTGGCCTCGACACACATTTTTGCAAATAATTCCGTAGGCAGCCCAGAAAATACCCTTTAGGTCTACATTGAAGGCCTAATGTATATGCAATGCGAGATGCAAAAAGAAGACATATAATACTATTATAGACCTCCTTGACTACAAATTGCATTGCAAGACACATGATCAAGCGGTTGACCTATGCTGAGAAAAGATAGGAAACACACTTGTCCTGCAAGTAAATATTATTATGCTTTATATTGTAGGCTACATTACGATTTTAAAGTCGATGCGTTTTCGCATAGATAGCCTAACCAGCGTAGTTACAAAATAATAGTAAAACGTCGCAGGTTAAAGGTTAGGTTAGTAGGCTAAGTTCCTTAGAAATTTCAAATTTTGACCTACACTACAGGGTCGGTCTATAGGAGTTTTTATAAATGCACAACCCGTTCTCGCAATTCCCATTCTCCATGGTAAATTATCCACAATCGGATGAAAATGGACAAGATGAAGTGCACTCAAAAACGCAGTCGGTGACAAAATCTACTTGAGATCTCTACACTCACGTTACTATTCATTTACGATAATGATTGAAGATGAAATGACGACACCACACCAACACAGTTCTTCGTTACGGCTGAATCAGCATAGACATAGACATAGACATTTTTTATTGATCCCAGTTTCAATCAATTCTATGATGATATATGGTGCTGCGATGCTGGATGAAGAAGGCCTAGGCCTAAGTTGATGTGGCACGTTGGCCGATTGATTAGAGCGCTTGACCTTAAATATGGTGGGGGCAGGGAGTTTGGGACGCCACTGACGTAGTGAGTCTAGTAACTGTATACATTATAAGAAGTTCACCCAAATCTCCCAAGTAACCCCCAGAAATAAATAGCTGTCATATTCTTGAAACTATTTTTTTGTACTACGCGGCCTTGTTCAACGGGAATCTAGAAATAGGGAAACCCCGATTTCTTAGCTATACTCATAGGCCTAGGACCGTATTGCATAGGTCCATAATCCATAATTATGTAACACATAGGCCTACATGTATATTCTTTCCATGCCTTTGTTTTCACACATCACGATGTTGAGTCTTCACAGATGTTTTGAGGTGTATGTACAATTGTACAATTGTACATCGACCGATTATGATGAGGCGTTGGGTGCTGTATGGATTGATTTTTTTCGAAATTTTTAAGCGTTCGAGCATTGTAGATAAGGAAGAGAGGTTTGACCTGAAGAAGGACCGGGTAATGGAGGTAGTTTTGAGGACGAGGTAACACGAGAGAAGATGAAGATAAGGCGAAACGAAAGATGAAAGCGAGAGACGGAGAGGTGTTTGGGATGGATAAGGTCGGCGAGGAAGCGGAGGAAGATTGGAGGAGATGGATAAAAAAGGATCAAAGCGGAACGAAGTGCTAGGACTTATGAAAGGTGAACTTTCAAAGGTGATAGGAAAGAGGAAAGGGTGGGAGTAAGAGACGACGATATGAGATAGACCTGGAACGGGCAAAAAAACCAGAAGGCAGAAAGAGGAGGAAAGTGAAGAAGGTTGGTGTAAGAAAAACAAGTTCGGTGAAAAGAAAGTGGAGGAAAAGAAATAGAAAAAGAAGATGTAGGAGGAAATAAATTCTTAGTAAGAGGAAGCAAATGAACAGCAAAATATGAGGAGAAAGAGGTAGGAAGAAGAGCGATTGGGCAAGAAGAGAAAGAAGAAATTAAAAAGTAGACCTAAGCTTACGTAAGAGGATAGTAGGCCTAATGAAGATATTTGAGGAAGCATTAGAAAAAGAGAAATAGGAAAAATAGGAGGGTGAATAAAACGAGGAGTTAGAAGTAACGAAAGCAAGAGTGGCCTAATCACTAATCGTTAGGAGGAATATTTGGGACTGAGAAGCAGAAGTGGTAGATAGCAAATGGAGGAGGGACATGTTAAGCGATGTGCAGAGGCAATAAAGCTGTTTCAGCATGCGAAAGCTGCATGCCTTAAAAAGCAACTGAACAGCATTGAGTAAGTGGTCTATAGGCTAATTGTAGTTATGTTAGCAATGCATTGAAAATTCAATATTCTAAAATTCCATTAGTGGGAAAAGAATGTCACGGAATAATTGTAAGAAGGGAAATTCCTTGACATTCCAATTTGAAAAGTTGGGAGGGAATTCCAACCCTTCCTTCTCAATGCAGGATCTACATGTACATGTAAGGCCCTAATGATTTAGACGGTCAGAAGTACAACGGGAGAAATGTGAGAAAAGGGAAAAATGGGAGAGAACAATAATTGTGGAAGTGGGTAAGGAGGGAAGTTGAGTTGAAGCGCCTTGATCGATTTCTGTCGGTTAGGTTGATGTGCTTCTGTGTCTTTCATCTGTCGACGAATTCATCTGATAAACATGACGTCTTATGTTGGGAAAGATCAATGAGACGCAAACGAGCAGTTAAGGACGGAATGAATGATCACTGACAAGAAGATAAATTGGCGTTGGAAAGTCATAGACGAATGCCTAAAAGTTAGCATTTATTTCTTTATTATGGTTGGATATTAATGTGGTTGATAATAACGGATGACGTGTGAAGAGATATGTGTGCTGCGAAGTGTACTGGAATATCTCTTATTCTCTGTGTGTGTGCGTCTGCCTTTCCTCTGATTATGTCTTTATGTATCGTTCTCTTTCTGTGTTTCTGTTATATAAGTCTGTCTTCCGAGACTATCAGTGAGTGAATGCCTGTCCGTTTGCCTAACTGTCTATCTGTCTATCTATCTGTCTATCTATACGTGTATCTGTCTGTCTATTTGTCTGTCTGTCTATTTGTCTGTCTGTCTGTTTGTCTGTAGAGCTGTTTGTCTTTCGTTGTCTGGCTGTCTCTACCTGCATCATGCTGCATGTCAGTCAGTCGCTCAGTATGTCTGCCTGTCTTATTCTATTTCCACGTCTGCCTGTCTAACTGTCTAACTGTCCGTGTGATACAGTACTCCTGCAACCTTTTCATTCACATGAACTCCTACGCGTATAATATAGGAACCTTTAGTTCTGTAATAAAGCGTTCCGTCTTCGTACGTATACGGCCGATGCGTTGGTTACCTCGTTAAGTGCTAGTAATGACTGCACGTTCAAGTGCCGACCAGCAGCAGCAGGCAGCATTTCAGCCTCGCCCGACTGGCCGCTAGTCCTCCCCTGGCGGCGGCGGCGGCGGCGGCGGCGGCGGCGGTGGCGGTCGATGCCGTTGGTTCCAACTGCAGCCGACAGAAATTATTGCCTCGCCCTCCATTCATTTTCCCTATTTTGTACCTGTCTATTTCACCCCTACTATCTGTCTGCCCTACTCTGTACGTAGTTACTCCTTTCACCTCTATGTAGGGACATTGGTGTGACGACCACAGCAGTCGAAGGCCAGTCTCACCCGACCGAGGATATAATATATTTTCTTGTTTATTTGCAATTTTCGCCTATTTCCACATTCATGCTTAATTGCTTATTTCAAAGTGTTTAAGATTATCCGCTCCTTTGCTTATCTGCTCCTGTATCTCCTCAACCTCTTCCTATCCGCATCACCATTGAGTCAAACCATTAACATCATAATTTTTTCCATCTTATCCCACGTTTCGTTCCATCTGCTGAACTCTGACACCTCTCTGTCTCTCTGTCTCTCTGTCTCTCTGTCTCTCTGTCTCTCCCTCTCTCTCTCTCTCTCTCTCTCTCTCTCTCTCTCTCTCTCTCTCTCTCTCTCTCTCTCTCTCTCTCTCTCTCTCTCTCTCCCTCTCCCGCTCTCTGTCTCTCTGTCTTTCTGTCTCTGTCTGTCTGTCTGTCTGTCTCTCTCTCTCTCTCTCTCTCTGTCTCTCTATCTCTCTCTCTGTCTCTCTGTCTCTCTGTCTCTGTCTCTGTCTCTGTCTCTCTCTCTCTCTGTCTCTGGCTCTGTCTGTCTGTCTGTCTGTCTCTCTCTCTCTCTCTATGTCTCTGGCTCTGTCTGTCTGTCTGTCTGTCTGTCTCTCTCAAGGTTAGTCTGTGGAAGAACCGTCCCACCACACCACACCATCTCCACTTCCATTCCTATAATGCTGTCTCTTTCCATTCCTTCCCACACGATACCGTAAACACAATCCACTTATCATTGTCTCTTGCGTTGTGCTGAACGAGGCCTGGAATGCTTTCCAGGGAAGCGGACGATGAAAAACTTGGTCGAGGCCGAACCCGGAAAAGCACAACATCCATCTGTCGAATTTATAATGAATTTGTAGCCAATGCTTAATGACATTGTACGATTGCCGTTATAATCTTGACCTATAATAGATGTGTTACCCTTGTCTAGGCGTTTAATTTCGATGTGACTGGTGATTCAATCAGTTAATGGGTCAAACAATCAGCCAGTCAATCAATCGGTCACTCAATCAGTCATCAAATTAGCCTATCAATCGGCCAATCAGTCAATAAGTTAGTGATTCTGTTGGATGATAAGTTGGCCAGCCAGGATGGTATCGGAGTTTAGTACACTATTTTAAGGTAATTGTGTTGTCAAAACAGTGAAATTGTTGAAATCTATTTGCTGACGTTCGATGAGTTTATTTCCTCTAACCATATACACATCCCATAATCATATATAAAACACATCTATACTGACTATCAGGTTCTGGCGCTGCAGTGTCCACAGCCATGATTGTGTCCACGTGGTTTTTCCGTCCTTTGAATAGTAGGCCTATCATGTGAGGCGCCCTTGAGACGGCTTGGCTGTGTTACGGCGCCATAGAAATCATCACTGTTATTAATATTCCCACTAAGTTGACGCGAAGAAGATTGAAACGAAGACTGGTAAATTATTTACGTTGAAAAAATAGAAGCGAACACCTCATCTGTCTCTTGGTTCATCACAAAGGTTTCCACTATTTTCTTTTAAAACGAAGTCGAAGATGAATCGAATTTTAAAAATAAATGTTGCCATCAGAACGTTTCCACAACATCCATCATCGCTCTCCAGAGGCATCTTTTTTCGCCCGTGAAGTATTCTAACAACTACGGCGTAGAAGTGTTGCTATGGGACGGTTAGGTGGCAGGCCCAACCCTGTGCAATAAATTGCGTAGCAACCTGTGACACACACCTCTTGGCAATAACTTAAGTCTCTTCTAACACTCAACACCATTGCGGCCTCTCAGGCTAGCTGAAGGGACTTCTATAGAGTGCTCAATAATTCGTCGCCTGAGGATTATCTTGTCGTATGTCCACTTTTGTGAATTCCGAGAAAAACGAGTTTTAAGTTTCGCAACTTTGGACGCCAAAAATAAAATATCCAGTGCAATAAAACTTCAAGGAAAGACGTCATATTAAAGCATCGACATTAATTAAAGAATGTTGCACAAAAATTAAACTGAAACTTAGAATGGTTTTTGTGAAATTTAGGAAAATGTTGTATAAAAATGGATTTAAATCAATTGCAAGTCATCCTGACGTGAGAATTTTTAAAAAAAATATGAAATAATAAAGAAAGCAATATACAATCAATTGCGACTATGTTCGTTTCAATTTTCGCAAGTTTAATACCATTTTTAAATAAAAGAATGTTTTTTATTCTCTGGACATACGACACTATGATACCATGAAGTGTGCAGTGTATAATGTCGTATCTCCTTATCGTCCAATCAGCGACGAGCTTTCTCTGGACATACGACAATGCACTTTTAAACCGTGAATGCGGTACTGGAGATACAACAGAAAATTACTTACTAAATTGGAGATACGACAATGCAATCCTGTATCATGGACATACGACAGGTAGTTTTTGTTGAATATCTTTAAAACGACTTGTCGTATCTCCTAACGGTTAACAGTGAAGAAAGATAAACAATTTTTTGCTACAAAACAAGTCTAAACTCGATTTTGAAAAAAATGGACATACGACAAGATAATCCTCAGGCGACGAATTGTGTAGGTGACACTAGGTGTGCAGACCAAAGTATGGTTGATGCAACTCTGCATCGGACTTGAATGCGTCGCCTGGATCTTGACAGTATCTGTACCAACTAAGTCTACGCATCAGTCTGCTTGCCCCAGCAGAGCGTAGCCAGATAAACTTTTGGGAGTTCAATTTGAGAAGGGGGTTTCAATTTGGGGTGGGTGTTTCCATTTCGAGGGTTTCCATTTAGAAGATTTTCATTCGTTCCAATGAATACGGTTACAAAATACACAGAAGAACCACAGAATTAGTGGAAAATTTCGCAAATCACACAGTTTGAATCCAAAGCAACCCTAAATACGCCCATGACTTGTCCGTCTGTTTTTGTACGTCTGTCTGTCGGTGGCCCGCATGGAGCAAATCGCGCGTATGCCTCTGGCTTCTTTTCCTGTCTGTCTTGCTTTCTAGTTCTATATCTCAGTGTTCGTCTCTATACGTCAATCTCCGATTCCATCATAAACATCACTGACCTGTGATTTCCATGGCCTACTTCTTTCCGTCATTCACAGTCCCCTACAATCCTACCCGATACCCTTGGCTCCATTCCATTATTGCGCAATTTATCTAGCGCCAAGTTTTTCGTATCTGATGGAAAAACCGGTTTCATCCGGCTAAGTGAAGATCGAGGATGCTCCGCCAATCAATGGCCGCCGGAAATTCGATGATCCTGTCAACTTCCGGTTTTCACGAAACGAAGAAAACTTGAGAAAGAGACTTGAAAGCAGATCGGAGAAATCAATGCACGGCTTCAGACACGCACACAAACCGTGCACGCAATGTTATTATACAGCCTAAATATAATATAATGCATGATATATATATATATATATATATATATATATATTAGTCCTGGGCATGACGTTAAACTGCATCCATCCTCCGCCACAGGGAACCAACAACGTCCCGGTGCCGGTCCTAAGCCCGGATAAAGGAGGAAGGTTTGCCAGATGGGTGGAGATACACTGGCAGAAAAAGACCAAGACCATAGAAATCCGCAAAAACCACGACACAAGTGACATAGCGACCTAGATGCTTCAAGGTGTCATGATGTGGAGCACACATGCACAGGCCGGTCAGGACAGACCGGTGGAGAGAGTCGAAGGAGAGAGCATACGTGGGCCACATACGGGCATTGACCCAGGTTGTCCTTCGTACCTCTCTCCCAATATTCTCTTCAATCGGACAAGGTGGTCTAGCGGCTCCAAGATGTTATTGGTATGGAGCGAACCTGCTGACTGGACCGGGTGAAGCTGGGAAGCATGATACGAGACAGACTCAGGCAGAGAGTGGCGTCGGACACCTACGGGTTGTTAACCCAAGGATAGCAATGATGATGATGATGATATATATATATATATTATATATTATATATTATATATTATATAATATTATATATGCACTTATAATAAATTGTGATATTATAAGCAGATAAAACACAAAATATACACATAAGCAACTATACACACATGTCTTGCGTGTGCAACATACACAGGAGCTTATTAGACTTAAGACTATTATTATATAGGGCATAGGCCTATACGTTATGCTATGATATACTATATATTGTTGCTATTATACTTTATGATCATTATTTTTATTGTAGGCCTATATATATATTAGATATTGCAGTCTATATATAATTAAATATGTGCAACAGTCAATACGCAGCCATAAGTGACAATTAATTAAGGTTTTGCAGCTAATTAATTACAATATTATTAGTCTATTTCAAAATTTGAGAGTCCGTATTTTTAAGAGCATATTATTAGGAGCATAGTTAGCACCCAACTAATTGATTAGAATTAGTTGTGGATGTACACCATAATTAAACTTAACAAGTTAGGCCATGATGAAGCACGTGAAGCCATGTTGATGTTTCGAACGTCATTGATGAAAATATCAGGTTGCTGCAACTTGGTAAGGTCGTAGTGGGTTTTAGGGCACCACGTTGATGCTTGCACTCAATTCTGTTGCCCATGAACCATATCGATCCATCGATTATTGAAAAGACATCATGGTTACTATTAGGAATTTAGAACGCACACGGAGAATGGCGAATGTTGCATCAATTCCTGGAATTTGCATGTGGACTCTTGTACAAGACGGACAACTTAGACAATCACCACACACGTCAGTGGAATCAACAAAATACACGGCCACCAATGAATCAAAGTTGAGGCTGCTTTTGCTGTTGGTGCTTCTGGAGCTGTCAATCATTATACAACTCATCCGCATACACTGATAAAGGTCGGCTCAGTTTGAGTTATGAGAGCAGACGACCTATTTGCACCATTCTCATTACTCAGGCCCTAACGAATCGTGCACATTCCAGTCCGCATACCAGGATACGGATAATTATTTGGTCCAATAGGCCTACTATAATATTACTATAGTATTAGAGTTGTCAGTGATGTTATCAGCGTTGTAATTGGTGAGGAATTTATGAGGCTAAACCCCTAACTCTCCTTCAAGACCTCCGACTTTTTTTAGTAATTGGAAAGGAATATAGGCTAGAATGGGCCGTATATAGTTCTTTAACTCTTTCAAAAGCGATTTTTTTGCTCCAACCCAACATTATGGTCTTTATTGGAGAACAGATTTGATCTCGGAACGATTTCGGAGAGAGAAAAAGTTTGTCAAATTACAGTTGTAATTTGACAATGAACCCACGTAGGCTGAAGTTTAGAGGAGCACAATAAATGATGCGGGAAACATTGAGAATTATAAAGCTATGTAATTTGCTGGTTTGAATGAAAGAAATTTTGGGTGGAATCTAGAGTACGACGACGGAGAGAATTCTAGAAAGAGGGATCAGCGACTACAAGTGAAATAGGCTTAGTTTAAACAATTATTATTATAGGCCTATTCCTCTCGTGCACGCAGTACAACGTGCTCAGAATATAATGCTTCCAGTGCGAAGAAACGCTAAAAAAAAGAAAGTCCAAAGACAACGGGCAGAAGCATTCACGCCCAACAGCGCGATATAAGACTTCAGCGTGAGTGATAGCATGAAGGGCATTCCACAATCCACAGCAAGGGGTCAGTGGAGGTGCAGGCTGTGATGTGGCAAGTGAGAGACCGCGACCGAGGTACATGTACAATAAGTTCATGCGGTTTAAAGAGACAAGAGTAGTAACTGAGATAGTTCATTCGTACAGCGATGGTTACAATTATTGGATAGGCCTACAGGCGGATGACTTAATTCCAAAATGTCTTTCGCCGTTCTGCGTTCCGATTCCAATGCTTGCTACGACATTGTAGCGACGATGAAAATAATCAACGTGAAGTCATCGTTGTCACGTCACGCAAAACTCAAGGAAATGCTAGTTGTTGCAGGGTTTTTTCTTAAACAACTTGCAGTTGTACACAAAACATGTGCAGTTTTAAATGGATTTTTCAGTTGTAAAAGCACTTCTGTTCGGTTATAAACTCAAAACTATTAAAAAACTCAATTGTCCTCCGATTGGAAGTAATTTACCATGGAGGATGAGAAAGGAAAGAGGTTGTGCAGTTCTAAAAATTCCTTAAAAACAGCCTTGTGTTGTTGTTAGTTTACTGATCAGATGTCGTATACCATTGCTGCATACTTAGTGCATACTTAGTGCATCAACAGATAGGTGGGAGATGCGTCTGAAGCTAAGAGACAGAGGTAGGCTATAGATAATTATATCTGCCACAGAAACCATTTCATCTTCATCAATCTCCATCCAAAGAAGATATCACTGCAGCAGCTATCAAGTGCAGATATCCAACCAACCGGCAGCTGTCAATTTTTATCGTTCTAGACAACCGATTTCATATCCCGTTGGTCCTTAATCATTTGAAAAGGCATCGTAGATACGTCCCACCCCATCTCAAGCCACAATTACGAGACCCCTCTGGCTTTCAATCAGTATCAAAATGTCAAAGTGTCCAGATTGCATCGCTCCAGCTTCTGGCATATTTCCTGTAAGCGTCTGAAATTTTTTCTTTCTCCCAGACATAATTATACATGTAGGCCTATGTATATAATTATAATATATGTTCGACTGGGCCAGTGATGTATGTCTGGCGGTGAATCAAGTGCAGCGGAAAGTTCCTAGAGTTCAACAGATAAATAAGAGCACCATCAAGAAAATCGATCAGTCTTAAGAAGACTTGCTTATGTGTTAACTATAGCGAATTGATCGGCACTTACACAACAATGAATGCAGTAGAGAAACATATAATCAACGAATGAAGCAGCTAACTTATGATTAATTGTTTAGATAGCTGAGCTATAGCTAGATAATCAATTTGTTAATTTAATTTTTTATTAAAACATTTATTTACCAGCTAACATACTAACTGACTAATGTATTAACTTACTTATTTATTTATTTACGAATATGTCTTTACTTACTAGATAACTTAATAACTAAATTTATAACTGACCAGTGTGCACTTTGCGGTATAAGCTTAGGCAGGCACGAGAAAGGAAGTTCTAAGAACGGACGTTAGATGCATTTGGAAAACACAATAATACATGTATCTAGTGAAAGATAATGTCTAGTTTCCTTCCTCCTTCAGTTAAACCATTACTAGCTGAAGCAACTCTGGCAGTCGTGGACTTGCCATAAGCTGGTGATGCTAATGCCTCCTCTTGTGCCATCTCCTCATCATCATCCTGTCCGATCATACCCTGGTAATTTATTCCGTCCAATGGCTGAAAATAGCATCATCCCCTCAATCTCATCATCGTCATCATCGTCATCTGCATCTTGCGTCACAATCCTACCCACTAGCAGCACCACCAGCAGCAGCACCACCAGCAGCAGCTTCATTGATGCAGGTTCATTTGTGCGCCAATTCCACGCTGCTGCTGCTGCTGATGATGATGATGCCTGAGACAGACCTGTGTTGTTGACGGCCGTTGGGAGATGCAAGCGCCTATGCTTTGATGTATAGCTGGTCGGAAGGATCGGGATGAGCTCTAAGCAGCAGCAGCAGCAGCAGAAGCAGCCGCATCAGTATCCCCAGTGGATCAAAGACTGCCTCTGTTGACTCGGATTGATGAGGTGCCGCTGATCAAAGACGACTTCCTGTTTCTTGATCTCAGCTGTTTGTGATGTAAGCACTATTCAGGTACACTCTGTACACTCTTATCATCTCCTTACATCTTCTTGGAGCCAGAATGCTGCGCTCAAGGTCGAGATAATTATAGATTTCATTAACTGCACACATTCGGTGCACGATCAGACGGGAAAGGGAGGAGGAGGAAGATTGGCCACATGACGTCATAAGCTGGTACTAAAAGAATAAAGCTACCAACACTTTATACTCATGGCGGCTTTCTTCCACTTTTTTCTTTTTCTTTTTCATTTATTTCTCTGACTGTCTTGTTCTTCTGGTTTTTCTTGTTCTTCTTGTTCTTATTCTTCCTCGTGTTCTTGTTCTTTTTTTGTTGTTCGTGTTCTTTTTGCTGTTCCTGTTGTTCTTGCTGTTCTTTATTTATTTTGTATCTTCTTGTTATTATTATTATTATTATTATTGTTGTTGTTGTTGTTGTTGCTGTTGTTGTTTCTGTACTTCTTATTCCTCCTCCTCTTATTCTTCCACGGTTCACCTATTTCTTCTTTTCTTAACGCGACTATTGTTCTTCTTTCTATTCTTCGACTTTTCTCCAAGACCATGATCATATGATCATTATTATCATCATCATACACCACCACCATCACGACCACGACCACCACCACGACCACCACCACCACTACCACCACCATGAAAAGAATTTCCCGTCGTCATAGGTTCTGAATAATTTATCTTGCCGCCCACACTGAGATTCAATGCGTTGTTCAGATCTCTTACTGAGCGCCATTATTTTCTTATTCAGTCTCCACGGAGGCAACGTTGACATATGAAGGAATGTCGCAGGATGAATAATTCTCCGAATGGCTGCGCTTCAACCAGATTCGTTTAGCTTTTAAATCGACTGCTGATTTTAGAGCTATAAGTCAAAGCTTATAAATGTCTTCCCGATTGAGTTTATTCCATAAAGTGCATATGTATAGGCCTATATATCTTTATGTGATCTGTATATAATGCACATGTATATATATAGGTATGCAGGTCTGTTTGTGTGTATCAGTGTATGTATGTTGATAAGCACTTAAATATATAATCTTTCAATATAGACAAGCGATCGATCAAGCTTCCTGTCGACCAACTGACGTTTCGAATAATCTTTTCATTGATAAGAAATGAAGGCTGCTCTTTCGACAAACACAAAACTTAATTCTATTCTCTCGCCCTCTCCTTATATGCATATGTATGAGTACTTGTGCGTGATGCGTTATGCCTGATAAACTATATGGTGTCCCGTCAAAAGCGCGCAGGACAAAAGCGCGCCGACAAAAGCGCGCCGACAAAAGCGCGCCGACAAAAGCGCGCAGATGTCAAATGCGCGCCGACATAAGCGCGCGGCGTGGACCAAAGGCTGTACTTCATTTCGCCTAACATAAATTAAAGCAATACTCACCTACATTGTATACTTTTCACCTACATGTGGCCAATATTCAAAGCTCTTCATCGCGGCAATGATTCAGCCACCTATTTGGATGAAAGTTGTTTGTCCACAAAATTAATAAGAAATTAAATTAACCACTGCTTTGTAATTTTAATTGCCGATTGATGAGACTTCAAAGGAAGCCGAAATATTCAAGGAGGTTTGCTAACTAGGCCTACTACATAATTATTTGCTCAGCGTGAACCACGGCACATAATGTAAAGCAAAACGACTTCATAACGCCTATTGATGAGACTTCTTTCAACTCTTTTTTTCTAACTTAATTTTTGTGGACATTCTATCTTTCGCCCGTAGTTCACGTTATTTGCAAATTTGCCTTGATTAAATTAGACTTAACATTTCACTTTCTCTCTTTCTTAATTTTTTGGACATTAGAATTTTCTTTCGTTGTTTGCATATTTTGCCAGAGAATTAGGCCTACACATGAGTTTGTTCGTAAATTTGTTTCATTTTTTGTGTATGTTAGTCTATATGTTGTTGACTGCGCGCTTATGTCGGCGCGCATTTGTCCTGCGCGCTTTTGACGGGTAGCGCTTATGTCGGCGCGCTTTTGTCGGCGCGCTTTTGTCCTGCGCGCTTTTGACGGGGTACCAAACTATATACATGTACATATACACGCCATGGCATCATATATTTATATATAGATATATTCTTCTTCGTCGTCGTCTTCTTCTTCTTCTTCTTCTTCTTCTTCTTCTTCTTCTTCTTCTTCTACTTCTACTTCTCTTACTTTCTCATCATCTTCTTCTTCCTCCTTCTCCACCTCGCCCGTCTCCTCTTCCTTGTTCGTCTGCTATCGAATGGAGCAACCATGCATGGCATCTGAGATGCGCTGCACTCTGAAGACTGAACCATTAAACCGCAGAACGTGCATGCATATAGATGGTATACACAGACAAACAACTGATACAACTTGAATTGAATGGTTGGACCAAGATGAGTGCCAGTCCATCCATACATCCATCCATACATCCATCCATACATCCATCCATCCATCCATCCATCCATCCATCCATCCATACATCCATCCATCCATCCATCCATACATCCATACATCCATACATCCATCTATCCATCCATCCATCCATCCATCCATCCATCCATCCATCAGATGTTCAAGACATCTATCGACTGTGCCAGCAAACTAATGCACTCTTTACAGGGCGGCGGGAAGATGGCTGATTGGTAACACGTTTGCATAAAGATTAAAGGGACGCTGGTTCAATGCCCGCTTGATCCAGAAGGTCATCTCGGCCGACAGTTTACTAAGGGCGACTGTAACTGAGAAGTGGGTAAGTAGTTGCATGCAGTTGAATTCGACTCCCGTTAAAATCTTCATCATCGGCCACATGTAATCGTATAGCAATCTCTTGACTGAGGAATGTACTATAATTATGTAACTGATCTCACCTCTGTTACTATCGCCTAGCAGTCTAAATGATCTGAAGCCTGCGATAGGTCTAAAAAAATGGGTAAGGGCTCGGGCCAACTGCTCGGTCTGTCTGCACTGCAGGTAGTAACCAAAGGAATCTGTTCTCGGAACTTTTATCTCAGACGGCATAATAGTCAATCACATTTGAACTGAGTTTGACTTCGAAGTAATCAAATGTCAGAAGCATGGGAGCTCGCACATAGGGGCACAAGAGGGCATGCACTTGCTTCCACTGGAAATTGACACCTATTTTTAAAACTAGACTTATACTGTTTCGTTTTTAAAAATTTCATCGAACTAAAGCACTACCGATACTAATGATATATAAAGTGAAACTGAGAAATTATATCCACAAGTAAGAATTATATAATTTTTATTATATAATATATATACATGTATATATTATGTATAGGCCTTTAATCTGCACTTCTACAGCGTAACACAGTTTGAACAATCGTAATTCTATTGCGGTTGGCTTTCCTTTCAACGTCTTTTCAGTAACACAGGATTGGAAGACGCACTCTTAGTCTAACTTTCAAACCCCGACGGCTAAACGACTGGGAAAGGGGGAATACCCATGTTCAGAAACGAAACATATGGAAAAATGTAGGCCTACCTTAGAGGGTTCGTAGTGTAAATCCTCATTACAACATCACACCTTCGCCGTACAGAAGCAAGGTGGTAGGAGATAAGTTCATTGGATGGCGCGTATTATAGAGGTATTTCTACTTCTACTGCTTCAAAACAATAACAAACGTACTTACCAAGTTACCATGACAGCCGGTGGTTTAAGTCAAACGATTAGCAAGGGTCTTTTTCATTGCCATGTTTCGTTTATCTGATCGCAGCTCGTTTATCTGACTGCTGTTCGAGAATCTTTGCCGCTGGTACCTAAGCTTAATATATCTTTTTGACCGTTGTATAAATATTATCTTTTACTGCCATCCGTGCTCATGTTATTGCCAGTTAAAGATAATTTATTTTCACTGTTATGCATTTGTTGCAGTTGGTAGAGGTCCTAAATTATTTTACCGTTGACAGGCGTATTTAGAAACGTTATTGTTGTATATCTTAACGTCATAATATGCAAACATCTAACTGCAGCAATTGGTATAATTACATCTCGTTGCTGTCGATGGACATCTGATTGCAATTCGGATATAATCATCTCACTGCCATAAGTGGCAGTGACAGAGCCACCATAGGTCGCGGCAGATGACATGCTGCCTATTTTGCTCTTGACTTAACTCATGACCTGCCAAAGATTCTTTGCAATTTTTAATATTTTCTTTACATTTAATTTATTTGACGTGCTCGAAGAATAACTCCCATAAACCTGATGCGATCTGTTGAATTTGTATAACTGGTGCGGCCACTGAGTATATAGTGTCGACTTAATGTCATTATCATCATCATCATCATTGTTGCCATTATTAACTTCTTTTCTTCGTCTTCTTTTTCTTGTATTGGAACCTCGTTATTATTCCTACTCCTTGCCATAGTCATCATTGTCTTCTTCTTCCTATTTTCCTCCTTTTTTTTCTTCTTCTTCTTCTTCTTCTTTCACTCTTCTTCTTCTTCTTCTTTTCTTCTTATTCTTCTTCTTCTTCTTCTTCTTCTTCTTAATTTTTCCTCTCATTTTTCTTATCCTTATC
>OX243817.1:33944659-34036652 GCA_945859605.1 Lumbricus rubellus | reverse complement strand
ATCTAATCTGTCTCCTGATCGATCACAAGGGTTTCCACTCTTTTCTTTAAAAAAACGAAGACGAAGACGAATCCATCTTTTTACGAAATGCTGCTGTCATAACGTTTCCACAACATTCATCATCGCTCTCCACTGGTCTCCAGAGTCCTCGTTTTTTCGCCCGTGAAGTATTCTAATAACTACAGCGCAGAAGTGTTGCTATGGGACGGTTAGGTGGCAGGCCCAACTCTGTGCAATAAATTGCGTAGCAACCTGTGACACACACCTCTTGGCAATAATTTAAGTCTCTTCTAACACTCAACACCATTGCGGCCTCTCAGGCTAGCTGAAGGGGTTTCTATACAGTGTTCAATTGTGTAGGTGACACTAGGTGTGCAGACCAAAGTATGGTTGATGCAACTCTGCATCGGACTTGAATGCGTCGCTTGGATCTTGACAGTGTCTGTACCAACTAAGTCTACGCATCAGTCTGCTTGTCCCAGCAGAGCGTAGCCAGATAAACTTTCGGGAGTTCAATTTGAGAAGGGGGTTTCAATTTGGGGTGGGGTGTTTCCATTTCGAGATTTACCATTTAGAAGATTTCCATTTGGGGTTTCCAATGAATACGGCCGCAAAAACACACAGAATATCCACAGAATTAGTGGAAAATTTCGCAAATAACACATTTTGAACGCAAAGCAACCCTAAATACGTCCATGACTTGTCCGTCTGTTTTTGTACGTCTGTTTTTGTACGTCTGTTGGCCGCATGGAGCATATCGCGTATGCCTCTGGCTTCTTTTCCTGTCTGTCTTGCTTTCTACTTCTCTATGTCAGTGTCAGTCTCCAACTCTCCATGCATACATCAATCAATCTCCGATTCCATCATAAACATCACTGACCTGTGATTTCCATGGCCTACTTCTTTCCGTCATTCACAGCCCCCTAAACCTACCCGATACCCTTGGCCCCATTCCATTAATGCGCAATTTATCTAGCGCCAAGCTTTCCGTATCTGATGGAAAAAACCGGTTTCATCCGGCTAAGTGAAGAGGATGCTCCGCCAATCAATGGCCGCCGGAAATTCGATGATCTTCCTGTCAACTTCCGGTTTTCACGAAACGAAGAAAACTTGAGAAAGAGACTTGAAAGCTGATCGGAGAAATCAATACACGGCTTCAGACACGCACGAACTGTGCACGCAATGTTATTATAAAATTATAGCCTAAATATAATATAATGCATAATATATATTATATATTGTATAATATTATATATGCAAGTGCATAGGCTATGTAATGAATTAGGCCTATAATATTATAAGCAGATAAAACATCAAAATTCACATAAGGCCTAAAAAAATGTTGTATTTCCGGTAACAGAGTTAAAAAAAATTGGGTAGGTAGGTCGGAAATTATTTTTATTTTGTAAAATATTTTTATGCAGTGACTATCCGAAAAAGTATACCCCACTAGTCTTTTTTGCACGCTGAAACAAAGTACGTGTTCTAAGCAAGTATAAACTGCCTATTTCCCGACTGTCTGCACCTAAAACTGCTCTAGAAATGGTCAGTCCTATTAATTTCATTTTGTTGACGTCTCTTATGTTATGTCAATACAAATGTGTGAAAAAAAATTGAAAAATAATTTAACTTTTTTGGGGGAAAAAATTTTTGGGGGAAAATTTTTTTTTTGTTATAAAAATTTTTTTAAAAAAATATTTGGGTCGCGGCCGTAAAAATGGGTCGGTCGGGTTACCGGAAACGCAAAAGTTTTTTTACGCCTAAGCAATAATACGCACATGCCTTGCATGTGCAACATAACCTAGCCTACATAGGAGCTTATTACACATTAAGACTATTACTACTTTATGTTATAATAGACCTATGTATACATGTATTATAGCCTATATATAATTTTTTAATTATACTTTATGTTCGTTATATTTATTGTACATTATGTGTATTAGGTAGCTACTGTTGTCTATATAATAATATTATAATTAAATGCGTGCAACAGTCATTACGCAGTTTACGCAAGCATCAGTTATAATTAATTAAGGTTTGCAACTGATTAATTGCGATATTATTAGGCTATTTAAAAATTTGAAACAGAGTCTGTATTTTAATAAGCAAATTATTAGGAGCATAATTAGCACCCAACTAAATGATTAGAATTAGTTGTTGATTTAGGTCCTTTGTAAGATATGAAACGACACATTACCTTGATGATTATGTAATATGTACACCATGTTTAAACATGTTACGCCATGATGAAGCACGTAAAGCCATGTTGATGTTTCGAACGTCATTGATGAAGATTTCAGGGTGATACACTGATGCTGGCAAGGCATAATTGGTTTTAGGGCACCAAGTTGTTGCTTTCACACAATTCTGTTGCTTAGGAACCACATTGAATTATCGATTATTGAAAAGACATCATGGTTACTATTAGGACCCATGCGGATGTTTGCGAATGTTGCACCAATTCCTGGAATTTGCATGTGAACTCTTGTACAAGACCGACAACTTAGACAATCACCACACACGTCAGTGGAATCAACAGAATAAACGATCACCAATGAATCAAAGCTGCGGTTGCTTTTGCTGTTGTAGCTTCTGGAACAGTACTGTCAATCATTACATTAACTCATCCGCATACACTGCTAAAGGTCGACTCAGTTTGAGTTATGAGAGCAGACAACCTATTTGCACCATTCTGATTATCTAGGCCCTAACGAACCGTGCACATTCCAGTCCGCATACCAGGATACGGATAATTATTTGGTCCAGATACTGTAATATTACTGTAATATTAGAGTTGTCAGTGATGTTATCAGCGTTGTAATTGTTGAGGAATTTGTGAGGCTTAAATCCCTAACTCTCCTTCAAGACCCCCGGCTAAGCAACTGAAATATGTTTATTAAATGGAACGGAATAGGTTAGAATACAGCCCTTTAATCCCCTATGTATAGTTCTTAAGCTCTTTCAAAAGTGCGGAAAAACATATACATCCTATTATTGAAAGAAAGTATGTCTAAAGTAGCGCTGTAATCCTGCTTATCAATTTACCAGTGTAGAGAATGGGCAGAAACAGTAGGCCTACACGCTATACAGCCCGATACAAGACCTCAGCATATTATTGAGTATTATTTATTTAGCGTTTGCAGTTCGCCCTAAGGTCTAAGCCATCGCACAGCATCGTCATCAGCGATTATTGAGTAATACCATGAAAGGCATTCCACAGCAAGGGGTCGGCTGAGGTGCAGGCTGTGATGACATGATGTGAGAGACCGCGACCGAGGTACAATAAGTTCATGCGGTTTAAAGAAACAAGAAAGGTACGGTAACTGAGATAGGCCTACATGTATTTCATTCTTACTGCGATGGTTACAATTCGATACACACGAATGACTTAAATCCAATATGTCTTTCGCCTTTTTGCGTCACGATTCCAATGCTTGCTACGACATTGCAGCGACGATGAAAATAATCAGCATAAAGTCATCGTTGTCAAACCACGCAAAGCTCACGGAAATGCTAGTTGCTGCAGGGCTTTTTAAAATGTGCAGTTGTACACAAAATGTGCAGTTTTAAATGGATTTTTGCAGTTGTAAAAGCACTTATGTACAGTTAAAACTATTAAAAAACGCCATTGTCCTCCGATTTGAAGTAACCGGTAATTTACCACGAAGGATAGGAAAGGAAAGAAGGGGTTGTGCAGTTCTAAAAATTCCTTTAAAACAGCCCTGAGTTGTTGTTAGTTTACTGATCAGATGTCGTAGCATTGCTGCATACAATATAGGCTACTTAGTGCAGCAACAGATCGGTGGGAGAATGATGCGTCTGAAGCTAAGAGACAGAGGTAGGCTATAGATAATTATATCTGCCACAGAAACCATTTCATCTTCATCAATCTCCATCCAAAGAAGATATCACTGCAGCAGCTATCAACTGCAGATATCCAACCAACCGGCAGCTGTCAATTTTTTATCATTCTAGACAACCGATTTCATATCCCGTTGCTCATTAATCATTCCAAAAGGCATCGTAGATACGTCCCACCCCATCTCAAGCCACAATTACAGGATCCCCCTCTGGCTTTCAATCAGTATCAAAATGTCAAAGTGTCCAGATTGCATCGCTCCAGCTTCTGGCATATTTCCTGTAAGCGTCTAAAAATTTTGTCTTTCTCCCAGACATATACATGTAGGCCTATGTATATAATTATAATATATGTTCGACTGGGCCAGTGATGTAGGACGGTGAATCAAGTGCAGTGGAAAGTTCCTAGAGTTCAGCAGATAAGTAGGAGAAACATCAGAAAAATCGATCAGTCTTAAGAAGACTTGCTTATGTGGTAACTATAGCGAATTGATCGGCACTTACACAACAATGAAAACATTAGAGAAACATTATAATCAACGAATGAAGCAGCTAACTTATGATTAATCGTTTAGCTGTAATAGCTAGCTAACGAGCTATAGCTAGATAGTCAATTTGTTAACTTAATTATTTATTAAAACATTTATTTACCAGCTAAAATACTACCTGACTGATGTATTAAATTATTTATTTATTTATTTACGAATATGCATTTCTTTACTAGATAACTTACATGTAATAACTAAATTTCTAAGTAATCAGACTGAGTGTGCACTTTGTGGTATAGGCAGGTACAAGAAAGGAAGTCCTAAGAACGGACTTCAGACGCATTTGGAAAACACAATAATATCTAGTGAAAGATAATGTCTAGTTTCCTTCCTCCTCCAGTTAAACCATTACTAGCTGAAGCAACTCTGGCAGTCGTGGACTTGCCATAAGCTGCTGATGCTAATGCCTCCTCTTGTGCCATCTCCTCATCATCATCCTGTCCGATCATACCCTGGTAATTTATTCCGTCCAATGGCTGAAAATAGCATCATCCCCTCAATCTCATCATCGTCATCATCGTCATCTGCATCTTTCGTCACAAGCCTACCCACTAGCAGCACCACCAGCAGCAGCACCACCAGCAGCAGCTTCATTGATGCAGGTCCATTTGTGCGCCAATTCCACGCTGCTGCTGCTGCTGATGATGATGATGATGCCTGAGACAGACCTGTGTTGTTGACGGCCGGTGGGAGCTGCAAGCGCCGATGCTTTGATGTATGGCTGGTCGGACCGTCGGAAGGATCGGGATGAGCTCTAAGCAGCAGCAGAAGCAGCCGCATCAGCAGCCCCAGTGGAATCGAGTCGAAGACCGCCTCTGTTGACTCGGATTGATGAGGTGCGGTTGATCAAAGGCGACTTCCTGTTTCTTGATCTCAGCTGTCTGTGATGTAAGCAATATTCAGGTATACTATTCTCGTCTCCTTACATCTTCTTCGAACTTTAAATGCTGAGCTCAAGGTTGAGATAATTATAGATTACATTAACTGCTCACCTTCTATTCGGTGCACGATCAGACGGCAGAGGGGTGGGGGAAGATTTGCCACATGACGTCGTAGGCTGATACTAAAGGAATAAAGCTACCAACACTTCATACTCATGGAGGCTCTCTTCCACTTTTTTCTTTTTCTTCTTCCTCTATTCTTTCTCTTACTGTCTTGTTCTTCTGGTTCTTCTTGCTCTTCTTCTTCTTATTCTTCCTCGTGTTCTTGTTCCTTTTTGTTGTTCATGTTCTTTTTGTTGTTCCTGTTGTTCTTGCTGTTCTTTATTTATTTTTTATCTTCTTGTTATTATTATTATTATTGTTGTTGTTGTTGTTGTTGTTGTTGTTGTTGTTGTTGTTGTTGTTGTTGTTGTTTCTTCATTTTCCTCCTCCTCTTCCTCTTCCATGGTCCACCTATTTCTTCTTTTCTTAACGCGACTATAATTGTTCTTCTTTCTATTTTTCGAATTTTCTCCAAGACCATGATCATATGATCATTATTATCATCATCATACACCACCACCATCACGACCACCACCACGACCACGACCACCACCACGACCACCACGACCACCACGACCACCACCACCACCACCGCCGCCACCACCACCACCAACCCGCCATGAAAAGATTTTCCCGTCGTCATAGGTTCTGAATAATTTATCTTGCCGCCCAGAATGAGATTGAATGCGTTGTTCAGATCTCTTGCTGAGTGCCATTATTTTCTTATTCGGTCTACACGGAGTCAGCGTTGACATAACTTATATATAAAGGAATGTCGCAGGACGAATTCTTCTACCAGATTCGTTTAGCTTTCAAACCGACTGCTGATTTTAGAGCTAAGCTTATAAGTCAAAGCTTATAAATGTCTCTCCTGAGTGAGTTATTCCATAAAGTGCATGTAATTATTTGTACACGGTGTCCCAATTGAAGTGAGCCCCTTTTTGTTTTGGCGATATATATGTTAATTCTAAATGAAACTCTATAAAATTTCAGAGAATGTACGAGGGATGAATGATTAATGTTTGCTGAAAAATTTATCCAATTCTACCAACAGGGTCCGAAGTTAGGCACGTTCAAATTTGGGTAACGAAAATTTTAAGTTTCCAACATGTAAAAGATAGGAAATTAGTGTTAGCGCTTTTCTTCAAAGCTGCTGTTCAGAATGTCCTCCATTAGCTCGATTGCATGCTCTAAGGCGCTTCCGCCATTCATTGATTGCATTGTCAACAATCCCTTGATCAAAACGATTCCATTCTTCCACATTTCGCTGTTTGAAGTGGTCACTGGTAAACGTCACGTATGCGACTTTCATAAGACTGCGATGGGCCAGTTTCTGTTAGGAAATTTCTTTAAAAACCTTTTGCACCGTAATGTTTTTTTCTATTAATTTTTTTTATTGAACTCAAATCATCTTTGCTGAAAATCATTTTTTTATTGTCCCCTAACATGGAAACGACGGAAATAAGGCGTCGTATTTATTAGTTTAGAAAGTAAGGCGTGCAGTTGCAAACCATAATTTCCTATCTTTTACATGTTGGAAACTTAAAATTTCCTTTGCCGAAATTTGAACGTGCATAACTTCGGACTCTGTTGGTAGAATTTGATGAAATTTTCAGGAAACATTGATAATTTATCCCTCTTACATTATCTGAAATTTGATAGAGTTCCATTTAGAACTGACAAGTATATCGCCAAAACAAAAAGGGGCTCACTTCAATTGGGACACCGTGTATGTTGTCTATAGGCCTACATGTATATATAATGTATATTGTATATAGGTATGCAAGACATTGCAGGTATGTTTGGATGTGTGTATAGGGCAATTCCGAAGTCATTGACGTAACATTCGCACAGAAATGTTGCAACAGTTTTAAATCTAGCACACTATGATTTCACTGCTTATACAAAAGTTTTATGCCAAATTATTTTACTATATTATCCTTCTTAAAAGTAAAAAAAGAGTTGGCAGAAAATGTATGTAGGTATTTTTAAAAACAGTTTTTGTGTGTTGTCACTGACGAACGCATTTTGGACATCGAAATTATTGCAATTCGTATACGCAATAAAATCTTCTGAAACATCACTGCAAAAAATTTATTAAAGTTTTTAAAATTATTAGTACAAGTTGTGGCATACATAGAAAGTTAAAAATTCTTATCCAAAACTCACTTAGTCATAATTTCACTGTTGATTAGATGTCACTGACGTAACATTAAAATGTCACTGACGTAACGCTTCCGAAAAGACAAATACTACTTGCAGTAAATTTACTAGTTATGGTTCACAAGTATGTAGGAATACTTTAAAAATCATCCAGTGTTGTTGGATACTGCAATGTGTTCAGTGTTCACCTAGAGTGAAAAAGCCCCTTCTGTTTACCACTAGGCTGTTGGCTTCATATTCACTAATGTCTTTGCATTTCCACAAGTTTGAACACCGAAATAGCAGCTCATGGACTGATTTAATCGATATTTCATTGCTATCTCGTAGTGTAGAAGGCAAATTCTTCAAATCAACCTGACATTTTCGTGAAACTTGTAGCAACAAACATTATGATACTTTACACTCACTGGAAAACAGGTTTTTGACACAGAATTTTGCAGAATTTTGTTTTGGTTTCTGTGTCCCATTTTCCGTGGAATTGCCCTATATTGTTTGTACGTATGTACATGTATGTTGATAAGCACTTTAAAATATAATCTTTCAATAGACTTTAGCGATCGATCAAGCTTCCTGTCGACCAACTGACGTTTTGAATCATCTTTTCAGTGCTTATAAGAAATGAGTCGAATGTGGGAATAAATAAACCTATAGACTGAAAAGCTGCTTTTTCGACAAACACAAAACTTAATTTTATTCTCTCACCACCCTGTCTTTCTATGCGTATGTATGCGTACTTGTGTGTGTTGCGCTATGCCTGATAAACTAATACACATATACACGTCATCGTCGTCATGGCATCAAATATACATGTAGCCTATATACATGTAAATGTAGTCTTCTTCTTCGTCGTCTTCTTCTTCTTCTTCCTCCTCCTCCTCCTCCTCCTCCTCCTCCTCCTCCTCCTCCTCCTCCTCTTCTTCCCCTTCTCTTACTTTCTCATCTTCTTCCTGCTCCTTCGTCTGCTGTCGAGTGGAGCAACCATGGCATCTGATACGCACTGCACTCTAAAGCATTAAACCACAGAACCTACAAAAGTCCTACATGTATGTATAGTATAGACGAGCAACTGATACAACTTGAATCAAATGGTTGGACCAAGATGAGTGCCAGTCCATCCATCCATCCATCCATCTATCCATCCATCCATCCATCCATCCATCCATCCGTCCGTCCGTCCGTCCGTTCGTCCGTCCGTCCGTCCGTCCGTCCGTCCGTCCGTCCGTCCATCCATCCATCCATCCATCCATCCATCCATCCATCCGATGTTCAAGACATCTATCGACTGTGCCAACGAACTAATGCACTCTTCACAGGGCAGCAGGAAGATGGTTGATTGGTAACAGATTGGCACAAAGATTATTTGGGACTCTGGTTCAATGGCCGCTTGATCCAGAAGGTTAACTCGGCCGACAGTTCACTAAGGGCGACTGTAACTGAGCAGTGGGTAAGCAATTGCATGCAGTTGAATTCGACTCCCGTTAAAATCTTCATCATCGGCCACATGTAATCGTATAGCAATCTCTTGACTGAGGAATGTGCTAAATGTAACTGATCTCACCTCTGTTACTAACAGTCTAAATGATCTGAAGCCTGCGATAGGTCTCAGGAAATGAGTAGGTTTACTGCTCGGTATGATCTTTTTGTCTGCACTGCAGGTTACTCAAAGGAATCTGTTCTCGGACCTTTCATCTTAGACGGCATATTATAGCCAATCACATTTGAACCGAGTTTGACTTCCAAGTAATCAAATGTCAGAAGCATGGGAGCTCGCACATAGGGGCACAAGAGGGCATGCACTTCCCTTCCACTGGAAATTGACACCTATTTTAAAAACTACTTAGACTGTTTCGCTTTTAAGAAATCTCATCGTACTAAAGCACTACTGAGAACTGATACTAATGATATATAAAGACTAGTGAAACTGAGAAATTATATCCACAAATAAGAATTATATATATTATGTATACATGTATAATCTGCACTTCTACAGCGTACCACATTTTGAACAATCGTAATTCCATTTCGGTTGGCTTTCCTTTCAACGTCTTTTCAGTAACACAAGTAGGATTTGAAGAAGCACTGACTTCCAAACCCCGACGGCTAAACGACTGGGAAAATTTAATGGGAATACCCATGGGCAGAGGCGAAATGTATGGGAGGGAATATGTAGGCCTACCTTAGAAAGTTGGTGGAGCAAACCTTCTTTACAATACCACGTCCTCGCCGTGCAGACTGCAGAAGCGGGAGCGCCAGAGCCCAGAGGTAAACTCTTTGGATGGCGCTTAGCGGTATTTCTACTTCTACTCCCAAAACAATGGCAAACGCGCTTACCAAGTTACCACGACAGCGGGTGGTTTAAGTCAAACGATCAGCAAAGGTCTTTTTCATTGCCATGCGTCGTTTATCCGATCGCAGTTCGTTTATCTGGCTGTTCGAGAATCTTTGCCGCTGGTATACCTAAGCTTATATATCTTTTTGACCGTTGTATAAATATTATCTTTTACTGCCATCCGAGCGTATGTTATTGCCAGTTAAAGATAATTTATTTTCACTGTTATGCATTTGCTGCAGTTGGCATAGGTCCTAAATTATTTTACCGTTGACAGGCGTATAATCGAAATGTTATTGTTGTATATCTTAATGCCATAATATGCAAACATCTAACTGCAGCAATTTGTATAATTACATCTCGTTGCTGTCGGTGGACATCTGATTGCAATTCGGATATAATCATCTCACTGCTATTAATATTAGTGACAGATCCACCATAGGTCGCGGCAAAAAATTTGACATAGGCCTATACTGCCTATTTTGCTCTTGAATTGTACGCCCCGAATTGTCCGGGTCCGAATTGTCCGGACACCTAATCCACTGCTTGCCATAGTCATCATTTTCTTCTTCCTCTTTCCCTCTTCTTCTTCTTCTTCTTCTTCTTCTTCTTCTTCTTCTCCTTCTTCTTCTTCTTCTTCTTCTCCTCCGCCTCCTCCTTCTCCTTCTTCTCCTTCTCCTCCTTCTCCTCCTCCTCTTTTCTCCTTCTCCTGCTTCTCATGCTGCCCTTCTGTATGCTTATTCTTATTCTTGTTCACTCTCCTTATACTCAGCATCATTATCGTCATCACCATCGTAACATTCTTCCATTTCTTCATCATCGTCTTCTTCAAGTCTTGCTCCAACACCCTAAGGTTCATTATCCCTGCTGTCTCTCATCACCATTATATTTTCATTTTCTTCTTCCCATTCCTCTTTCGCCTACGGATCCGCTAATTAATCTCGGGTTCACTTCTCCGTTGATCCCTTTCAGCGCCAGAAGATTGTCCTTCTTCCCCCCCCCTGCAGTCTGCCATCCATCTTCAAAACCTTTCCTTGTTTCCAAAATCCGCTCGAAATTTACAGCCCAATTTCGCGTGAGCTGGCAAAGTTCGTCTCGAAACGCACTCACGAAAGCCACTCGTAATGTTCACCGCCAGACAACTTATCGCCATCAGCAGCTCATTCCAGATCATCCAAAGGAGGCCTGGAAGTTATTAGACGCAACCGACGCATTGGATAATTCTGTTCGGTTCAGGAGGTGCGAATGAGAGCATTATTTTATTGACTGAACCTACGCGTATACACGTCTCGGAAATTACGGACCATGTTACTTGCGCGTGTTTAGGAATATCATCTGGAAGGCAGCTAAGCATTTCTGCGGCCTGTAAGTTGTAGTATTTGGAAAAAAATTTGATCAGCTCTGGTAGTAATAACTTTCTCAGTATTCATAGTAGGCCTACTATGTATATAGTTCAATTCGATGTTTAAATTCAGTTTCTTTAGTGGTCCATTTAGCCTGCTGGCTAAATCTCGTCTTATCTGAGTAGACTTAATCTGATCCGATTAGGTCTAATCGGATTAAAATTCACTCGCTCACTCAAATCTATATAATATTTTGCATAAGATCTAATCCTGTAAACTTGGACGAGAACAGAACTTTGTGAGGAAATTCTTGTCTATAGACGCGGAATCGTTCAGCGAAACGGGGTTTTCACAGAGACAAGGGATTTTTTTGTTAAAGTTTCTTTAAAAGGTTGTGAGATAACGGATTTGTTTGGTAATTGTCTTGAATGCAGTGGATGCTGTTTAATGATACCAATGTATTATGATCGTGACCCTTTCATCCCTAGCTATACCCACATCCTATAATATAGACCTTAGACCTTGCGTCACGTGCAGTTGTGCAGGAATGCCACGACAGGCGTTGTGCAAGTGGCACCGCTGCCTCATATCCGGTGAGGCATTGGACGTTGATGCTGATGCTGCTGCTGCTGCTGATGCCCCTGATGCTGATGATGCTGCTGATGCTGCTGCTGATGCTGCTGATGCTGATGCTGCTGCTGCTGCTGCTGCTGATGCTGCTGATGCTGATGCTGCTGCTGCTGCTGCTGCTGATGCCCCTGATGCTGATGATGATGCTGCTGCTGCTGCTGATGCTGCTGATGCTGATGCTGCTGCTGGTGCTGTTGATGCTGCTGCTGCTGCTGCTGATGCTGTTGATGCTGATGCTGCTGATGCTGCTGCTGCTTATGCTGCTGCTGCTGCTGCTGCTGATGCTGCTGATGCTGCTGTTGATGCTGCTGATGCTGCTGATGCTGCTGCTGCTGCTGCTGATGCTGCTGATGCTGCTGTTGATGCTGCTGATGCTGCTGATGCTGCTGTTGATGCTGCTGATGCTGCTGATGCTGCTGCTGCTGCTGCTGCTGCTGCTGATGCTGCTGATGCTGCTGTTGATGCTGCTGATGCTGCTGATGCTGCTGTTGATGCTGCTGATGCTGCTGATGCTGCTGATGCTGCTGCTGCTGCTGATGCTGCTGATGCTGCTGCTGCTGCTGATGCTGCTGATGCTGCTGTTGATGCTGCTGCTGATGCTGCTGCTGCTGCTGCTGTTGCTGATGCTGTTGCTTATGCTGCTGCTGCTGTTGCTGCTGATGCTGCTGTTGCTGATGCTGTTGCGATCGATGAAGCATCTTGGCAGTCTGGCATCGTGCTGGAGCGATGATTGCTTTAGATGAGAGGCAAGGACGTAAGAGCGAGCATTTAATTGGAATGAGGGATGGAAAATGAAAATGGGCTGCAGATTGGATGAATGGAATGATGGCTGAGTGGATGAATGGATGGATGGATGGTTGGATGGGTGGAATTGTTGTATATTCGGTATTTCTCTTACCCATGGATGTCGTACATGTGCACTTCAAGTTGTACCCTGGATATTATACTAACCCGAGATATTCTCTATGGACCGGCAATTCTTTACTCAGCCAGCATGATAATTATTCGTCCATTTTTTTCATAAATAATTATAAAATGAACTATAATAATCATTTAGCTATTACGTTCTTTTATGTCCGCCACTGCAGTGAACGCGAATCATCTAGTACCTCGACATGCAACAAGAGCAATCCAGTCTTGTCTTCAATTGGTCAAGGACTCAAAGTAATCAATCATCTGGGGTGTGTGCAGTTCCTCTTTGAAGCATTTTCATGAGATATATATACAGCCATCTTTATTTTGTTATAGGTATCTTGAGATGCAATGAAAGTCTATTGATTTTCGTGCCATTTTCGGATCATACAGTCGAGTTTTGTGACTATTGTTCAAGGTAAACAAAGAAACATGGGCATAGCTTGTACTACTCCAACGTATAGGCTACTCACGATGCTATAAAAATTGTCGTAATTACATGGATCTGTAGACCTGCTTGTTTTATCGAATTTGCTCAAAACTCTTCCCGAAAGCGACATCAAGCAATAAATGACATTCTTTCAATTTTTTTTATTTAGTCGACTAAGTCTCACAACAGACCAATCAGCTGTGCAAAAAACTTTATGGTCTAGTTTTACGAATTCCTTCCGCGTTTGAAGAGTGTCGGTATTTTCTATTTACTTTCACGTCTCGTTTTCATGTACTTCTCTGTTCTCTTTCTATATCTTCTTATCTTGTTTTCTTCGCCTAATCTTTCTTCTTTTCTTCTATATATATATATATATATTTCCTCTTACATTCTTTTTTGTTCTATAGGCCTATTGTTTCCATCCATTATTGCATCGCAGCAATTATGTCCTTATTTTCAACCTCTTTCAATCGCCTAACCATCCCTCTTCTGAGCTTTCAGTCTGCCTTCCCCTTTCCTATTCATTAACTCGGTCCTTCCACCCGCCAGTACCGCATACTGCATAGATTTCCTTGTTATTTCCCCATTTATTTTATAGTCACTTGCTATAATTTATTACTTCCGTCCAGTGCTAAAAGTGTGAAAAAAGAAGTGACTGGATGCCCTTTACCATTCCAAAAGAAGTGCCAGGACGTCCCATACATTTTCAGGTGTGCTGGCCAAGTAAGTGGCAGGACGGCTTAGAGATTTGAAAATAAGTGCCAGGACGCCGTCCATGACCGTCCTGCTACACTTTAAGCCCTGCTTCCGTCCATCCTCAAGTTTAATTTCTTTCCTCACTCGTTCAATTTTCCATTCCATCCATCCTTCTTCCTTTCTTACCTTCTTTTATCGTTGCTTTCTCGTTTTACCTTCTTTGTTCATTTCTCCGTTGCATCTCCTCGCCTCCTTCCCTTCCCCTCCTTGCTTTCTTCCCGGCTCGATGCATCACCGCTAACCAGACCTCGGCTATCTAATGCACAGCGCGCCAGCAGCAGCAGCAGCAACAACAACAGCAGCAGCAGCAGCACAGCAACAGCAACAGCAGCACAACCATCTTCCTATCTGCGAAATAAGCGAACCCTCTTATCTCGCTGCCTTCAAGAGCGCGTAGAGTTGTCTCGATTTACGCCATCTACCGATAACAGCTGCCGCCCCTAGCGGTTGCAGACTAACCGAAGACGTCATCTGGAAGGCGGGCTCTGCGCAGTATCCGATCTCCTCTTGCATTGTAAAAGTCTGTTATAGCAACGTGATCAAAGGAGTGCAATGTTATTCTCGACCAGGGTGCGTCTAAATGGGATAATATTAACGAAACGTTTCTCTGTTTAATTAACCTGTGACGTGATATTATCCCAAATTTCACTTGCACTTGGACTTGTAACGTCGATTAGCGTGCTAAAAGAAATTTGGAGGAGGACATTCCACAGGAAACCATTTCCCATGATGACGAGCTAAGACTCTTCCGGTTAATTTCTGGGCGGCCAAAAAGTGGAATAATTGGCTGCTAAACCCAAAACACTGATCAGGTACCGTAGGTTGACAGAGCTGTCGCATTCGTGTGCTGTTATTTGCCACTCTAGGCTGATTTCCGATTTCTGAGGAATAATAATTAGGCTATCTAGCTTGGAGAAAATCGTAACCAACTGGAGGTCTATGCTGTAGGCTGTATTAAAGCGATTGAGATAGAAGAAAGTAAAAGATAAGAATAATTGATAAGAATAACTCAACATAACATGACGTAGTTTAATTATCTTGTCGCAATATGACATAGTAATAATAATTATAATCAAGGGATGGAATATTTCGTCCTCTCGTCTTTCATTCCGCCATGCAACCAGTCTGCGATCTTCGACTTTTGGTCCATTTTGCTTGAGCCGCGATGTAGCACTGCCATAGTTATGCTGTCGAGCCTTCCAGTTTTTCTGCCGTTAAGGAATGGACGTGACTATTAATTCCTATCTGCAGGTCGAACTGTTTTCTCGTCCTTTAAGAAACGCCTTAAAACTCTGTTCTTCAGTACCGGTAGCCTAGTATTCAAGAATTGGGCTATCTAGCAGTCAGAACAGTTATTTATAATCTGCATTGAAATACCGAGTCTGCTCTCATCCTTTTAGATCGAATTTGCAAAGAGATATCCATGCAAAGACCATAAGGGCAACACGATCCGATCCATCAAGTTATATTATAAGATCTTGGACATTATAACCTGTATAGCAATCTCAGCCATCCACCATAAAATGATCCTGTAAATGAGATGGTTGTTTGGCCCTTGCTGGCATTGAATGATCATCGGGTGTCGACCAGTGGGCATTATGCACTTTATCATAGCGACGGCAATGTCTTTATTGAACCCTCTTACGGTACCTCTAGAAAGCCAGAACTGAGAAAAGGAAGGTGCCTTAGTAATTGAGATAAACGTGTGCCAAATAATATAATCCAATACGTATTGTAGGCATGTGCATAATCAAGAAGTATGCATTGATGCACGGGTATAATTATATGGATGCATGAAGGGGATTGAAGCCTTGCAATATGTATGGATGTGCTTGCATAATAAAATGTATGATTTGATGAATATGTGCATGTCTTTTCTGTAATGTGTGTACGTAGGTCTATATAATTATATTATGTCCAAAAAAATATGCCAATATGCATGAATACTTGTTTATTTACGTATGCCTACGTGCAATGTGCATGTAGGCCATGCATGTATCTTGATATTTATGTAAATGACGTGTTTCTAAAGGTGCTAAAAATAAAAGAACTATGCATATGCGACTTAAGTTGTTTTTGAAAATGTTTTTTTCATCTGTCTCCATTGGAAAAGGATGAGTTCTTAGTGATGGAAGATTGTTCCAGAGGGCGAATGGTCCCATGCATGCACGATGTAGGCTCGATTCTTTGCATATACAGGACATAATACAATGAGGTTTCTGTTCTGTGGTGGGCTAATGCTCTCAGTAATCGGGATGTAGCCTATACGCTCATTTCGTCGTGTATACAGGACAGACTACAGTGAGGTTTCTGTTCGGTGCTAATGCTCTCTGCAGAGATACGAAGCCATGGCTACAGCCATTAATGGCTTGGCTGCACACAATACGCGTTCAAGGCCGATACTCAATCCATGCGATTATCGCATTGCACGATACACAGGCCAACCATCCGTCTATAGCATTAAGATGTAAACATGCAGAGTATACACACGCCCGCAGCTTACTCTGGATAGGATGCGATGCGCAGTGGAGTATAATGCGTCTAGACGTTTAGTTTGTGAATCCTCTTGTGCAACTATAATTTGATTTGCGATCATCTTTTGCATGGTATGATAGGATTTCACGCTGGTGCACTGCGAATGGATTGGATATCGGTATAGTTGATTAACGCTAGAATCCAACTAAAAAGGAGTTACGAGAGTCGAGTAGATTATGGTTGAAGAACATTCATGAAAGGCGTCGGTAGCTATCGTTCTAGAGATGGTTCCTATAGGCCTAAACTCAAACTATGATCATATTTCCTGACGCTTTGCAGATGGGTCTTTGGACCGTAATGAACCCCATTCAGATTGACGCTTTGCAGAATGGTAAGCTTATTAGGCCTACTTACACGAGTAGGCTAACTGTAGGAGAACGTATTTCATTATAAGCTTTGCAGAATGGCCCCTTTAGCGCAACAAGGACCACGTGTTTCATTTTAGTTTACGCTTTGCAGAATGGCACTCAGCCGTGACCAGAACAGTTGAATCATCTAAGCGTCACCCGATTTTGCATAGCCAGTGGTTGTAGGATCTTCCATACAGCATGATGCATCAACAGATGGGTAGTTGGACTTTAACGAGCTTCCAATAAAACGTTAACATTTAAAAGTTTATATTTAAATAAATAGCTAGCCTAATAGGCATTAAGCCTGCGACTACTTTATTACCCACCATTGCCGCCACAAGAAACACACACACACACACACACACACACACACACACACACACACACACACACACACACACACACACACACACACACAAAGACAAATTTCTACAAGAAACATAGGGGCTTAAATAGATCAATTAATAAATAAACATTTTGTTATTTTAGGTGAGATGTTGATTTTCTCTTCTTTCTGTTCTCTGGAGAATTTCTCAAGAATGTATTCGAGAGTTGGATATTATACAGTGACATCAAGCTTTATCATTTAACACCGGAAATCTATGAAAGCCGTTCATCTAAAGATTAAAACGTCGGAATTACTGGAAACTTCCTTCAAAATCTCCGATTTTCAAGATTAAATAGGCCTACCCTGGATTGATTATTGTGGAAATCGGGACTGAAAAAGGACATAATAGCGAAGACGTCAGCAAAGGCACGTCATCACGGATAACAGTGACGTCACTGAAATATGACGATTAGATTGACAACATAATTGTATGCGCGATGCAAGAAGTTTGTGGATAATTTCATTTTAATCCTCTTCCTAAAACAATTAATTATCTACCTCAATCGCTGTCTCGTTCTCGTGTAACCAATCAACAAGCGATAAGCAAACGCTGACGTCATCAATTACACGACACCTCACAGAACAGTGACGTCTTCGAAATATTTCCGATAACTGGATTCACTTTAATAAGCTTACTCATCATCTACCTCAATCGCCGCCTCATTCACGTAACCAATTCCCACAAAGCGCTGACGTCATCAATGACGCGACACCTCACAGAACAATGACGTCACTGAAATGTGACGACCAGATTGACATGTTGCCTTCGGTTCAGAAAGCGAACGACGATTCGTGGGTGACGGTAACCACGACGGACGCCCTGTCAGCAACGGACGTGGGGTTAATCCCGTCGGGGGCGTACAGTACGGACGGGGTGAGGGCGACAAGGAAGCAGCAGGGTCTGCCCCTGACCAACTCTGGCAGCAGCAAGGACGACCGGGCGATGACTAAACAGAAGAAAGTAAAGATGGCGGTCATCATTGTAACATTGGCGCTGATCCTAACCAGCATGATACTCGTCGGAGTAACACTTTCCATGTCCGGACATATCGACGACATGGGTGAGTATGCATAGGCCTAATCATATAATTATATAATTTTATCATCCAGTTATATGAGTTATATGAGTTATGTTTCCGTGTATATATTTTTATATCATCATCGTCGTCGTCTTAGTCGTCTTAGTCGTCGTCGTCATCGTCGACATCATCATCGTCGTCATCGTTATCTCCATCGCCATCACCACCGTCGTCGTCGTCGTCTTAGTCGTTGTCGTCGTCATCGTTTTCTTCGTCGTCGTCATCATCGTCATCATCATCAAAATTGTAAATTTGGAATATAGTCGTAAAAGGGTCGGAATGGTAAGCTGACTGATTGTCCTATGCTATGTGATGCTATCCTATGCTATTTCATGTTATCCTGTGTTATGTGATGTTATACTGTGTTTTGTGATGTTATCCTGTGTTTTGTGATGTTATCCTGTGTTATGTGATGTTATCCTGTGTTATGTGATGCTATCCTGTGTTATGTGATGCTATCCTGTGTTATGTGATGTTATCCTGTGTTTTGTGATGTTATCCTGTGTTATGTGATGTTATCCTGTGTTATGTGATGCTATCCTATGCTATGTTTTTGCTGCAATTGATTCCATCCATTGCAGTGACATTTTGCGCAAGACTTCCTGAGAGAAACAGCACGGGATTAATTTATCCCATAGACAGGAAGGGTGTCAGATTTGACCTTTTCCATGCAGATAAACTAATTCCAGATGAGATTCCTTCAGTGGATTGGTACCTATGGCATCAAAATACGTCATCCGGATTTCCCGATGCCAAGCATGTCTCAAATTATTCCACGAGATGCTGCAGGCTATAGCACTTCCAGGCTGTAGATGAAGGCCATAATAATATTATAGGTCTAAGATTTTTTGCGAGGGTGCGATGACATGAGAATTCTTGTACCTGCAGATGATACAACTTACATAGGTCCTATTTTGCATCTTAAGCTGCACAGAGCCGGCGAATAAGTCTATTTCTGTGACGTGGCTTTTGCGGGCGCTGAGATATTTTCGAAGATTTACATTACATTACAAAACACAGAATTGACATGTTCATATGAGATGGAAATGAGCGATAAACTGTACAGTAGGTGAATTCTTGCCATCTAATGGAGTTGCTCAAACGAAATGGGACTTGGAAAAATAAGACTAATTGAGTAGGCTACTCACTCGTTTCGTCATGTTAGAGAATCGTTACCATGGTTTCCATAGACCTACAGATTTTTTTGTTTTTCTTTGATGTCCATAAGAAACAAATAAACCGTTTCAAGATGAAGGTATTTTTCGGACTTTAAAGAGGGTCAAGCGTTTACATTTTACAGTTAGACCTTCTATCAAGAACACAGTGTTGAGAGACAATGTAGGTAGCAAGAAGATTGTTACAATCGTCCAGTTAGCAAATGCTCCATTCTGCGCATACGAAAAGCCCCGCGAGACTCACTAATATAGCCTAATGGCAATCGTAATCTCCAAATGTCTAAAGCGCCACTCGAAAGCCAAGCGCAGGGCACCAGCTTATTCACGAGCGCTGCACAACATTCAGCTTATAGACTATAGACCACCCCTCAGCAAATCCACAACACCTCGTCCGTACTTGCTATAACGTGACTCCGAATATGCAGCCAAAACAAACACTGCTTACAAATTTCGCCGTAAGTAAAGCCACATGTTCTGCTGTTCTGCGATTGCTATCGGACCTCGCCGATAACGAATTCCGTCTTTCCACAGCTGCACAGATTGTAACCGAAGAAGAGCGCCGTCGCCACCGGAGTCTTGAAATCCGATACAAACCGATCGACTCAAACTCGTGTTTTATCTGATGAAGACACAACCTATAGGATCCGAAGATATATTTATCATTTACAAGACAACACATGTACTCTTAAAAAAACATGCTGCGGTCTGTAGAAGAACTTGTTGGATTAACTCCTGGGTGGTGAAGGACAAAAGGTAGCAATCTGTATGATGTAATACAATACGATATGATAGGATACGATATCAGACGCCCCACGGACCATCGGCCGACATGGGGAGGTGGGTGGCCATGCACTAGAGTGAAACAGCCTAACACAAAACATGTTTCTGTTCTATTATACATGTAATTATAATTCACATAATTATGATATAATATGATATTATATTATAATATTTTACTATGTATATAATTGGGCAATCTGTGTTCATACGAGACAAACGTGGTCCTCTGTCATTTAGTAGATCAAGACTTGATGTGACATAAGCCCATTTCAGCCTAGTCACATCGCCAATTATAGGCTACCCAACCTATAACAATAATGTGGTATAGGCCTATCTGTTTTATGCAGACCTATTTTTTTATTGAATTGTACTGCATCTATAAATTTACAAATTACGTGTTTCTCACTGTGCAACCAGTCAGAGGTGCTCCCAGTGCGAAAGATCTTCTAAATACGAAAGTAGTTATGAGAAAGCGAAAAGACGTGCTTCGGGTGTCAGTTAAAAACGAACGACAGAGAGAACAATGGAGAGAATTGGTTTCAAAGTGCAGGACCAATGAAAGCAAAATAAATAGGCTACTGTATACCGGTAGGGTATACAAAACTATACATACTGTATGCAGCCTATGTATTTTGAATTCATGGTGAATATTTGTATTTCTTTAACAGTGTAAACTAAATCAGTCTAGATCAGCGGTTCCCAACCCGTGGCCCGCGGGCCAAAAGTGGCCCGCCAGGCCTAATAAAATGGCCCGCCAGGCCTAATAAAATGGCCCGCCAGGCCTCAAAAACGACCCTCATCTCTCGAAGAATTAACAAAATGTATGAAAAAATTGACAATTTTGTCAGGATAGAACACATAATTATTTTATATAACAAATTATTTTATTTTGTCGTCTATAAATAACATCAAACATTCTATTTTTAATAAATTATAACAATTTTATGTGCTTTTAGTTAAATAAATTTTAGCATTGTGGCCCTTTAATGTTCTTTAACTATGAAAAAGTGGCCCGCTTGTCCTCCAACTTACAAAAAGTGGCCCTAAGGTCCAAAAAGGTTGGGAACCACTGGTCTAGATCCATTTAGAGTGCTTTCAAGTATCTCAGTTTCTTTCACGCAGCTTGCCAATAATATTGTAACGCAGGCGTGTGCATTTGCTACAGTACTTCTCCGACAAACAGTAACTCTTTCACGCCTGTCTATTGACAAAGCTACACAGTCGCCATAAAGCATCTATGTGCTATGCGGACTCATTTTCCCCTACTCCGCCATTGTGATTGGGGAAAGACGATCTGTAGCCTATAGACACTTCACCAAAATCAATCATAAACCGTGCCAGACCCAGTCAACCCGGACTCAGCCGCCCTGGCGCTAACAGATCCAGCATCGCGTAATAACAGAATGAATGGCTGAAGGTATCGACTTGAAACCTGGTACGCAGTTCACAGAGTAGGCCTACATCATGACTGTATCACGATGATGTTGTTGTGTTGAGAATCGTCTGTCAAAATGGCGTCGGTCGGTGTCGATTGAGTTCTGAACTTTCAGTGCAGTCGAGTTCACAATCTCAATGGCTTCAACCGTCGATGTAGTCATTGTAGGGCGGCGGCGGGTGACGGTAGGCCCTATGCATGCCAGGAAAATAAAGGCATCGTTTTGTCATAAGAGAGCTAACTATAGCGTACGTCTCTTCAATGGTCTGCTCTATCCGTTGCGTGTGGGAGAAGTAACTTGTCTGTAGGACATGTATGCCTAAATGTAAATGCACTTGAATTTTATATCACGACCGTATGATTATGGCCTCGACCCTGGTGATTTTTGCAATGGATTGAACGGGTGAGATCCCTCGCCACACCTGCCCGTTCGAATGGACGCCTCTCCGTGTACGGACCTTGCAAGCCCGAGTTAAAGATCTGAAGCTTACAACTTCAGTCGCTGTCTGTTCGCCTTTCAATTTCAATCCAGTATAGTTTGTTTTAGCATTTAAATTGATCTTTTCCATTCCAATTCCTTTACATAAAATTATTTTCCAACTTTCAGTTCAGTTGCTTTTTCTTCACATTTCAAACCGCATCACAGTATGCTTTCCTCTTCTTGCGTGAAGTAAAGGTAAAGTCTTCTTGCCACATCCTAACTCCAGCTGGAATTTTCCTTTAGCGCTACAGCAGCACTCCAGACGTTACGGTTACGACTACGAGATAAATCACGAAGACGAACGATGTTAGCACCATCCGTTTGATCGTTCAATCTATCAATGATCTCACGTCGTTGAAATGCTGTTGAAATACGCAGACGACGACGACGATTCTGCACGTGTTCTAATTAAAGCCAGACAACATCGACGCCGATCTAATCATCAATTCAACCCATGTCCAATTTTATTCACGTGACGTCCAACGTTAACAGCTTTCGCTCTTCGTCCAATCGACCTATGACGCGCGAACGTGTGCGCCCAAGGCAAGATTTATAGCATGGAGAGAGGACGTAGGAGGGAAAGGGGTGCCAGGGCAGAGGAAGGTGTGGGAATGGAAGGAGGGAAGAGAGGATGGAGGAACGAAGGGATGGATGGAGGAATGGGAAGGGAGAGATGGAGGCAGTGACGGAGGGCGGGTCGGCCTTGTCTTCGGTTAATTGTATTGATCTGGTGATCGGCTTTTAATGCAATTAGGAAACGATTTCAGTCAGTTCTCGTTATTGGTGAGGGGAACGGGAGGATTGGACAGATTCTGGCAACAGGACGAATGGACAGACAGACAGATTGACAGTCAGGAAAGGAAGAATGTGAGTTGATTCACACAAACACATTAATTATTCCACACACGCACCCACATGCACACACACACACACACACACACACACACACACACACACACACACACACACACACACACACACACACACACACACACACAAACAAAACAAACAGATACACGCACATGCATTGGCAGGCAGACAGGCAGGCTGACAGAACACAGATTAACGTGTTCTCTGTCTCGTTCTATCTGTCTCAGATACACAGACTCCTCCCCCAACCTCTCCCCCTCCTCGTATTCATGACGATAAGTCATCAGTGACGACCTAAGGATGACCCGAGTTTTCCATTTTTGACGACGATGCTGAACGGCTTACCATAATCGTCTTTGACATGGAAGATTCGATGGAAAAAAGACACAAAGACGAACCAAGGATATAAGCTTATGTTGTGGATAGACAAAGTAAATCTTGGCTTAACATCACATGGACGAATACGCTAAGGAGCTTAAATTAATGGACTTAACGAGTGACCGAATGGAGTTCCTTCATCCGTGTCTATCGTAGCCAAATAGCCGGCGTCAGAGACTGCATGACTGGTGACGGTGATGATGATGATAATGATGATGATGATGATGATGATGATGATGATGATGATGATGATGACGATGACGATGATGATGATGATGATGATGATGATGATGATGACGATGATGATGAGGATGATGAGGATGATGACGACGATGATGATAACGATGATGATGATGATGATGATGATGATGATGATGATGAAGAAAAAGATGATGATGATGACGATGATGATGATGATGATGAAAAGATGGTGATGATGACGCTGACGACGAAGACGATGATGACATATTCTACGATCCCTCTGGGGGGATAACCCTCTGTATGGATCCAAACTGGAAAGGTGCGTTCACTGGAGGCGCTTTCATCAGTCATGCATTCTAGAGAAGTGAATACAACGAACGCATAAACATCGCCGCAAGATGTCTTTTGAAGACGTTTTTAAGTCGATGATCGAAGTATAAACAAGAGAATCGAACAGACACTTAAGCATGCTATAAAACATGTTTGTTTATAATGCCTGCATGTGTACATGGAGGACTATATATATATATATATATATATATATATATATATATATATATATATATATATATATATATAGGCTACATATATGTTATATAAATGCTACTATTTGTATAGACTAGCGCAGAGAGCGTTTCTGAGCAGATATCTAGAAGAAGCGCTATATAAATTCTGAGAATGAATATGATACATCGAAGAGGGCATGTACAGTGGAATAATTTGTAATTTGAAGTTGTGTAACATCTATGAATCGGTCTTATCTCTCGCTTCCACTAATGATTTTGTCTCTTCATACCATGCATCCTCCTTTCGTCTTATCCAACGTGGCTGCCTCAGGGCGGCCACCCCTCCCCCATCGTGAAATGAGATCTACTATGATAGGTTTGACGGTCAGGTACGACGTCTCCAACCGAGTATTGATTTGTCTCGAAAGAAGAGAGGTTTTAGTCTTTAGTCCAATCGTTGCAGACATCTCCGCCATTTTAGTTTGAGCGCCACACAGATAAAAATTTATTCAGTTTTCAACTTTCAAGTTTAGTTTTAGATTCAGTTTTGAAAACTTTTCGGTTTTAGTTTCAGTTTCAGTTAACTCAAATAGAAATTTTCAGTTTACTCAATTCCGTTTCAGTTATACATGTAGTTAGGCTAATTTAATAACTGTTTTTGTCTTCGGAGCGACCTTGACGGCGTGTCATGCGTCAAATGTCGTTAAACTACAACTATTAATGTTGAGCTTATCTACATGTAGAACAAGCTCTGCTAGAAGTTCATTGGCCGTTTCACTCTGTCCGTTCAGATGCTTAATGTATCTGCTTTGGTAAGTTTAGCAGCAGCAGCAGCAGCAGCAGCAGCAGCAGCAGCACCTGCATTGGCAGCTGTTGCACCTGGACTGCAGAGGATGGGTGGCCTACCTTCATCATCCAACTAAGGATGCACGTCATAGAGATAAATATTGAATACCAGCTGCATGTGGCACGAAATGCATCGGCTAAACACCCAGGTGGAAAAGAAGCCTGGAAGACATACCGATGCACATGCATACATACATGCATACATACATGCATACATACATACATACATACATACATACATACATACATACATACACACACACACACACACACACACATACATACATACATACATACATACATACATACATACATACATACATACATACATACATTCATACACATGCATGCATACATACACACATAGGCCTGATCTTTTAATTTCAAACTGAGGCGAAAGCAGTATGATTACGATTCATGGTGTGAATGGATGACCAAAAGTTATGACAAGAATCGATTTGTCCCTGTCTCTGTCTTTGTCTGTCTCTCTCTCTGTCTGTCTGTGCCTGTCTGTGTGTATGTCTGTGTGTCTGACTGTGTGGCTGTGTGTCTGGCTGTGCGGCTGTGTGTCTGTGTGTCTGTTGGTCTGTGTGTCTGTTGGTCTGTGTGTCTGACTGTGTGTCTATGTCTCTGTCTGTCTGTCTGTCTGTCTGTCTGTTTGTTTGTCTGGCTCTTCTTCAAACGCTAACTTCTTTCTATCTCGCTAGATCAATAACGGCATTTCTGCTCGCATCGTCCGTTAATATTTGTCATCATCGTCGTTTCATGGATGACGCAGCATGAGTCTGTTTACCATCGTTTATCCATCTCAAATCATCGCTCAGTATGTCATTGATGATGGGTTGCTGTCGTCTCGCCATTTCCTCCAGATGCATCAGATGTTGACAGCAGCTCTCTGCAACTCATGACACACTTAACTTTCGCCATAGCATCCAAGTCGTGAGTCATCGAAGATGAAAAAGGATGCTGCTTCGCAGCTTCATGCATATAATTTATCATGTCAAGTTCAACGCACGTTCACTCTCTATCACTCTATGCCTCGTTAACATTCTCAAGTCATCTTAATAGGCCTACTCACCTTTTCAACATGTTTGCTATGTACAATTTTGTACATGCAGAGCCACAATGCCACATTGCAGAAATGTGACTTTGGTTAAGGGGTGGAAGGGTATACCAACTATGGCATTGTTTCCTTCCTGTTACAGTAGCAGACCGTGGTATAGCAGTAGCGGTTTCTGGCATGTATCATTGTATCATTGTATCATTGTATCAATGTATCATTGCATCATTGCATCATTGCATCTGCGCCTCGTTGAACATCCCAAATAGATCTATAGTTTTCTAGAACATTACGAAGCATTCGGCACATATAGGCCTAGGCGTCTGCGTTTCCAAATGCTATACGCAGTTGTCTACTACGGTACTACTGTTACTCATATACTGTTACTGCTGTTACTGCTGCTACTACTGCTACATGCTTTCAATAGGAGCTATAGACAATGATGGTGAAGAACCTTCTATGGACACATTGGACGTCTCAGAGAAGACTTGAACCCACCACTACATAGCCCATCAATGTTCTAATCTAACCAATAGGCCACAGTACAACACATGTATAATAATTTATGCATATAACCAAAAAATACTGGTCAAAAACAATGTGAGTATAGTTCACGTGATGTCTGTTGTTGAATTGACATGTTCGCATTATAGAAATAATTATATTATAGCCTAATCTAAAATACAGAACACCCTTCAGGATAATTATAATAATAATTATACCAATGTATGTTTATCGCTCGGTCAGTGCTTACATTTCATTTCTGCTTTATGTTGACAGTTCGTCAAAGATACGACGGATTTAGCACGACCTGGCGAACGCCGATTGCCAACTCCACAAAGCCGATCAGTGTGGCTGGCAGGAGACGTTGATCTTTAATCCCGTCGCCTGAGGGCAAATGCGCTACACTCCAAACACTACGCAGAGCACTGAGGAGGCGGAGGAGACGGAGGAGACGGATAAGACTCTATCTAAAGCACGGTTTGGTTGGGAGGCACGTCGTCTGAGTTGGGATATGGCTGGTTACCTCCAAGGGTCTTTCCCACATTAAGACCGTGCGCTATTTGAGTCGATGATAAGTTGTCTCCGTTTAGGCTACTTCGCCCGAGTGGGGAGTCTTTTCGCCCACCGGGTGTTGCTGTCTAACTCAGAAGAGGAATGGTTGGATGGATGGATGAGTGGATGGCGATGGGAAGTCCGACACTCCATCATCGACGTTGTGGATATTATAGGAAATATGGAGTATTAGTGGAATATATACTAAAGTGGCGAATTCGTGAGGATTTCTGGACTGGAATATTTTAAGGCAGTTTCTCAACTTTCTCAAGGAAGCATTGCGATTTGTCTGATTTGAAACGAATTATCAGCCAAAGAAATTGAAGGAATGAGAAGTTTATAAGACGAAAAAGAGTTAAGACGTTGCTATCATTTTATAGAGATTATTTAGTACTGCATTGATAGCGAATATACAACTAGGCCTACACATCGTCGAACAATGTACATAAAAGTCACAGATTCCATCTGAATATTAGTTAAATTCCGACATTAGTATACAATTCCTTGCTTTTGATATTTGAGACCACTCTGAAATTTGAACACCTAGTTTATTTATTGATTTTTAAACTTTATTTGACTGATGGATTGACTGATTGATTGATTGACTGATTGGTTGACTGATTTACTGATTGATTGACTTATTGATTGATTATTGAATTGACTGATTGATCGATGGAGCTTTTTATTCAATGCCACAAAGCTCCTGGTGACCTGGTCGCTAACAGTGTAGGCTAATGAAAACAATTTGTGTTTCAATCGATATTCGTGATTTCGAATTTCAAGCATTTTAGCCTAGGCCTAATACTGCGCGAAAACATTTCTTGTAGAATCGCTTCAGCTTTCTGTCATCTTCATCTCTTCCACCATTCGGATCTCAACGCGCAACGTGGAAATGGAATATGATCGTAATAGTAATCTCCAAATTTATAGAGCGACACTCGAAAGCCAAATTTCCACAGGAGGTCGTATAGTCCGATTACCAAAAGTACCAGTGGTGGACTGGTGGCAGCTGTAGATGTTAAGGACTTAAGGTGGTTGGCGTATGGGTCGAGAAGTGGAAGACGGAAGATCAAGTGAGTCGGGTAGGAGTTCCTAAAGAGGTCAGAACTTGAGATAAGCTTATTGTTCCATTTAAACTAGAATTGTTACAGTTTCCCCGTTGTTGGACAACTGTTTTACTATCCTCTGAGACCGAACCTCAAAATCAAATCAAATCAAATCATTTTATTTGGCAACCAAAATAATCAAGAAAACAAGAACAAATCAAATCAGGCATCAAAGAGAACAGGGTTAACAAATATAAAAAAGCAATACTTAACTAATGATGCCAAAAGTTAGACTTTGATTGCACAGGGGACCCAAAAGGGTCTTGCAACCCCGCTAGGCGAGTCCCCTGGGCGGTAGCATCAAGATGATGATGGCCATTGAGTTGCCATAGAGTGGTTCTGACATAGATTATGAGTCAAAATAACCAACGGAAAAAATAAACAACAAACACCTTAACTAAAGCACGGTTACACAATCGATGATCAAAGAGCCTGTTGTATGAGGTTTAGGCACGGAGATCCTTGGATGGTCGAGAAATACACAAGTACATGTAGTAGGGATTTATAATCTAATTTAGGTCGCCACCAAATTAATTCAATGCGGGAGATAGGATAAATTAGTCACAAAATTCAACAGTTAGTGTCGAGTATCAGAGAACGCAAACGTAACTTAACCCTCGAGTGCCCAAGGGGGGGGGGTCCGACCGGACCCCAGGCCTGTTTTTCCCGGATAACTTTTTAAAGGCTAGGGATCTGCATAAATGCTTTTAGGTAATCCTAGAGCAACCATTTGGACATAGAATGGTATATTTTGCTTGAGTATTGTCCAACCCTGCACCCCACAACCACAGCATATACTAAGGGTACCCCATGATATGCGGCTGATATTCATACAAGCGCATGGTTACTGGTCAATAACTATTATTTTATACCAGGTGGTGCTACTGTGATATAATATATATCAATCGATTGCAAATTTAGTTGGGATTACTTACAACTAAAAAATATAACGATATTCCAATCCCTTCTCAAGATATTAACATGAACACGCTGGGGTCCGCGCCGGACGTATAGGCTTTCCTTCAATGAATAACGCAAGCATGCAAGCATAACATATGTATTACGAGATTTTTACACTATTAGTGTACACCAGGTGGTGTTATTGTACTATAGGATACATCAATCGACTGCAAATTCATTTGGGATTACACTGAACTAAATTCTATAACGATATTCCAATCCCTTCTCAAGATATTAGCATGAAAACGCTAGGCTTCCTTCGGTAAATAACGCAAGCAAGCCTAAAAAGTGTATCACGAGATTTTACACTGTTATTTAACACCAGGTGGTGTTATTGTCATATAAGATACACCAATCGATTGGAAATTCATTTGGGATCACATAGAACTAAATTCTGTGACGATATTCCAATCCCTTCCCATGATATTAACATAAAACGCTGGGGTCCGCGCGGACCCTCCCCTTGGGCCTTCGTGTACCAAAAAATACCTTGGGCACTCGAGTGTTAAAAAGACCAAGACTAGGCAGCAGTCTAATGGAAATAGGAATAACATTCCATGTTTGAACTCCACTGTATCTAACAGAGAAGCGTCGAGTGTTTGTGTGGGCATAGGGCAAATGGTAGGAATCAGCGTGTCTGGTATGGTATGAATGCACCTCAGTAGTATGGATAAAAAATTCTTAAACACAGGAGGTAATAGGCTATGGAAATATTTAAACATGAATTCACCTATCTGCATATGTCTAATTTGGTAAACATTGAGAATTAGGCTGTATTCGTGGAATTTAGATTCAGTCGAAGTTCCATAGGGCAAGTTTGCTATATATCTAATTGCTCGCTTTTGGAGCTTCATTAAACCCAGAAGACTAGATTTATAGGTAGAGGCCCATATTATGTTACAGTATGTGAGGTAAGGGTATATGAGTGAGTAATACAAAGTAAGACGAATTTGGGGAGGCACTAGCTGGGAGGTACGGGATAATATTCCAAGATTTTTAGCGATTTTATTAGTTACAGTTTTTATGTGGTCTTTCCAGGTTAGGTGTTGATCTACATACACTCCTAAAAATTTGGTTGATATTAGGCCTACCTGGGTGAGTGGGACCCCTTACCTCCTTTAGCGTCAGACAATTATGGTCCCGATGATCGTAACCTAGCTTCTGAGATAGCCTAATGTGCAGTGGAAGAGAGACTAATGTATGATCCAAGTAGTCTACTACCTGATGCATACAGACATACGTACGTATGTACGTACATACATACATACATACATACATACATACATACATACATACATACATACATACATACATAGGCCTACATACATACATACATACATACATACATACATACATACATACATACATACCTACATACATACATACATACATACATACATACATACATACATACATACATACATACATACATACATACATACATACATACATACATAGGCCTACATACATACATACATACATAGGCCTACATCAGTGGTTTTCAACCTTTTTCTAGTGGCGGAACCCTTTCAAAGCACGTATTCGCTCGCGGAACCCTTCGCGTTTCACTCGTCCAGTATTTCAAGAAATAGGCCTATACAGTATACATAGCCTTGTAACAGTACTTAGTAATTTGTGAAATTAAGTAATATGTAGTAAACTAGGCCTCTATAATAGTTACTTGCACTCCTGGTGCATTCTATTGTATCACATCACAAATACTTGCTTTAGACCTAGAATTCTATAAGCATATACATTGTAGGTCCAGTGCGCAGAGCACTGTCAGAGAACAACTGCATATCCGCTCTATTTCGCCAACAGACATCCATCCATCTGAAAGATGGATAGAATATTTAAAATTGAAAATACGTTCTATGCTGGATCAGTGTTAAGGACAAGATGTATTAAAGCATTTTTTCAAATTTAATGCGAATTTGTGCCTGGCTTAAGTCATGGACGCATCGTAGAGAGAGACACGTAGGCAGACTCAAAAATATGATTCATCTTCAACAAAAAAGAATCGTTTCAGACTCAACCGTCAAGACCGGGTGTTGTGAGTGACACGAGGCTACATGTATAGTGAGGCCGAGGGGGCTTCAGCTTATTTGGGGAATTTCAGCTTCGTTTGCTGGTTACGTCCGTCACGGTCCGTGCACCTGAAAAAGTAGAGTTAGTAGACCCTACTTCTGTTTCAATAACCATACATTCTTGTTTCGCACACATCTAATGTGATTTTCCGAGAAGCAAAGAGCGAGTATACGGCCTATATGCCTGTCGGTTAAAGATACTACAGATAAATAGGCTATATTATGCTTGAGGCTCAGCCTTTGCATTTGCAAAACAATTTAATGTCCGCTACCTCTGGATCTACCAAATTTAACTGACCAAAAGAGGAACTAACCAAATCAAACAAGTCGTTGACCGAGTGCTCAGCTCATTCTGTTTAGTCAGAACAGATCGCGTCCATAATAGTTTAAAACCAATTATAAAAATGCTTTGTCCGACTGGACAGCTGGAAACGTAGGCAATCTATCGGGCCTAAGCTTATAGATTCCCATTTGATGCAAGTGCCTTCAGAAAAACAAGTATTGAACGACATAATATAATTAATTAGCCTATAGAAAACAGCAATAGAGCCTACATTCAAGTAGCCTAATAATGGTTTCAGGCAATAATGACTGAAGTTGGGAAGGAATCTACTCATTGACGATACTTTTAGGATTTCAGTCGGTGCACTAAAATTTCTACCAAACTGTCGCGGAACCCCTGGCCGACGCCCACGGAACCCTAGGGTTCCGCGGAACCCCGGTTGAAAATCACTGGCCTACATACATACATACATATAAATATACATACACACAGGCTACATATATCAACATCTATACAATTATACATGCATACATTATGTCTGTTGTACACTCTCAAACCTACCACGCCCATCATTGGCACCATCAATGGTCTAGAGCTGGCTTATTTCCCTCCACGTCACAGTAATAGCTTTACATTGTTTCCATCAAAAGGAGTCTCAATTGCGTTTACTACATTATTGAAATAAAACCACAGAAAGACACCACGAGACAATGATGTTCTAGGCATAAATCGTTTATAATGCTCCGAAACAGAATCGTAATATTCATCGGAGGGCATGATGTTCGTTTCTCAAACAGCTTTTAAAAGCACCATGCCAGCCTCTTGCGCTTGCCTAATATCTTTGGTAAGATCATCAGGATGTAAGTAGCCGGCTCGTCTAAGTCTATGCATGAAGCCCTCAAGGTTAATTCAAATTACAAATTGCAAATTTACTCATTTTAGTTAGGCCTACTTATTCATTTCCACTCGCCAGGCCCCCACCATGCAGGAGAGGCATATTATAGGCCTACATCTGGACTATTCTTTTCGGCCCGATTCTATGACCGCGTGCTATCGTTAGCCGATATTAACATGAAAGCTTTTTACAATGCCTCTTTCATATTGAGAGTGGATTGTTTGTGTATAAAATTTTATACAAATTTAATGTGACGTACCCGTCAACTGGGGTAACTTTGATAGTTTTTTGCATATTTGGTTCCATAAATAGAACTTTAAAAAAATATTTTTCTGCTTTTTTGCTTTATTGTACCAAATGATGTCTTGTGGTTGCGATGAAACTCGATTTTATTTTTTTAAAGTATACCTGGTATATTTTTTTAAAGCCCAAAGAGTTATCATTGTAACCCTAGGGGGTGGGGTTACTTTGATACTTTTTTTACTTTTCAATATGTTATCAAATAAGGACCCAATAGGGGCTACTTTGATAGTTTTCTTCAGTTTTAAAAAAGAAACACGTATCCCCAACCATCTGGGGATCCAAAAAGTCCCTAACTGGATAACTGACTATTGAGAGGGTATCCAAAAAATTTCTTTTCCATTGTCAAAGGGACAACGCATTTCAAAGGTTTTTTTTATCAGTTTCTTTGAATTCATGACTTTACAGGTGACATTTTTGAACTGGAATTGATGTCTGTTGTTTTCTGTAGGCTCCTGTAGTTTTTCAACAATGAATTATATGGAACTGCAGGGTCTATATCAGCTTCTATGTCAGTAAATCTGAAATAATTGCTGCCGGGTTGTTTCTTCACAAATTGCACTTTGAGAAGTTTTCTTCTTGGCTTTGCATCAAGAATTTTGACAATGTACATGTAGTTGAGATAACCTTTCTTTCCTTCATACTTCACAACAGTCCATTGGTCATGTCCATAGGCTACTGGTACTTTATGGCAACCACTGGTGATGCATTGTCACCATCTGCCGAGTCATACGAAGTACCGGTAGTACCTGTAGGCTACTACTATCTTGGCATGATACTGATCCACCACTTTCAGAATCGGAGGATGGTTCTACGGTTTATACCTCTTGACCTTTACGTCATTTTGCTGGTACTGGTACCATGCAGTACCGGTACCGGCAGTACCTTGCTTGTTCCAAGTAGTGTTTTGTCACTTTACTGAGATCAGTATGTATGTATGTATGTATGTATGTATGTATGTATGTATGTATGTATGTATGTATGTATGTATGTATGTATGTATGTATGTATGTATGTAGTATGTATATATGTATGTATTGTATGCATATATGTGTGTGTAACTCCGTATGTATGTGTGCACGTATGTGTGCATGTATGTATATATGTATATGTACGTATGTTAATATGTATGTATGTATGCATGTATGTATGTATGTATAGTATGTATGTATGTCTGCTGTAAACATTTTCAACCACTCATGTACTCTGAAACAGTCAAATCGTAGCTGTTCTGGTCCCGTTTCCAAAGTTTCCATAACAATTATCAAAGTTACCCCGGGGGGGTCAAAGTTACCCCGCATGTCAAAGTTACCCCAGTTGACGGGTAAGCCTAAGTAGGTCTAGCCTGCGCCGGGTGCTCTTTAGGCCTAGCCTACAGCTGGTTTAATAGATGAGTAGCCTACTCACTTACTTTCTTGAAAATTTTGATCTTAGCATGGTCATTTAGGCCCCTACTCTTTTATCAATGTCAAAGGTACAAATTTTACTCATTCCAATCAGGGCCTACTCTTTCCAAGTCTATCATCTTTATGCATGATGGTGAGCACTGCAGTTGCCAGCCAGCGTATCCCATAATGCCCAGCGGTGTGATCAACAAGGCGCTTGACCGACGGTTCATTCTTCCACTCTAGTTAGGCCTACTATTCTTCTTAACAACAACTCAGCTGTAACTGTAAGTACGGAATAGACTTGTTTTGCTTTGAATTTGCTTTATTCATTTATTCCGAAAATTTATACAGCGCCATCTCTGAGACCTACTCGTAGGCGCTTTCAGCGCCACTATTGTGGCATTAATGCCGTATTTTCATCGCGCATACATCTGACTTCTGACGTTGCCACAATTTCATCCAACTTCTGCTTGTCCAATGACATGACATTGTTTTATCGCTCAGCCACACTGCGAGTTTTACTGCATTAATTTACTTGCCTTGAAATAATAGGGGTAAACGCCAGACTGGCTGCCCGTACTCCAAACAATATGGCCGTTAACGAATGCAATAAAATTAGAGCGCGTGAGGGTCGGTTAGGGATCAGATTAGACGTCGTGAGGTTCGGTTAGGGCTCAGGTTAGGTGTCGTGAGGGTCGGTTAGTGCAGTCATTCTGCTGAAATTGAAACTGAATTGATGAACAATGTCGTCGATGATCGCGCTCTAATTTTATTGCATTCTTTGGCAGCCATATTGTTTGGAGTACGGGAGCCAGTCTGGACGTTTAGGCCTAAAAAAAAAATCTTGTGTTTCCGGTAACAGAGCTAAAAAAAATTGGGTAGGTAGGTCGGAAAATATTTTTATTTTGTAAAATATTTTTATGCAGTGACTATCCGAAAAAGTATACCCCACTAGTCTTTTTTGCACGCTGAAACAAAGTACGTGTTCTAAGCAAGTATAAACTGCCTATTTCCCGACTGTCTGCACCTAAAACTGCTCTAGAAACAGTCCTATTAATTTAATTTTGTTGACGTCTCTTATGTTATGTCAATACAAATGTTAAAAAAATATTTTTTGAAAAAAAATTTAAATTTTTTTGGGGGAAAAATTTTTTTTGAAATTTTTTTTTTTTTTAATAAATTTTAAAAAAAAAAATATTTGGGTCGCGGCCGTAAAAATGGGTCGGTCGCGTTACCGGAAACACAACAATTTTTTTTTACGCCTTACCATAATTTATGACGCTTTACCATTTACGTTTACCAAACATCTTATTCTGAGCATATGGAATTACAGCGGTTTGAGGTGCGGCCATGGAGTCTTAGATCATTAAATTTTGTCTGTGCATTCACAAATGGTCATACATTCTAATTCTGTTAAAATTCAGTATTTTATTACTACAACCATTGTCAAATACATGGTAATCATCAGTCACCCTAAGACTCAATGGTTAGCTGTCTAGCGGAACTGCTTCATTCTGGTAGGCCTATTGCTGCAATTTCATATGTAATATTTATTCTTTTGTTTCAATGTGCTGTTTTTGTCTATGAAAAATATGTTCATTAAATATTGTTGATTGATGCCTTTATTGTATTACTGTAATAAATAAATCGATTTGATTGATTTGACATTGCACTATGTTGTAGGAGTAATTTGAAGACTTTTATGATTTGTTGACAAACAACTTTCCATCCTGAATAATGGCAGAGAACCAGATAAAAAGCGAAGTCTTGAAGCAGGTTACGGATACAATGGAGTGCTGCATTTGCACAGAGTTGTTCACTGACCCAAGAATGCTTCCATGCATTCATACATTCTGCTTGGAATGCATTCAGCAGACTGGTTTGCTCTCAGGAAATCGACCGGGTGATGCAATGCCTTGCCCAGTTTGTAGGAAAACATTTCAAGTACCAAAGGATGGCTTTATTGGACTGCAGAAGAATTTCTTCGTCGAAAGACTCTTAGGTATACTCTCAACGTCCAAACGAGCTGAAACGTTTTGCGGAGTTTGTTCAGGTGAAGACATTGGGGCAGCCGAGAGACCATTGGCATCACTCTATTGTATCGAGTGTTTAGAGAACTTCTGTGAGAGCTGTCAATATTTTCATAAGCTGAACAGGGTTTTCAACAGTCATCGCATAGTCGACGTTGGCAGTCAGAGCCACCGAGAAGCCTTACTGCGAAACGAGGATTCGGCTGTGAATTACTGTGGCAAACATGACAATGAACGACTTAATTTCTTCTGCTTTAACTGCAGACAAGTGAGCTGTAAAGTGTGTGCATCCGCAGAACATTCAGGACACGACTGTGTTCACAATATAAAAGCTGCAGCCGTGTTCGAACAAGAAATCGATAATGAGATCGACAAACTATCGGTCTGTACCAAGAACGTTGTTGAACAGAGGCGGCTGTTGAAGCAGGAAGTTGCCGCATTCAATGCTAATGTTGAAGCTGTTGAGAAAGGAGTTCGAGATCGGTGTGCAGAACTAAAAGAGCTAATTGACAAGCACATGGCAACACTGCTCGAAGAATTAAACTTAACAAAAGAGATAAAATTGAAAGAACTTGAGAATGAAGATGAGACGCTTGACACTAATCTCAATGTTCTCAGCGATTTCAAGAAATATTGCAGTGAGTTGAAGTTTTCGGCGCAAGAAGCAGGTCGTGTCGTAGAAAGCTTACACCTCCGAGCCAGTGAGATTAAGAAGCAGCATTATGGCGACATTTCAGTGCAAAGACTGTGGCTGAAAAAATTGGACATCAAAAGTGTCCTTGATGGGAATGAAAACATCATAGGCAAAATAGAAAGTAAGAATATCCACTGTTTCATAGGGAAATAATTGAGAATGCTCCATGTGAATCTGAAACCCATGAATTGTTCTGATGTACGTGCTTTATTCTTGTAAGGTGACATGAAAGAAGAGCTTTCCCTTAAATCAGTGAAATAATAATAATAATAATGATAATAATTATATATAATAATAATAATTATAATGACAAGGATAATAATTGTAATAATTATAATAATCTAAGAATTAAGAATGCTTCTTCATGAGGCTCTTGTAAGGTGCTATAAAAATGGCCATATACAATAATGCATGCATAGTTGCATACAAGAACTTTAGTAGCTTAACTGTACTGCTTCATTGCTGAAGGATTAAATCGATGTTTGCGGCTGAGGATGATTGATGAGCATGCATGCAGAATTTCAATATGATTTTGGAGAGAGATGACGTACACGCAGTCTAAGGAGGAACGCTAAATATTTATGGGCTGCTTAGGTTGTAAAGCTTTGAACAGTAACTTTTATTATAATTATTTTTAATGGCTTTTTACCTTTGTTTACCATATACACTGTGTCCGGTTAAAAAGTAGCCCCCACAACAAAGCGTCATAACTCGGTCAAAACGTTTGGGATTTGTCTGAAATTTCAAACACAGCAACAGCGGCCATATTTACACGAGATTCTAAAACCGATTAGAAATATACTTGAGTTTGTCAAATTTATAAGTGTTTGCGTTGGAGAACCGACAAATTGAACTTTCCAACATGGAAAACTTGAAAAGAAGTGAAATTCAGCTAAATATGCTGTTCAAAATGTCCATCTTGTTCACGGACACACGACCGTAGATTAGACGCTACTGTTTGATGGTCCTGTCGATGATCACCTGGTTAAACAACTGCCAATCTTCAAACAGACGCGCCCTACGGTTATCGATGTCATGAATACGCGTGAACAAAAAACGCGCTCCTCCAGTACATGCACTCCGCATCAAAGTCTGGACTGCTGGACGGCCACAGCTGCAGGATATGAAACCGAGTGTCTCCCGGGATAGCTATTAACCTACTACGTCTACGATCGTGTGTCCGAGAACAAGAAGCACATTTTTGGCACCATAATAGCTGAATTTCACTTCCTTTCAGGTTTTCCATGTTGGAAAGTTCAATTTGTCGGTGCTCCAACGCAAACGCTCATAAATTTGACAAACTCGCGAATATTTGCAAACGACTTTGGAATCTCGTGTAAATATGGTCACTGTTGCTGTGTTTAAAATTTCAAACAAATCCCAAACGTTTTGACCGAGTTATGACACTTTTTTGTGGGGGCTACTTTTTAACCAGACACAGTGTATGTATGGAAAACAAGGGTTATGACAACTGCAACATGGGAAAACTTTGAGGTGGATGGAGAAACGATAGAGGTAGTATCGAGCTTCACATTCCTGGGATCTATGAAATGAGGGAAGAAGTGATATGGAAATAAGGAGGAGGGTAACAATGGGGAAAACGGCAATGAACGGTCTGGAAAAGATTTGGAAGGATAAATACGTGAGCAGGGAAACAAAGAAAAGACTGGTAAGAGCACTGATCTTCCCAGTGGTCCTATATGGATGCGAGACATGGACAAAGACACGGGATATGGGAAAGAAAATCAACGCGCGTGAGATGTGGATTTGGAGAAAGATGCTAAGAATTTCATGGACGGAGAAGAGAACTAACGAATCGGTGCACGAGGAGCTCGGAATAGAGAGGGAGGAGACACTGCAGCAAACAGCAACTTGGAGGAAATTGAGCTACTTCGGCCATGTGATGAGATCTAACGGTTTGGAAAAGGAGCTGATGACGGCATGCGGTGAGGGAAGGAGAAGATGCGAAAGACCAAGGAAGAAATGGTTGGATGAGGTACAGGAAAAGTCTGGCATGAGACTGGAGGAGCTAAGAGAGACGACTAGGGAGAAGATCAACTGGAGAGGATACTCCAGAGCTTTCGCCAGAGCTCCAGAAGCTGAGGGCACCAGGTGTATGGGGTTTAAACTTCTAACGATTAGCTTGATAGGATATCTGACCTCTGAACTATCATGCCTGTTAGTAGCAAATTAATATGTCAAATTACAGGCACTCACTAATAGAACACATTCGTTAAACTATGCTTTTGCTCTTTTGAGGTTCAAGTCACCAATATCTTGCCCGATAGCTTTCAACCAAGGCATTGGACAGGGTTCCCGGACAATTCGGCGCCGGACAATTCGGACCGGACAATTCGGACCGGACAATTCGGAACCGAACAATTCGGAACTGGACAATTCGGACCAAACAATTCTTTGCAGCCCAAATTAGTGATGGGACTTCTCCATCACCCAAAATGTATACTGTCCAAACTAATATTAATCTGACACCTCACTATATATCGGGCATAAAAAAACCATGGGCCTATAGGTATGAAACTTACATTGATCTAAATGAGATGCCTATAAGTTGATAATTTACTGCATTTAGCTACTAATTTCAGTGTCTTATTTCTGTTATTGGATAAATTTTAGAAGATCAGACAATATTTGTTTGGTGCCATATAATTTTATTTCATACCATTGACAAACAAAAGTTTCATAGCCGTAAGAGCAATATTTTTACATGCACTCCGAATTGTCCGGTTCCGAATTGTCCGGTCCGAATTGTCCGGTCCGAATTGTCCGGCGCCGAATTGTCCGGACACCATTGGACAGGTTGAGTTTATATCCTGAACTGCAAATTATGCTCCAATCCATGATACAAATTGCAAACTATTTTCTTGTAAAAACTGTCTTTGTTTGAACTGTTATTTTTGTCTTTCAGATTGTCATGTTACCATCAGAGGCTCAGTTGATGCAGTTGATTATTCTCTGTATGGCATTACACGACTGCAGAATAACATCTATGCTGTCTCGCAGCATCCCACTTCGGTCCTGGTCTTTGATGATGCAGCACCTTTTGCTCTGAGGAAATCAATTATCTTACAGGACCTGCAAGAACCATGCGACATGGCAGGATGTCAGGTTGCTGACTGTCTGTACATAGCAGACTCTGGTACGAACTCGGTCTGGAAGGTTGACAATGATGACTATAATGTCGATAATGATGGGAGTTGCTGGTTGGCAGAGGAGAAGTACATAGCTTCTCTATCCGTGTCCAGCCTTGGACAGGTTGCTGTACTGCGCAAAGGTCAGAAATGCAGTTTAACGATCTATAATGATAACGCAACTGTGATACACTATCTTCTGCTGGCGGGTGAATTGTCGAATGCTCTTCACGCTGTTCAGAAGCCGTCGGGTAACTTCGTCATTTCATTTGGAGCGGGACTTCGATTCGGTGTTTGCGAAATAACGAAGAGTGGCAACGTTGTGCAAAGGTTTAATGTAGATGATGAATCCCAACGGATGAAGTATCCCTGTCATCTGGCCTGTGTTTCGGATGACCGGATTGTGGTCGCAGACTTTTATAATGACCGTGTCATTCTCCTGGACTCGGAACTTAAGTTTTCTACGGAAATCCTTTCCAGGCAGCACGAAGAATTGAGATATCCATGGCGACTTTGTTACGATGAAAGCTGTAAGCAACTGCTTGTGGTGCATGGGGGTACGAAGGTGTCACACGGACGAAAAAATATAGTCGTGTGTCGACTCTCTGTTGTATAATATCAATCTTGGCAATTTTTTGATGGAGGTCATGCAATTATTTAAGAGCTATACCAAGGACTTAACATAAGAGTACTGGTTATTTTTGAAAATTATGATTATCTCCATTTCACTTGCAAACAGATGTTGCCTCATTTCAAGTCTTCTTTCTAAGTTTAATTATGATCCTTCAAATTTTCACGGGCAATTAACTTGCAAACGTAATTATTCGTCAATCTGCCTGAGTTATAAATGTAACGAATTGAATGCTTTTCTTATGTAAACAAGATATGTAATTTTTCGGAATCTAAATTAATGTAAAAGAAACTTGGGACACAACTTGATGTATTGAGTTTCCAGACCTGTGTATAAACCATCCTTGGGACTACATCAACTGTAGCCTATCAGCAGAGCAACATTCTCCATTAGATCTTCATCATGTTAAGACCGCTTGTGGTAATAAGGCTGCTTATAATTATGTTATACACTTTGTTTTTAATTTGAGTCCAGTTTGGATTGAATTTGATTAGGAATTTGTTGAGGGTTGGAACTTGTCGGACCAATTGTTAGTGCTCTTGACCTTTAACTTGGAAGGTATATGTTTGAGCCTCTACTCCTGTGGTTAAGTACTGCATGCGTGGTGGTCCTGGAGCAAGTCCACTTACAATTATTCTGCACCATCAGTATTCTCTTATGTGTTCTTCTGAACTTTGGAAAGAGTGTAATATAAAAATAAGATGGTTCTGTCTTGTCAGTTGTAAATATTTGTATTATACTTTATTGGATTTCGGTGGAAATTTGTCATGTGAAAGATCAAACTTTGAGTTTATGGTAATTTAAAGAATCAGAGAGTTTACTTGCTTTATTACATTGCTGATCAATTCGTAATCTTTTCGTTATTGTTTATGTAACTTGTGTTTCTTTTTCCCCATTAGTTGCTTATCTTTTCTGCTGTTTGTGCTGCAGTTCTGCAGCTGTTCTAACATTTTCGTTTGTTGTCTTTAAGCAAATTGACGCTATTGACAGGCATTAAAACTCTGTGATATAATCAAGCAGAGTTATTTTGTGATGTACTTTTATAGGCCTGCTCGTCATTTCCACTGCGCTCAAAAAGCGATGTCGTGGGAACCTGCAAAGAATTCACAGGCATGATAATAATTAGGCCTATTATGCAGTTAACCCAAAGCATGTAAAGCCGAAAGGGTAAAGGTCTCAGATCGTTTAAAGCGATCGTTTCTTCGAAATAGACTAACATCAAATTTAGCGTAAGTTTCTTCGAAACAACTTTCCTACAGCTAGCTTGGAAACGATATAATTTATCACGTGTTTATTTAGAGTATTTTGACAATTACTGTCTGTAATGTTCTACCAAATAGCACCACTATATTTCAGCAACAAAAATATTATGCTTATTAGGCTATAAGCTTCGGCCTATTTACAGACCAAAGAAACTGATGTCCTGGAGTCTGGAGATAACTGTTAAGCCTAAATCATAGTTAAATGTAGGCTAATATTGTCAGGCAAACACATTATGTCACAAGCCTAGGTCCACAGTTTTATTCCCCTTTAACCTTGTGAACTAACTTGAAGGACGTAAAGTGTTATTTGTGAATGTGAATCATAATGTGATCACAAATTTACATAGCAACTGCAATGTGTAGCAATAAAACAATTTTAAATTGAACTTACATGTAATAGGTGATATTTGCAAAGTGCTATAATCCATCCATATTCTACCAATTCTAGTTAATTTGGAACCGAATGTGTCTCATTGGAATTAGAAAGACAGACAGACAGACAGGCAGACAGATAGATAGATAGGCGAACATGTATACATAAACACAGACAAACAGACACAAAGACAGACAGATAGATATGTAGGTAGGTATAAGTGCATGTGTACTTGTAGGACAATGTAGGTAGGCAGGCAGGTACATGTAGGTAGGTAGGTATGTGGGTAGTCAGGGTAGGTAGGGTGACAGATAGACAGACAGGCAGGCAGACTGACAAGCCAATTACCTTCTAGGCTACTAAATGGGATGTTGAAATTTAAACAAATACGTCTGCTACAGATGTAGTTGGGGAGTCTATCACCAACCAATAAAAGGCAGCAGAGTAGGCTTAATAGCCTATAAAAAAACTTTCGACTGAATTCCGGTTAAATCGATGTCAACAGTTTAACTCGGCAGTACTGTTTAACACATTAACAGCACGAATCACTATTTTCTTTGAACATAATCATGAACACACATAAGCAAAAATACATACATACAATGTCATACATACATACATACATACATACATACATACATACATACATACATACATACATACATACATACATACATACATACATACATACATACATACATACATAGTACATACATACATACATACATACATACATACATACCTAGTATTGCATACATGCATGCATGCATACACGCATGCAAAGCAAGGGCGGATACAGAAACTTTGGACGGGGGGAGGCGGGGGCAGACATTCTTGGCCTTGGGTCTGAAAATCTTTTCTTTGGCATCTTTTTTAGTCATCTGGCCAAATTTTCGGGAAAATTATACCATTTCATCCGCCAAAAAGTTGACCTTTTTTTAGTCATCAGATTTCTGGCCAAATTTTTGGAAAATTATACATTTTCCCTTTTCATCTGCCAAAAAAGTTGATGACCTTTTTTTACTCATTACCTCCAAACTCCTTGGAAATACACCAAATTATAAGCTTCTTGAAACCAAATGGGGAGAGGCACGATACATGGGCATTTCTAAATGGGGGGCCATGGCTGGATTGCTCCCCTGGATCCGCCCCTGATGCAAAAGGTCGATGCAAAGATACATACATACATACATACATACATACAATGTCATACATACATAAATACAATGTCATACATACATACATACATAATGATACATACATACATACATACATACATACATACATACATACATACATACATACATACATACATACATACATACATACATAGCCTACATACATGATACATACATACATACATACATACATACATACATACATACATACATACATACATACATACATACATACATACATACATACATAAATACGTATTATTATGATTATTTCATATATATATATATTATAATTGGTTTCTGTGTAAAGAAATTATTGTCTGATTTCTGGTCTATGCCTACATAATTATAAAATGGTTCGACTCTAATTTCTGTCAACAACCCATAAAACGCTTTTGCATTCTTAGGTCTATTAGGCTATAATTGAGGCAGACCTGGATGTAGCCTAAGCCTAGTAGCCTACTTTTTATGCGTGGGCATGCAAACATCCCTCGATAAAGATGTTTGATATAAATAAGCAGACTGTCTCCTCAGGCGACAGTTCAGGCCAATTTTTGCTCTCATCGTTGAATTTAAAAGGTGAAGAAAATGTATGCGACAAAACTCGTCTTCATCCTTTTGCTCAGCTCATTCGGCGTCAGATGTTTCGGATCGATAGGCAGAGGCCTATTTGGCGAGAGAAGCGACTACGATATGAATGACGACTACATTGAAGGACCCACTTGGAACAATAACTGTGATGATGAGAACCAGAGAACGCTGCTGGCTGAGATCAAGTCAGAGATTCAAGACTTGCAGCAGCTAATGGTCGGTCTTCGCCAGAAACTCGACCCTGATTTCAAATTGCCACCCCCTCGTAAGTTCAAATTTTTGACGGCAACCTTTATATTTTGCGATTTCCTTCGACCTAATTATTTTCACCGATTATTTTACTGTTCTATTGCTTAACTGCTTAAGCTTACATAATTATAACGGGATAAAACTTTACTCTAAATATTATTGTGTTCTGCTACCTGCTGAGGTTGTTGGCAATAAATTATAGGCAATATTCATTTAAGATTTGATAGATTAGTTACTGTTAGACTATACGGTAGCTCACTTTGGAACCCATCGATGGTAGGCAAAGTCGCCATTATATATACAAAAGACCCTTCATCTTCTAAAAAATCTGTAAACTGATTCCAAACTTGAAGAACGTTCACTAAGACCTACATGATTGTGTCATGAAAGTTGTACAAAAATATTTGGATTTATGTTGAAGCTGAATCGAAATGTCCGACTGGATTCACGTACATAAAGCAGGCGAAAAGCTGCTACAAGATCGTCTACGAAGAACACAGCTGGACATCAGCCAATCAGAGATGTCGTGACTTGCATCCTGGAGTCCACTTGGCGGCCATTACGACGAGTGACGAACACATCAGCCTGAAAGAATTTTTGAAACGCGACCTTGCAAGTGCGTAGGCCTATAAGGCTATAATACAAATTAAAAACATGTCATTGTGCAAGTTGCCTTCTTTAGGCACCATGGGTTCAATGTTGAACATGTTTGTGTGGGTCTAAAACTAAGACATGTAGAGCCAAGGGTGGATACAGAAACTTTGGACGGGGGGGGGGGGGGGGGGGCCAAAAATTCTTCGTCTTGGGTCCGGGAAAATTTTAGGCCCTGGGTTTGCAAAATTTTTCTGCCGTATCCGCCGAAAAAGTTGATGACCTTTTTTTAGTCATCTGGCCAAATTTTCGGGAAAATAATACCATTTTCTCCGCCAAAAAAGTTGATGACCTTTTTTTAGTCCTCAGGCCGCAATGCATGTGTATTTTAGGGGGGGGGGGCAAATTGTACAATATATACATTCTTCCACAGCATGTTCAATCGAAATGGGGGGGGGACGATACATGGGAATTCTAAATGGGGGGGGGTGACATGGCCGGATAAGCCCCCCTGGATCCGCCCCTGTGTAGAGCTGAAGATATAGTGCTCCGTTCAAATGGCATGCCAATCGTAGGTCTAATCAGTATGTGAATTGTGGAAAAATAAATGGGGGTTGGACCATTATTCACTTGGAATTGGGGGGTAAAAACATACTTTAACATGGGGCTTTGAGAAAGACTGGGGGTTGAACCCCCAACCCCCCGGCAATTCTCACCCTGGGTCTAATGGAATGAATGGAATGTTTTAAGAGAATTCGTTTTTACTTGCACAGGGTTCAGTAGATCAAAATTGTCGCTCATTGTTGTTGGCTCATTTCGGATTAGGCTAAATATAGAGACCTAAATCTGCCTGTAGAGTGTAGACCTATATCCTACAGTAGATCTATCACAGGACTGTGAGTGAAGATTCTATATAGGCCTAACTTGCAGAAGGTGTGATAAAAATGATAAGAGACACTCTTCCGGTTTCCCTTTGTTTTTCACTGGACTCGAGTAGCGCCTGCCATGAATAGAGATAGAAGTTCATGAGCTCGATGATATAGGTTTTGAATTCTATCAACCATCTTCGATTTTTTTAGAGAATTCGCACGTGTATTCGCGCATACGTCAACAGTGGGGAGAGGAAGGTCGGTTTTGGACAAGCGGTCAACGATTGAACGAGACGAGCTGTGCTGACGAATTCGTGTGGAAGATATCGAACAACAAACAACTGCCACTCTCGTTTACTTCCTGGCATGAGAACGAACCAAACTGCTATCTGAACGAAGTAGAAGGTTGCCTGCAAATAAAGTCGTATTTTCAATACAATTGGAATGACGTGCCGTGTGACCTCACTAACTTTCCCCTTTGCGAGTACGATCCATTGTAGATCTGCTCCAAGAGGTTCTCACGAGTCATGATATAGAAATTGTTTAACTGACTAAAATATAGTTGGCTACTTAACTAGCATGCATTAGATTTCTTTGCCGTTTATATCTCCGATAATTAACACTAGGTCTATTACAGGCCTATTATATTATATACAGAGATAGATTTTTATATTTACGTTATATTGCGACATTTAAAAAGCATAACGTTTTCTTTGTAGGCTACTGCTTTGTTTGATTATAGGCTTTTGTTTTGGTTAAGAAGATTACTTACTGACATTATAGGCCTACCTACTTAATTGCTTGTTTTGCTCCATTAGGCTATGATTGTCTTGTCGTTAATAAAAACAGACCGTTGGCAGCGCAACTTAGTCAATTGCTGTTTAGTTGTTGTTCAATCTAACTGGTAGCCTAATGCGAGTCAAAGTGTAGACAGCCGAAGACATTGGTGAATGATAAATAATTTTAGGTTGCAAGAACCTCATTTTTCATTCATTCCAAAAATTTACATGGCGGCCATTCAAGAAGTCTAGCCTACTCAGGGACGCTCCTAGCCCAGCCACGGCTAAAGCGAAAGGTCTTGAGTAACTGGAGGAAAGCAGGAAAATTATTCCGAGGCAGCAATATTAAGCGCAAGCTGGAGTCCATTGCAATTAGAGGAACCAACAACCGAGCCGGATCTGACCGAGTAGCGGACCCGAGGGACCAGGCGCTTCCCATAGCTGACATAGGCTACTGACTTCAATGCTTGTTCATTTAACTAATCACTGTTAATACATTATTATGTTCGACAGAAAGACAGGCAAAGAAGACCCCAATGTCTCGCTCAAGGTCCTGTTACCCGACGTTTATTAGGCTATTGACATTAACTACTCATAGATCGAGGACCCCGGTATAAGCGCGTAGCGCGTGGACGCTTACCAGAGGCTCTATAGATGTGAGTCATATACAACAGTTGATCTACTTGGGTGCATGCAGGCAGTGGAGGCTGTACACAGAATGAGTTCAAAGTTTAATGCAGCAGGCAGTAGTACGCTGGATGTACAATTGTACATGTAGTAATATTGTTACTTTCTTAAGAATTAACTTTTGTTAGACACATAAACTCTTTAGTTTGGTAAGTAATTAAAAATATGATGACATGCTGAGACTAATATTTTAATCAGCATTCATATTGTTACAGCTGCCGATGGCGTTTATAAACTTCTGATCTGCAGGGTAATTCTAACCATATTTGCTTAACTGTACTGTTATCATCCAACCATTGGAATGGGTGACCCAGTTTTTGGTAATAGTGTGGATGAGCTGAAAAGCTGCTGTTTGTCTATTAGGGCTGTTGAATGTCAAATATCAGAGTGTACATGTATATATACAGTACTTTAAACCAGTATTCATTTCCCCAAACTTGTCAGCATTCTATAAGGTCATCACTAGTTTTAACTAGAAGTGTTCTTGTTGAACTAACTTCCTTGGCTGCTTGTCCTACATTTGAATTAGTCTTACTCCATGTTTCTGTTTGACTTTGTCTGTGCTTTCATTCTGTTCTCTTTCAGTTGGCTTATGTGCAGTATAATAATTATAGGCAGCCTATCTTCTCCAGTTGATTTACCTTCTGGATATTGAAGAGACTGGGGCTTATAGATATAGTACTCTGTTATTTTATGTTGTGTGCATTAGACTAGTTTGCTTTCATAATTATTATGACAAATATAATGGAGACAGCAGACACGAAAAGCTTCGCCTTCACAACAGTAATTTCGATATTGTATTTAGATCATTCAGCATGGTTCTTGTGTTGTGTTCAATTTGTCTGTAGAATACATTTCATGTAAGCATGGTGAACTGTGCAGCGTATGGTTGTCGGAGTGGGTATAAATCCCAAAAATCCACACTTGATGATACTGGCACAAGAGGAGATTCAAAGCTGTCGTACCATGCCTTTCCCATTCAGGACAAGGACTTATGCGACAGATGGGTTCGTGCGATACGGCGAGAAGACTTTGCGCCGACCAAACATTCAAAGCTCTGTTCGCTACATTTCCGAGAAGTCGATTTTGTTGAGGCAAGTAGGGACACCAACAAGCAACGGAGAAAAGGAGACGACAAACAACTTTTCCGGCGATATCTGAAGGATGGCGCTGTCCCTTCGATCCTTCCAAATGTTCCTCGGTACCTGACAAACACAGGTGTGGCACCAAGGACAACTGTGAGAGCCACAACGAGCAGCAGACTGGAGCATGAAGCGAGTGTCCTCGAGCAAATGGAAGAGTCTTTCCTAGCTGCGGATGATATTTCACAATTAACAACAGCTGAAATCGCCGACCGCTTGCAGAAGGAAACTACTCTTCCTCAGGGCTTCACAATGACCCACATCGATCAGAGCCTCTTCATCTACATTCTTGAAGTGACAGATGATGTGCCTAAGATTAAGGCATCAGTTACTGTTAAGGCCAATCTGTCTGTAGCTGTCAGTATTGAGGAGAAATTGGTCAATATGACACAGTTCAAAGACCTGGTCAGTGACTCACTCACAAAGCTGTCACAAATCGTGAACCTCCACGATATTCCTGGATAGCATTAATCGTGGTGGTCTCTCAAAGCCAACTGATTTCGCGTTCATGGTGGCCGTTCTCTGCTGGAGAGTCTGGGAAGAAGTGAGGTCAACACCAGAAATGATGCAACTATTCCTCTCCAGTTCCTCTCAAAGATCACTGTTCTGCAAAATGATGGATCGCGCCTCTTACACCGGCAACTTCGTAGATCAGTTTCAAGGCGAGGACGTGTGTACTGGTGGCCACGATTTGCTGCCTTTGATTGCCCGGCGGTTTTTTAACTGCGTGGCTAAGAACTTAGCCAAAGAGTTCACGAACAAAGCAAATGAACTGTCGGGTCAATCTGGCCATTCGTCGGCCAAAAAACGCAAACTGGCCAAGCTCACCAGCACCTCATCACAGAAGTGAGGAAACTGCTGCTTGGTCCGCTCATCCTTCCATTCGGCAGATGACATTGGCAAATTGATTTCAGGACATTATGGATACCTTGCATGGCTGCCTACAGGTAAAGTCGACCATGGTCCATGGATGTAATAACTTGTGATCATTCATTCATACTACAAATTGTAATCACAATGTGTTGTATCAGTTTGAAAATGAACGAATATTATTATTATTAATAACAATTTTCATTTTTATGCCTATTTTATGCATTTTTATTATCATTATTATAACCGGAATGTTAGTTGCTGTGTGTATAATAACACTGTACTATTCACTCTTGGTGTGTGCACTGCGGTTGCTTCTTGTTTTTTTTACTTTGACTGTGTCGCTGTGTTGTGCTTGTGCATGTGCTAATACAAGAACATGTAATATGGCCTAAAAACATTGCAGAGTCACTTTAAATGCTTAATAATCAAACTCTGTTGGCTTTTTAAGTGCTGTGAGAGTATCAACTTGATAGATATTTGCTGCATGCAGTAGACCAACTGTTGTATATGGCAATAGACAGGTAATCGTCCAGGCTACGCCTTTAATACCGGGGTCCTCGCATAGATCTACGTACATTCGGTTCCATGACACTTAATCCCGCGACACTTAATACCGCGACAGTTAGTAGACTCTACCGGACACTTAATTCCGCGACACTTAATTCCGCGACACTTAATCCCGCGACCATTTAATCCCGCGACAGTTAATCCCGGCGACATTTAATACCGGCGACACTTAATCCCGCGACATTTCATACCGCGACACTTAATACCTGTACACACATGAGTACAAATATTTGTACAACTATTGTTGTCCGCAGAGCCAATTAGGTAGGCCTACATCTCTGTTCAGGTTTTCTGAAGTACATCTTTACATAAAACGATCATTATAAAGGATTTTAAACAGGATTTGCGAAGTTCAGTCTACCATATTAGGGCAGTGACATGGAGGTGAATTTCGGCGGCAGTATTGTAGCAAAAGTAGGCTAAACAAGCTGTAATACATGGAAATTATGAATAGCCTACATTAAACATCGCGACAACGCCAACGGAGATCTTTTTATAGGCCTATTAAAAATAGTGAATATTGCTGTAAATATCGGTTTTATCGAATTTTACTGGTTTTATAATACCGCGACAGTTTCTTAATACCGCGACAGTTAGTAGGCTACCCAGGGCCGGATTTAAACAGAGTGAGGCCCTAGGCAATTTCAATTATGAGGCCCCACTTAAGTTAAGAATAAAAACAGAAAAAATGCATAGCCTATTGCTACATCTAAGTATATTCCTAATGCATATTGCGCCAGTGATCCATGTTTGATCAACTACTGTTAGTCTCTAACGAGTCGAATTGTAATTGATACACTCGTTTTATTCCAGTTTTTTATGGTTTAGGCCTAGGCCTACATACCAAAAATCACAATGAAGTTTTACGTGATTAGGCCTACATCAATTTTTTCCTGCAAGAATTCATTTTAACCAATCGCGCTTTTGTTCAGGCAGGAATTTTTTTCATCAATAGGGCCTATCACTTCTTAATTAGAAATCTATTTAATTAGAAATCATTATTCAGGAATCCAACTTCGATTTCAGCGAGATTGTTTTAATCAATCCCACTTCTATTTCAGTAAAAAAATATTTTTATTAATCCGACTTTTTTTCGTCAATTCGACTTGTAGGCTATCTGATAAACACTGAAACGGTGAAAACCGTGAAACCCAAGCAATGGCGAATAATTAAATACGCTAGGCCTAACGTCGCTAAGATGCACTTTTACCGTCGCTCAAACATTCAACTAACATGTTCTTCCTCACTTTCCGCCATAGGCTACACAATAATAATATATCGGTTGACGCGAGTGTATGACGCAAGCGTTCAACTTAATTAGGTCTAACCAGGGCCGGATTAAGAAATGTGGGGACCCTGTTCGGGAAATTTGTTGCCAAAAATTCGGAAGACTTTTTTAGTCGTTTGGTCGAATTTTCGGGAAAATTTACAATTTCATCTGCCAAAAAAGTTGATGACCTTTTTTTTTTTTATAGTCATCTGGCGAAATTTTCTCAAAATGATACCGTGATACCATTTCATCCGCCAAAAATTGATGTTTTTTAAATGTGTGGGGGCCCCCTAATGTGTGGGGGGTTCCTGGTCGGCCGAACATGTTGAACATGCCGCAATCCGGCCCTGGGCCTAACTGTTAAAGAACTAGACTAAAAGAGCAAGTTTGTTCGAACTTAAGTCAAAATTCGGTGGCTTTTATAATTTAGAAGTTCATTTTTGGAGGCCCCCAGAATCCGGAGGCCCTATAGGCAGTTGCCTAGTTTGCCTACATGTAAATCCGGCCCTGAGGCTACCGGACACTTAATCCCGCGACCAATTAATCCCGCGACAGTTAATCCCGGCGACATTTAATCCCCCGACACTTAATACCGGGAAAGTAAAATAACATTTTTAAACAGTTAAATTCAAAAAGGCAATTCACTATTGTTCAAAAAGTTAAGCCTTTGCAGTTAAATATTATAAAACCAGTAAAATTCGATAAAAACAATATTTACAGCAATATTCACTGCATGTTATATATATATATATATATATATATATATATATATATATATCTGTCTTCTCCTCCGTCATATCGATGACGGAGGAGAAGACAGAAGATAATGATTCATAAAAGAGCTCCGATGGCATTGTCGCAATGTTTAATGTAGGCCTAAGCTTATTCGTAATTTCCATGTAGCCTATCACAGTTTGTTTGCCTTTGCTACAATACTGCAGCCGAGATTCGCCTCCATGTCACTGCCTTATAGTAGACTGAGCTTCGCAAATCCTGTTTAAAATCCTTTATAATGATCGTTTTATGTAAAAATGTACTTCAGAAACCTGAACAGAGATGTAGGCCTGGCCTACATTGCATTACCAGCTCCAAACCAATTCAAAAGTTCATAAGAAGTAATAATATTGCCAACCGCTCTCACGTCGTCATTCACATCTATAAAATCGACCGATGTAGGTCTACGATAAATGTTTGTTCTGACAAACTTTGCTGTCACTAGGCCTAAATGCCAATCACTTTCAACTCTCGTCTACGTTTTTGCACGACATTAAACAAACAATTTCATGACTAATTAGCCTACGTCACCATAATTATAAGCTCGTTACGTATTTACATAGCCTGCAGATGACTCAAACTACTCTATGCTCTGTAGATAATATTTATTATTGAGCAATTCAGAGCAGCTGTTGCTCTAGTGTAGGCTTATAAATCGATTTTATCTTAGGCCTAAAATGGGCAATCGAAAAACAATAACAGGGCCTATGAGACATTTCACAACGACACGACTACGGAATTTGAATTTTCATCGTTTGTCGTCAGAAGATTGATAGATGTGTCGCACTTCAAGTTCAAGTGCAGTTAATTTACAAAATGATGCACCACACGCTTTATTAATAATTAAAGTGCATGAAATCTGATTAGGCCTACGTTTACTCTGCAGTCTGCATGTACCGCAACCCATCAAACGATTGAACACATCCGGTTTGCCTCAACTTCTGCCCACCCCTACCTGCACGGAACATACACAGTCATAGGTATGTGAAGAAAAAACATGTGACAAATGAAACCCTAGTAGAGACTGGAAAGCAGGATTAATGACAAGATGGTGTTCAGGGGCTGGATAGACGGACAGACAAGACAGACATACAGGCAGACAGGTCGATAGATAGATGGATAGATAGGCCTATAGATAGATAGACATGATGTATTAGGCCTATATATAGATGGACAGATAGATGGACAGATATATGGACAGATGGACAGATGGATAGATGGATAGATGGATAGATGGATAGATAGACAGACAGACAGACAGACAGACATACAGATAGACAGACAGACATACAGATTGACAAACACACAGACAGACAGACACACAGACAGACAGACAGACAGATAGATAGATAGATAGATATATAGATATATAGATATATATATATAGATAGATAGATAGATAGATAGATAGATAGATAGATAGATAGATAGATAGACAGACAGACAGACAGACAGACAGACAGATAGATAGATAGATAGATAGATAGATAGATAGATAGATAGATAGATAGATAGATAGATAGATAGATAGATAGATAGATAGATAGATAGATAGATAGATAGATAGATAGATAGATAGATAGATAGATAGATAGATAGATAGATAGATAGATAGATAGATAGATAGATAGATAGATAGATAGATAGATAGATAGATAGATAGATAGATAGATAGATAGATATACAGACAGAAACTGGCGGCTCATTAATACCCGGGCATGCATTATTGCACATAGATGATTAAAACCTCTTTTTACAAGTTAGCAGTGGACCATCTATGATAGCATACAGCGCGCACATGATACTTATATCTGTCAAGTTGTAAGGCAGGATGTGATATTGACGTAGGCCTATATCAAAAGGTTGCAAATATAGCTAGCAGTACTGTTTACAAAGTGATACGACATTAAATTGTCTGCATTTATATGACTACATTGCAACAGGCTGCTTCTCTGACATTTAATTGACTGAAATGTCGTTCAATATTTAGGTACAAGATATTTTGCCTTTTGATGTAAATTCAGTTTAGCGTAGGCTATCATAAAACGCGACACCGATAATCAATGGTCGAGTCGATCAAAACTAGAATTTAATGGTTCCACGTTGTAAATTAATTGCAGCTGCGAATGTGGTCACATCGCAACCTATTCTGTCAAGACATTGTGTCTTAAGTAGCAGTCAGAAGTGCGCAATATTTAGAGATATCAAATAAAGAGGATTAGAGAGAGTATTATTTCGACAGAATTCAACAAGAAGACCAGAACACTAGATAATATCAGCTTGCAGGTTAGCTCTAATAAGTCGCTTAAAAAGACTATGCACGTTTGCGAATGGCCAACTCAGTAAACACTTGTTAGAAGAGGTTGCTTTAGGGTTGGTGTGGTGTGTAGTAAAGCTGAAACACCGCCAAACCACAAAATTGCAGCGAATAATCTATCACCTTGTCGTATCATGGTTAGGCTAAATGTAGCCTACGGTTCTACAGAATATTAACCACGACCGTCTTAAGATTTCTTCTAACTTTAACCATGGTGTAAGAAGGGATGGTGTGCGCACTTGGCTAAAATTTGTGGCTCAGGTCGCTAGAGGGCGCTGGCGTCGCTATTTGACGAACTTCGCCAATAAGCCTAATGGAATTTCATGATATTGTATGGCATATATACTTATACTCCTTCACTGCATGTCCGTTCCTTAGTGCCAGTCTCATGTCTGGACGAAGGAGGAGGGCGACACAAATTATCTTTGCTATGTTCTGTTCCATCTGCTTTTTGTTTCCTTTTCTCTTGTGTTCCGTGTTCTCTGTTCCATGTGATGTTATTGTGTTCCCTGTGTTCCAATGTTTTCTATGTCCTCTGACCCTGATGTTCATATCGATGCTCCGTGTTCCCTTGTTCTCTGTGATGTGCCCTCTGTTCCCTGTTAATTGATGTTCCGTGTTCCTTGTTCCCTGTGAAATTCCAGGTTCCTTATGTTCCATGCTTCTTAATTGTTTATATTCCTTATGTTCCACGGTCCTTGTTGTTTGTTTCGCGTCCTTTGTTTTCTTATGTCGCTGGTGTTGAATGTGATGCTCCATGTTCCTGGTGTTCCTTGTTTCTTATGTTCCACAGTCGTTGTTACATATTCCGCGTTCCATGTTGCTTACCGGTAATATTTCTTATGTTTATCCTGATGATTCATATTCCTTTTGTTCCACGGCTCTTGTTGCGTGTTTTGCGTTCCTTGTTCCTTAATGTTTCTGATGTTCCCTCGATCTGGTGTTCCAAGTTCATTAAGCTCCACAGTTTTTGTTGCGTGTTCCGCGTTCCGTATTTTTTATTGCCTCTGAAGTTCCTACGATGTTCCTTGTTTCTTATGTTACCTTGTGTTTCTTGTGTTCCTTATATTCCTTGTTGCATATTTCTGGTTCCATGTTCCTTAATGTTTCTTGTGTTCCCTCTTATGTTCCTTGTTCCTTGCGCTCCACGGACCTTGTTGCGTGTTCCACATTCCGTGTTCTGTTTTCCAGCGAACGTTCTCTGATGTTCACCTGTTTCTTGTGTTCCACATTTCTTGTTCCACATTCCGTGTTACATGTTTCTTAATGGTTCTGATCTTCCCTTTTATGTTCCATGTTCCTTACGTTCCACGTACCATGTTGCGTGTTCCACATTCCGTGTTCTCTAATGTTTCTCATTTTCCCGTGATGTTCCAGGTTGTTTATGTTCCATGGTCCTTGTTGTATATTGCTTATGTTCCACGGTCCTTGTTGCTTGTTCCGCGTCTTTTTCTCTGATGTCTCTGGTGGCCCATGTGATGTTTCATGTTCCTTATGCTCTCTGATGCTCCCTGTTCTTTGCGTCCTCCATTCCTTGTTCTTCACTGATTCTAATTCCCCTGATGTTCCATGTTCCGTATTTCACCTGATGGTCCATGTTCCTTGTGATCCAATTCCGGTTGCACTTTCCGTGTTCCATGTTCCTGAATATTTTCTCTTATGTTCCATGTTCCTGAATGTTTTTGATGTTTCCTCGTATGTTCCACGTTCCTGAATGTTTTTGATGTTTCCTCTGATGTTCCATGTTCCTTACGTTCTACAGTCCTTGTAGCGTGTTCCGGAATGCATGCATGTTCCGTGTTCCTCGTCCTATATTCCCATATTCTCTGAACATTGTTATCTGTGATAGACTGTGATGCTTCATGTTCTTTACGTTCCACGTTCTTTGTTGTATATTAGGCCTATGTTCCTAGGTGTTCCGTGTGACGTTCCATGTTCCCTGCAATGCTACCTGATCCTCATCGCCACTAGTATGTTCCAAGTGATGTTCCCTGCTATGTTCCTGCACTCTCCTTGTCCCTATGTTCCATGTTTCGAATGTTCCTTACTTCTTGCTCTATATTCCCTGTGCTGCATTCGCGCAACCTGCGACAGCAGCGCCACCTGCTGAACTAAAATAAGTAGAGCCAAAAGCGTTGTATGGCCAGTATAGGAAGTGCGCACACCATCCCTTCTTACACCATGCTTTAACCTATTTTAACACCATTCTATTGACGCTCACAAATGGAAAACAAGGAGGAATTAATCCAGACATACGGTTGATTAGGAAGGTCCGATTTCCGTAGCTTGCAGGAAGCATATTATTATCATCAATATTATTAGCCTATAATAATTCTATGTGAAATTGAAACTTGCTTTGATGAGGCGCTAAAATTACAATCTTAGTTTAAAATTAATTATTGTTGAAGTTCGACCATTTTTGTTTTACATTGATTCTCAATTTATATTACTATACTTTATCATTAGCCTACTTATATATGTGTGTGTTATGTTGCATTACAATTGTCGATGTCCCATTGTGCGTTTGCCAATGGAGTAATTAAGGTTATATGCAGGCCTATAATTATAGGCCTAGTTTCTTATGAAAGGCAACGGTGCAATAAAAGATCGTTGACAAAAAGTCTTCATTGCATCGTTGTTTAGAACTAGGCCTATTGTTGATGTAGGCCCATGTTTCTTTTCTTCAGTCGTGGTTGGGTTGGGAGCGCCTCTGAGTAGCTCCTTGAAGAGGCGCTATATAAATGCCCTGAATGAATGAATGTATCAACTGAAAAATTAGTTGTAGGCCTACGGCATAAACTGGCCAAGCACCACGAGAATAATAATAGTTTTTCTTCTGTTAAACCAACCTATGATATCCTACATGACATTGTAGTTGTAACCTACGACTTAGATTTGTTTTCTGCTCAGGCATTTTGTAGCGCCAGCAAAGTTCTGAAGTGAGGATGTTTTTCCACGACCTTCTGATTCGATTGATTGCCTTCTTTCTTATGCGTAAGAACTTCGATTTTAACTGATTTTCGAGTTTAAAATCAGAGACATTTTTACCATACATTATTTAGGTCTATGATAGGATTTATTCAATAGGTTCTAGTCTAGGCCTACTTAAGACTGCAAACAGCTGCTGAGCGTCTTTGTTTTGTCCAGTATAAGAATCCGCAAGCGTTGTTGTACCGGGTACTCTAGATGGTTCCCTTGTATATTTAGGTTTATATAGGCCTACGTCGACACATTGTTGGGATCACTAGGTGTACCTTGTATTTGTAGGTTTATATACGTCGACACATTGTTGCGATTACTAGGTGTGCCTTGTATTTTTAGGTTTATATACGTCGACACATTGTTGCGATTACTAGGTGTACCTTGTATTGTTGGGTTTATAAAACTTTATATAGGCCTACGTCGACTCAAAGTCTGCTGTGACAGACGCTACATACGACGCAATTTGCGACCAATACGACCAAATGATTGCGACTATTTGTCTGCGACGATATAGAGGGCGACCAATTGACTCGCGACCAAATAATTTACGACTATAGGCCTATGACTGCGACGAAATGATCTGCGACGAAATGATCTGCGACGATATGGATGGTCACCCTCTAGATTCAACATGGCTGTTGACACTTAAGTTAACCGGGTCCTATTTTGACAATGCTTAACTACTTAGGCCTAAACTCTATGTTCCGTGGTCAAAATAGTGCTCTTCTTTCAGTGGCGGCGCCAGACACTTTTTGTAGCCAGGGCATAGCCAGGGCAGTCACACAAGTAACCAGGGTAGAGGTCGAGTCGCGTGCTTGGTAGTACGGGCTTACATAAGCTTATAATTTTGGCACTACCGTCAGGGCCGGATTAAGGCATGTTCAACATGTTCGGCCGAACAGGGGCCCAAAACTTTAGGAACCCACACTTTAGGTGGCCCCACACACGCGATTTATTTTAAAGGAAACAATTGGTATATTCTGCCGAAATTTCGACCAAACGACTGAAAAATGTCATAAAAACATTTGGCCGAAGATCCCCCAACAAATTTTCCAAAAGGGCCCCACATTTTTTAATCCGGCCCTGGCTACCGTGCTCGCTATAAAGTGATGCCACAGCTGTTTTTCTACTAGATCTGGATTGTTTGGCTTTCGTATGGGTTTATTTTGGGGAGGGCAAATTTCGGGTTTATTTTAGATACTGGACCATTGTATTTAGCCTTCAACACACGAATATTCTGCATGTGCACTGAGCATTGCAATATAGGCTACATTGTGAAATTCAATGTGAAATGGGTCTGCTACATGCCTTGTGTTCCACTAATTTTAATTTGAAACTTCACAATCAAGATCTTACGTTGTCAATTCACGAATAATTTAGGCCTATATAATCTGCATGGTGACGCAGAGAAATAGCTCTACGCAGAAATAAACCGTTTAGACATTTCAATATAGGCAAATCCCTTCCAGAATTTTTTCCATCCCATAATTTTTTCCTGCCAGAACTTTTACGCTGCCAGAACTTTTGCAATGCCAGAATTTTGCCCTGCCTGAATTTTTGACTTCCAGAACTTTTGTCTGCCAGAATTTTGCGCTATTAGAATGTTTGCTCTGTCTGAATTTTTCCTGTCAGAACTTTTTTCCTGCAAGAAGTTTTCCCTGTCAGAACTTTTGCCCTGCCAGAATTTTTGCTCTCACATAATGTTTCTCTGCTAGAACTATTGACCTGCCAGAATTTTACTCTCCCAGAAGTATTGCCTTCCAGAATGATTTTCTTCATTCCAGAGAGCGGACGGACGTGAACAGTAATAAACAATATGCCTGATCAAATTCTGGCAGGGCAAAATTTCTGGCAGGGCAACGACTAGGGCAACAGGTAGGGCAAAGGCTTTTTTGGTAGGGCATTTGCCCTGCCATGCCCTGGCGTAGCGCCGCCACTGTCTTCTTTCTCTGCGTTGGTAGGCCTATCTGAGGGTTTAAGCGTAGCCCTATGCAAGTCACGTTGGAGTCACGGCAAGACCATAATTATTGTTTGTCATCATAGCAATTTAGATGAGGCCAACGTCAATAAACATTTCCTTTGTTCGGACAATTAGGCAGTTTGTAATATTCATTTGCCTAATTGTCCGAATATGGTCTATTATTTTCAGGTAATCCGTGCATTCCAAACCCCTGTGAAAATGGCGGAACGTGTCAATACACATACTCAACTGGACCCTATTGCTCCTGTGCATCCAACTTTACTGGACTGACTTGCAGTGGAATAAGTTAGTCATTCATCAAAATCATTGACATAATCTTGACTCATTAAGTCGTTGCAAACGCAATTAGCAAAATATCATCGGACAATTATAATCATCGTTCTCGACAGATTTATAATTGCATTGTATATACTCTATGATCTTTTTTTATAAGTTATTTAACTATAGGTTACATAATGATCATTATAGAATCAGGTTCTTTAGCACAGTTTGTAATTCAGTGACCTCCTCTGGATGAACAAGGTTTCAGAGAGGGGCAAATGAATCCCTGACGGAGCGGGGAGTGGGAGTGGGGAGTAGTGATATAGTGTGTATGTTCGTTGCGTCTCTGAGTAGTGAGCTTGAAGAGGCGTTATAGAAGTGGATAAACGAATAAACAGCCGGAAGGTTGCAGGTTCGAAGGGACCTTAATTGTCACCTTGAGCAAGCCCTTCATTCGCAATTGCAATTAAAAACTATTATTGTTTCGTAAATTTTTATTGGGACCTTCTCCTAGATAGGCCTACCTAGATAAAATTAATACTGTCCTTAATTTAAGTCACAAGTGCCACGTCACACCAGTATCATAATATTTATATGCTGATGCTGGATGCGTGTAGGCCTAATTTGGATAAGAATCGCGAACATCTATAACTTTATTTCTGTCTGTTTTTGCAGTATCATTCGATGCATATTTCTATGCTGAGGTTTTGAAGACTGGTAACTTTTTCTTCATTCATTCATTCGGATCATTTATGTAGCGCCTCTCCTGTGGAAACATAATCAAAACGGTGCGTGCTTGCCATATGCATTCGTTCACTATGGTTACGCTGAATGAAACCGTTAGATGACGAGTGTGCTGCTATTGTTGCTGTTATTTTAAGAGTTTTATCGCTCATGTGTTCGCGTTTAAACGCGAGTCAGAAGACTCGTTCAGTGAGTCATCATGCGAAGAACTGCTAGATTCTAGATTATAGGCCTACATAATTCTTCAGGGGTTTCTTAAAGAAGAGAATATAAGTAATAGTCTTTTAAAGGTAAAAACACGAACTGATTATCACATTATTACTGCTAGATCTGTGCTAATATTGTTTTTGCAGGAGGCGAAACCGTTGATCACTGTTTCTCTTCTCCGTGTCTGAACAACGGCACATGCTCAGCAACTGAAACCAGTTACAAGTGCGCTTGTCCGAATGGTTTCACAGGACAAAACTGTGAGGCGTCGAGTAAGTTTCAAAAGAAGGCTATGCCTTCATTAATAGGGTTAGGGTTAGGGTTAGGGGTTAATTCACCTTAGAATTATAGATCTGCGTTACCAATTCTCTTTGAACTTCCCATTCTCAACATCTGCGTTGCCAATTCCATTGAAACTTCCCCTTCACCCCTCAAAAGTCCCGTCGGCGACCTGATGCGCCACCACCTTCACCTTAGAATAATTGTAATAATTATTTAGATGCAAACACAAACTGATGATTTTTTTATTATTGCTTGACCTATAGGCACACAAGGAGGCAGAACTGTTGATCATTGTTCCTCTTCTCCGTGTCTGAACAATGGAACATGCTTAACAACCGGAACCAGCCACACGTGCGTTTGCGAGATTGGTTACACTGGAGAAAACTGTCAGATATCGGGTAAGTATTGTTATTAATTTCGCAGTGATCAAATTAATTAAATGTAAATGACTGCCCCATGCAGTGGTTGTTTCCTCAAGATGGTCCATATAACCCCAGGGTAAATGCAACCCCAAGTTACCCTACTAAGTCTCTTCAGTCTTCCCTATTTGTCATCGGACTTTCCCACTTCTAAATTATTGTTGTCTGCGAACGGATGCACCCCCACCTTGACCTGAGAATATTATTAATAGTTTTCATATTAAATATAGAACGAACTAATAATTCTATTATAATTGCTTGACCTATACTATTCCCACAAATAAATTTTTCGTAGGTGGCGAAACTGTTGATCCTTGTCTCCCTTCTCCGTGTCTGAACAATGGAGCGCCTCTGAGTAGAAAGAGCTTGAAGGGGCGCTATAACAAGTGCACATACAAACAAACCTATGACTCCCATATTTCTAGCTTTAAAACTCTCCAAAAAAGCCATCAGACTCATAACCAGGTCGCCTCCCTGGGCCCACACCAAACCTCTATTTTTGGATCTTAACCTCCTTAACATCAGTCAAATTAAATTCACACAAACATGTGAATTTATGTATAAGTTCCATAATGGTCTCCTCCCATCCTGTTTTGCATCCTACTTTAATACACTAGAGCATTCTTATGCAACCAGAAATAAACGGGACTACATAAGCATTTATCCGAGAACTAACACACGTAAGTTTTCTATCAAAATACCAAGGACCCTTAATATGGAACAGTTCACCTACTACTATTAGGGTGTGCATGGCCTTCACTCGATTTAAACGTCTGATACGTGTACATGCAGCGAAAAATGTTATTTAAAAATGTTATTTAAAACTAATATTATCGTGTGCTGTTGGTCAACTAATGGCTTCTTCTTCTTCTTCTTCTTTTCTTTTCTTTTCTTTCTTCTTCTTCCTTCTGTTTTCTTTCTTTCTCCCTGTCTTCCCTTTCTTCTGTTTCATTGTGCCTCTAATTTACTCCTTAACTAAACACACAGCTACATGCAAATCTCCCACTTTGTTACTAACAAGACATGCGTCATCTATCCAGCATCTTTGTCATGAATAATCATTTATCTAGGGCCCCTAACTACTAGTGTGGGATCTTCCCTTCTGGGGTTCCTATTGCTTCCCTGGAATTGCTACTTGTTTGCACATGTATTCATATCTAACACTCTTAGCTTTATTAGCAAGTCATATTATGTAACTGCTGTATATATTTTTTTCTTTTATGGGAGCAATAAACTTGATTTGATTTGATTTGATTTGACACTTATGAAACAATATTGCATTTTCCTTCAATTCTTCATAGTTCCACTAATGAACGACAGCTTCTGGTGAAATCAATATTTTTCAAGTGAAATTCGTTTGGTCAGAGAAAGCTAAGAGGGACAATGTGTGAACGTAGGCTCTGGTCTATAAAATTATGTAATATTATGTTTGCAGGTCCACGTGTGCAGATTTTTATTAAGTAATAATGATAGTAGACCTACTGTAACAGCCGTATAATAGTCAGGCACACACATAAATGTTTGTTGCGAAAATGTTTTCTGACTGATTCTTCTTCAACTCTAAAATTAATTTATTATACATGTACCTCCATTATACATTTGCATTTGGGTTCGAAGTAGCCTATGACTGATCCAATTCTGCTGCTGCTGTAGACATGCATGGTACCTAAACATTTAAACATCTCCTTTAGGAGATTGCCGTAGGCCTGTATAGTTTAAATAGCATAATGAGGCCCAAAAAAGGTAATCAGATCTTTCGATCGAAGATCCTACAAAATTTTCCGAACAGGGCCCCACATTTCTTAATCCGGTCCGGACAACAGCCTTGTTGAGAAGCAAACGACGCGCGTTACTCTTCTAAAGTTCTTTTGTTTTGCTTTTTTAAATTTTAGATACACTAAACCCGTGTAGAGATAATCCATGTCGTCACGGTGGAAGATGCTATCCGGATGCCACTGATGCTTCTGATTACAACTGTGTTTGTATGATCAAGTTTTGGGGAAAGAACTGTGACAGTAAGTCTATAAAAATAAACATCTAATTTCTATGTAAAATGTTTTCATGTATCGGCACAATTGCAGTATTGGGAACCGAAGCTTATGTAATATCTCTAGACTGTATCTAATGACGACGCTAACCCCTAGCTCTTATCATAATCGACCCTCACGACGTCTACCAGGGTAGCCTAATCCTAACCGACCCTCGCGGTCCCCGATACTGCAATTATGCCCCTGTGTCTAAATTGCAGAGCCAATCTTGCTGAGTTAGGCCTGTAAACAAACTGGCAATTTCTCTCTCGTTTTCACTGACTTACTCTCAGTGACTGTCTTCATCAACTAGGCCTGTGTCTTTATTTTATCACTCTCCACTGAACTACACTTCTACCGTACTGGTTAGAATTTCGATATAAATTTAACCACGGGCGCAAAAGCTTCATCAAACTTGGTCTTTATTAATCGATATAGGTCTATAATTGTTCCTGCTATATATTCTTTAGCGAAATTTTCGGGAACATAGTCGTTTGGGCGAAATTTGCAAAAAACATTTCGCACTTTTGTGGGCAAAACTCCGAACGGCGGTCCCAAATTATAACATTAAGCAAATCAACATGACGTGTCGTAATAGTGCGGTGTATTGGATGGGTGGATTGATGAAAAACCGCAAGTGAAATATAAGCTGGATGAAGGTATTTTTAGATCTGAAATAGAAGCTGGATTGATGAGTTGAACGGTTGAGAAATAGAACCTGGATGATGGACATAGGCTAATAAGTTAAATGGAAGATGGATTAATTAAAACGCTTGCGAAATAGATGCTGGATGAATGGTCCTTATAGGTGAAATAGAAGCTGGCTTGATAAACATTAAACTTGAGAAATGGAAACTGTATTGTTGATTTCAGTGATGTTTTCAACATGCATCCAGCTTCCATTTAAGCTGGAATGCCGTTTATCCAGTTTCTTTTATCAAGCGTCCATCAATCAAACGGTTTTCATCAACCCACCTTCTATTTCACCACACATTATGTTTAAAGCATTCTCAGGAGATAGCCTATCGATTTCTTTGATTTTATAATTTGGAACCGCCGTTCGGAGTTTTGCCCTTTTGTGGAGGCCCCCTAAAGTGTGGGGCCCCTGTTCGGCCGAACATGTTGAACATGCCTTAATTAACAGTCAGACAATTAATTATCAACTGCTTCTTTTGCACCATTTAGAAAACCTGTGTATTCCTACAAAATAGCTTAATTTGCATTTAGAAGAATGCTGAGATGCTAAGTATGCCACTAACAATAAATGCTTAGGCCTATATATTAGGCTAGTTCTGTATTTGTTTTACAGTGCCGCACGATTCAGCAGAGTCTCTGACCATCGGTATCTCCTTTATTTATTAATTTAATTAAACGGTCAATTAAAGCATTTATTTAGCGCCTTCCTGAAGAAGAGAAGCAAAGCGAGCATGCCTGTCATTTGAAGACGACCTCGTTTGCATTCGTTCATATGGCTATAAGCTTATTGGATGAAATACATGTAGGTTGACACGATGCGTTCGTTTAAAATAAAAATATTATCATCAGATGTGATAATTACATTTATACAATAGGGTCTATACACCATTCTTTCAGATGAATGAGGATACCTGCATAGACGTTGCGCTTGAGGATTAGGTCGGCAACAACAGCAGCAGCAGCAGCAGCAGCAGCAACAACAACAACAACAACAACAACTACTACTACTACTACTACTACTACTACTACTGCTCTACGGATACTATTACTGCTACTACTAGTCTACTACTACTGCTGTTGTTGCTGCTTCATCTGCTTTATCTGCAGGCCTATCATTATTTTTGCAGAGAAACTTTAACGCGTGCAAGATCGTTCAGAAGAGTTTCGAAGGTTTTCTAAATGCAACAGAATAATACATTATATATAATAGTATTAATGTTTTAGAAAAATGGCTGGAAGCTGTATGATAACATTTTTGCAGGAGGCGGACATGTAGATCCTTGTTTCTCTGCTCCGTGTCTGAACAGTGGGACGTGCCTAGCAGCAACTGAAACCAACTACACATGCTCTTGTCCGAGTGGTTACACAGGACAAAACTGTGAGACATCAGGTACGTGTCGAAATGTAATTAGGTGCGCTACGTTACCTTTGGACTTCCTCAGTTCCCATTCCCGTATAGGCAGCAGGCTAGGCCTTCATCGGCAATCACGCCAGGACCTGGTGTTTGCACGTTTTCAGGCAACTGTTTTGTCATGAACAATTTTGAAGTTTCACAAGAGGTCCAAACTATTATCACAATAATTATTCACAAATAATTATTTGTCGACTCCACGTTTAAGTTGACCGATTCATGCAGTAACTATTGAGACTAATCATTTAAACAGCGCCTTTAGGAGATTCTCGTATAGTTTAAATATCATAATGAGGTCAAATGTTTTGCGTGTTAATTACAAATTGTCAACATCAATCAATTAATTAGCCGTCAGTTAATGTCAATCGAATCTGTTGATGACTTGTAGATATGCCTAGGAAGACGTATGAGTGGAAACCCTATTGTAGAATTAAATGGTGTTTTAGACACTCACTTGACTCAAGCAAGCCAACAACGATCAGATGGTGCCACAAAGGGCATACTTTTGGAAGACTGTCATGACTATAACCGTATAACGACTATAACGGCCTTGTTGAGAGGCAAAGGATGCGCGCTAGGCTACATTTCTAAAGTTCTTTTGTTTTGCTTTTTCAAAACTTTAGATTCATTGGACCCATGTTTCTCTCAACCGTGTCAAAACAAAGGTGTTTGCTCAAATGACGGAAACGTTTACAAATGCGAATGTAGCGCTGGTTTCACTGGACGCGACTGTGAAACGCGAGGCAAGTTTTAAATTATAATTATAATAAATGGTTTCGAAACCACTTTTTAATGACTGACTTTTTGGCAGGTCTCTTCTAGGTGCATTTTTTAGAACTGTAGGTCTACAGTCTCTTCTTTCTTTCCCCATCCTCTTTGGCAAATTATTTCTAATTGAGGGATATTGATATCGCTACTATTTTCAATTGCACAGAAGTGTTTTTACATTGTTGCACATAATTATCAAATCCACGTCGAACATCACAGTTTGTGTAGAACCGCACGATAGAAACAATGTTTTTGTGTGAATTACATTGATGGCAAGGTAGGCTATCCTGGGACAAATTAGAAGTTTAATTCTAATAAATCCACCCATATTATTTCAGTCTGTTGAGTGAATGTTATGTGATTGTTATAATTCTACACTCCATGTTGCATTATTCTATCACAAAAATTCGCGGTTCTTAAATAGTTTTTCACTTTCACGTGCAAATATTCATCATCTAAGCAAGAAAGCCGATGTTCAGAATATTACAATAATTATATTCTGCACATCTGTATTACCGGGTAATTGGTTATACGAGTAAAACTCTCAGTTAATTCTACTCGAATTCATCATTTTAACGACTCCGTTTCAATGGACGAGTCTTTTTCACATAATAAAAAAAATCAGATATCAGCCACACATTAAATACGTAGGCTATGCCTAATACAGTGAAAATAACCTACGTGTGCTTAGAAACATGTTTTATTGTAAAAATGGATAGTTTGGTGTTGAGAGGTCAGCACTTTCTAACGTTATCTTTGAGGGATGTTTCTTTCTGAGACGACAACGTTTGAGAGTTGGGCGAGGGGTAAAAACTTCACCATAATATTATTGTGTGACGTCATTTATGGACGGCCCCTTTTGCCCGTCGCTTTGTAAAAGAATCAGTTGCTGTTCTCCTCGCAGTCGATCCGTGTGATGGTAAACCATGTCTTAACGGTGGAAGATGCTATCCGGATGCCACTGATGCTTCTGATTACAACTGTGTTTGTATGATCAAGTTTTGGGGAAAGAACTGTGACAGTAAGTCTATAATAATAAACAACTCAATTTCTATGTAAAATGTTTTCATGTAGGCCTATCGGCACAGTTGCAGTATTGGGAACCGAAGCGTATGCATTTTATGCAATATCTTTAGACTGTATCTAATGACGACGCTAGCCCCTATAATAGCTCTTGTCATAGTCGACCCTCACGACGTCTATACTAATCCTAACCGACCTTTGCGGTCCCCGATACTGCAATAATGCCCATGTATCTACTAACTATCTATGTTGCAGAGCAAATCTTGCTGAGTTATAAACTCGCTTGCAATTTCTCTCTCTTGTTCTCACTGACGCCTTGCTCTCAGTGATTGTCTTCAGCTACCGTATAGCCTATGTCTTTATCACTCTCCACTGAACTGCACTTCTACCGTAGGCCTGCTGGTTATAATTATTGGTCTTTTCAATCGACATTTTGTTCCCATTATGATTTTTTTGCATCTGTGCTCAGCGGAAGTCGTTCTCTAGTTTATTTCTCAGCGGCAGTGGAATTTTAGGCTCTATGTGGGTTCCGATATCTTATCATCACGAACACCTCTACGCTTATTTCTAATCATTTCGCATCTATCTATTATGCTCTATTAGTTCTAACCTAAAAGCAAACCCTCAACCAACATTTCCTTAACTGATTGACTTTGAATACTACTTTGACATAGTATACACGGATTGATTGGGGCCTACGTTAGTGGAAGATTATCCCGAGTGGAACTAAAGATCACAGGTATGTTATCACTTTAACTGTTAATTATTTGTTACCTGCTGGAGAAATGTAGATTTTTTCTTTTTCTTTTCAATGTCTCAAAAATATATATTTTATAAATATCTTTAAATTTCATTATGTTCATTTATTGAAAATATCTAGCTCTTTCTGCTAGCACTTGTCTTTAATTAAATGAAGCAGCAATAAAACAGACGCTAATCTTCATACTACTGCTACTGCTACTGCTATTACTACTACTACTACTGCTATTACTACTACTACTACTACTACTACTACTACTACTACTACTACTACTACTACTACTACTACTACTACTACTACTACTACTACTACTACTACTACTACTACTACTACTACTACTACTACTACTACTACCGCTACCGCTACCGCTACCGCTACCACTACCGCTACCGCTGCCGCTGCCGCTGCCGCTGCCGCTACTGCTACTACTACTACTACTACTACTACTACTACTACTACTACTACTACTACTACTACTACTACTACTACTACTACTACTACTACTACTACTACTACTAGGCCTACTACTACTGCTACTACTACTACTACTACTACTACTACTAATAATAATAATAACAATAATATTAATAATAATGATAATGATAATGATGATAAATAATTATAGACAATTAAACTAAAGCAATGAATTGGGGTCGCAAATTATCATCATTATCATAATCATTATCATTATTGTCTTCATACTTAACTATTTTAAATGAATAATAATTACAGGTTAGCCTAAGGTATTTTGAACTTCTTACTTTTCAGATGTTATGTCGACTTGAAACTGCTGAACGTGGATTAATCTTCTGCAAAGCGATCTCTAGAAGTTGCTTTAAAGCCATAGGCTTACCCTGACATTGATAATATAACCGTAACTAATAACTGTTAGTTAATCATGTTAATCGTTTTCTGAAATAACGAAATAATTTCAATTCTATCAATTGTTCTTCTCCAAACAAATTACGTCTGCAGATATTTTAGTTACTACCATAGTTGAATATTGTTAGTAACAGTTAGCAGTAGGCTATCTCGTGGTTCATCTCATAATTAAAATTTAATTCGAATCAATGGTTACCTTGATTTGTTTATTTTTCATTGCGCGATGTGACTCGGGTCGAATTCTTATAATTATTAGCTTGGCTGAAGATGACAAGCTCAACAATTCGTACAAGCAAAAATAATTTACGACCCCAATTCATTGCTTTAGTCTAATTGTCTATAATTAAATAAGCTGACAAACTTATAGACTCTGATGAATTTCTTTTGAAGCAGTGTTCTCCTCGTCACGCTTATAATCACAAGCAATCAAATTTCTGACAGCTAAACAAGCAGGCAAGTGCTTCAAACAAGGAAGTAGGCTGGTCGGCTGGCAACTAATTAGGTTGAAAAGCATTAACATTAAAATGATAGTGAAATCAGAGACAAACAGGCAAGTAATAAAGTTAACAAGTAATAACAGAAAGTGATAGTGAAGTCGTAGACAAGCCGGCAAGTATATGCTAATAAAGTTAGCAAGTAAGTTAAGTAATAACAGAAAGTGACAATGATGTTGTAGACAAGCAGTCAAGTAACAAATTTACCAAGTAATAACAGAAAGTGATACGCCCGGTAATTGTAATTGTAATTTTGTAATTGTAATTGAACATTTATATAGCGCCGCTCACAGATTCAGTAGCGCTCCCGACCCTAGTTAGCACTTCCTCTAACAAATAGTATAGTCTTCAGGCGTTTCCTAAACAGAGAGAGAGACTGAGAAGCTCAAGACGCAGCTTGCGCGGAAGACGGTTCCAGCAAGATGGGCCAACATAGGCAAAGCTTCTGGATTGGGCAGTAGCACCACGCATGCGAGGAACCACAAGGAGGCCATTAGCTGCTGAACGAAGAGCAAAGCGACCAGGGAGAAAGGATACCAGGTTACAGAAAGCACATATATGTAGGAGGGAGCTACCCCAAGAAGAGAATTGCGCATAAGTGTCAACATAAGTTAACTTACAGGTCATCGTTCAGAATCGTTAAGTAAGCTTATACCAGAGGACGACCTCCAAACTTATAACAGTTTTGTCTGGAGTAAGAATATCGGCGGCAGGTAATGTGACTAACTGGCCCTATATACATGTACATAATTATAGTTTAAATACTAACAGATAAAAGTACTGACCTGGAGACGACAGGCCAACATTATCCCCCAATAATTTTGATTTGACATTTTATTATTTTCTAGTTTCACATTATAGCAAGGGAGTTGTAATAGACAAACATAAACGCTTGTCCGTTATTTTCGGTTTGATATCGAGCGCGCTAATAAATACGGCTGTCAGCTCAGCTATGCGTTATAGGCCTAACTGAAAACAGAAGAATAGCCTACAATACCTAATTATACACCGTGATTCAAAAAAAGTAAGCCAACTTGTTTTACGTATATCTCGTATGCCTGATGACATATCAAGCTGAAATTTTCCAAATATTTAGAGAATTGAACCAAGAATATGATTCCAAAATTTCATGAGACAAAGTTTAACGGATAAAAAGATATGAATATTTAAACTTTATATGCCGAAATTTCATAAGAAGTTTAAATATTCATATCTTTTTATCCGTTCAAAATTATCTAATGACATTTTGGAATCATATTCTTGGTCCACTTCTCTAAATATTTGGACAATTTTAGCGTGATATGTTATCAGGCATTAGAGATATATGAAAAACAAGTTGGCTTACTTTTTTGAACCACGATGTACATAGGCGCTAAGCTTAATTATAATCGACTGGCCTCAAGTAAAAAGCAGGTAAACAGTCCAGAACGCTCTCTCGCCCGCGCTGTCATCACAACTCCCTAACACCACCACATGTGGTCGATTTCAAAATCCTTTTATTGACTGAAAGCCCTTTGGCTCATGATGGCATCCATCAGAAAATTGTATATTTGACCTACACCACCTTGCGGGCCTACCTAAAGCGCTGTGCCTCGTCAAAAATTATACTAATTGCAGGTCCAGATCCGGTAGCCAGGAAACAAGATGGAAATTAGAGAATAAATTAGTGCACTTCATTTTTATAGGCGCCTCTTACCAGGATAACAGTACACTTTTAAACCAGGCCGTGACAAACCGCAGCTGCTGTTGTTATTACATCGTGGTTCAAAAAAAGTAAGCCAAATTGTTTTGAGTGGTCGTGTCTTACTATACTGGTTGGTAATAATGGGCCTAAATTAATAAATCGATCCATGTCCTTTCTGGCAATGCTAGTTTCACCTAGAAAGGTTATTGCATGGATATTAATTTTGACAAATTGAACAGAAGGACGTTTTCGAGTTTCACTCTGAACTTGCAGCATGAACAGCAAACAATAAATTTAATAGGCCATTCCATTTCATGAAAGTATCAGAATGATTGCCAATAGGTCAAAGTTTATTCACGTTGAACATTAAACTCGCCTTCTGTTGCACACCTTGTTGCACGTGCGTTTTAAAGTTCTTCTTTCTAATAGACTTCATTTCTTGACATTTCATGAACGGAAATGTCGCGAAGTCATAATCAACAAGATAGATTGTCGAATCGATTTCGGGCATAATGTCAGTTTTACGCTTAAGTGCGAATTCGATTTTTCGTGGGTGAAACATGGCGGTTGTGATCAATGTTATCATCGTTTTTACCCAACTTATGAGTCCATGTCTCATGCGATCGCAATAGTTGCAGACTTGGTTGCACGGGTGCTACACTTACTTCTGGTAACAGGCAGACTAAGTCGCAAGCAAGCATAGTTCTAAGAGAAGAGCAAGAAGTTGACAGGCCTAGACCTAGAATTCTGAAAGGGTGAGTCTTCAAGTCTTTTCAATTGTGATTGGTCTACAAACTGAAAGCAGACCAGACAAGCATGTTGTAAGTGGTTTCTCGATTTTTTTGTTCCTTAAGCCTACATGTAGTTACTGTAGGCTTTCTCCAAAAGGCCAGGCGCCAGTCATGATAAGTTACACATTGTTATTGAATACTAAAGTTCCATATTGCCAGCAGGACTTTTTAACGTGCAATTGTACACAAAATGTGCAGTTGTAGAAGCACTTCTGAACAGTTAAAACTAGCCAAAAAGGTCATTGTTCTCCGATTGGAAATAATTTACCATGGATGATGGGTAAGAAGGAGTTGTGCAGCTCTAAAAAAATCCGTTTAAAAGCCCTGATTGCCAGAATCTATTTTGCAGTTGTAGTTTTCTATTTAGACGTTTTGTGGGCAAAGTATTCTCAAGCCATGGTGAAATTCCAAGGATCCAGGCGTCATCTGCTTCTCTTCTTGACTCTTCTGGGTGAGCGTCGATTTTAGATGAGATTAAATATTATTCAAAGTCATAGAAACTGTGTTTAAAAGTTTGTTCGATATTTGGTCCACTTTGGTTTTCTTGCAGAAAGATAATTAATTTATGTCTCAAAATAGAAAGGAGTAACTTTACACCACGTTTTAATTCGCTTCATCACACTTCATAATAATTATAGGCCTAACACCAAAAAACATAATTATGATTGCAGGTGCTCAACTGCGACTTAGCCATAAATCAGCAGTTAAATTTAAAATGCTAATAATTAATTTAATACTAATACTAATTGGTTTTCAATGCATATGGAATATAGATGAAGTTAGATGTACGGTAGGTCTATTTAATTAAACGTAGGCCTATTGTAAAACACTTATGCAACACTTAGGCCTATGCAGCGTCGTTCAAGGCAAATACCCGAAAGAAGTCTCGCTTACACAACTACCTAACTGATCAACTAAGACTTACTAAGTGTTATGCATTTATGCATTTAGCAAATGTTTGCAGTTATAATTTAACAAAAACCATTTACTGATGTTTTTAACAATGAAAACTTGCAAGTTTACGGTAAAGAATTAAATTTTTTCAGTCAGCGTCGCAAGCGTCTCAGCCGGTAAGTCTGCTATCGTTATACTCGTTGTTTGGGTTAGTTACTCATTTGCACAGTCACAACAGGACGACGCAGCAAATAAAACTAGAATTATTTAGTCAAATTGTCTGAAGAAAATAAATTTGGGGGGAACTCTTCTCTAGAGATAGTAGAGATGCCTTGATTCAACACTGCGCGTGGGCTCATAACTGGTCCACCCTTCGCCACTGGTGGCACCATGCACTTTCCTTGTTATGGTTTCCCTAAGGTGGATCTTGTATGGCGCTTGGAATATTTCTGAGATTTGCTTAGCATTAGGTCTACTTTATCGGCATTTTAGGCTAGTGATGAACAGATCCATAACTTCATAAGTTGATAACCTTACTAAATTTTTTACCAAGCGCCCAGATCAGCTAAGCTGTGCTAACACCATAGTGCACTGTCGTACAGTCGCTACTTTACAGTGATAGTAGAAGAAAATTCTCTTCATTTTCTACAACAATTACTGAAAGCATTTGAATCGTAGAAAATGTAAGTGACAAAATTATTCTTCCGCTAATACTTTGTTTCTAGAAAAAGGCGGAGATCCATGTGATAAGAAGCCGTGTAAAAACGGAGGGACCTGCCAACGACAAGGCTACGGCGACACCTACCTTTGCATATGTCCTACCAACAAGTGCGGACCGACCTGCGACCTGCGTAAGTTCTGACATGCAATTAGGCCTGTAATTATTGCAACTAAACTAACCACTTCTTATGTATACAATCAATGTTGAGTGGCGAAGTAAACTGTGGCGTGCAAGTTGAACAGGTCGCGTCAGGGTTATGTGAGTTATTCAGCAGGTCAATGAAATTAAATGTAAAGAGGATCTGAAAAATTCAAAAGAATTTTGGCAGTTCACAGGACAGGTCAAGGGTAGAATAGGCAGGTCAACCTGCCACAAACTATGTTGCATCGATTCGATCGTATGTAAGCTAAAACACCTTCTGATCAGCCAATGGTAAGCATATATTTTTGTGTGGTTATACAAAATCAATACCCCCCCCAAATAGAAGCATTCTTGTCGTCAGAAATCAAAATACGACAATGCCCTGTCGCAACCTGTGGTGAGGTATTAACTCTGGGATTTTCCTTTGGTCTTGATGCTGTTACTATGCGATTATTGTCAATGAGTCACTTCACTCAGTTCCTTGAGAATCTCAACATTGTCCTACATGTATTTGTCCGTTGTTAAGCTGGATGCGCTTCTAAGAAGCCTACCCTGAAGACGAGGCCTGACAATTCCGGACTAGCTTTTAAACAATAGATAGCAATGAAGTCCCTGAGGGATCCTAAATACCTCTAGGCAAAAATAATAATAGGCCTAACTAACACGGGTGAAAAAATTGTATCCAATAATTGTTTAATGCGCTCACCCTGCATCGTGAAAAGTGAGGGTCTGGGTTCTCACTGATGCGATCATTGTGTACGGCTCCTCTTGAGCAATGAGCAAGTCCTTAATATAACGCCCAATTACACTGCACCACCGCTGTTTTGATTGCTATGTGTTCTTCTGAATACTCAATTCTAAGTTTGTAAAGGAGCGCCATAAATACAGTTGCAACGTATTGCACTATAATAGCGTTTATGTCTAGCTATATTAGTGTTGGCACCTATTAGACACTCTCCCCGACTTGACCTCTCCGGATATTGACCTGGCACCGGGGCTAACAGGGCAGCTCTGGCTATTGCGGACTTGATTTGATATAGCGCCGGTGATAAGTTGGTCTCCCTAACGTGACTTCTGTGAGCGCTGAGAAATTCTCGGAGATCTACATTACATTACATTACACATGTTAAAGAGTGCTCTGATACTAGATACGAAGTAACTACGCCCTTCTGTCTCTTCTTCAGCCAAACATCCTTGCGTTCCCAATCCTTGTAAACACGGGAAATGTTGCGCCATCAAGAACAACACGGACTATGAATGTAAATGTGATGGAGAGGGTCAATATCTTGGAAAGGACTGCGACTTATGTACGTTTCATTACTCCCGTCTCGTTGGATTTCATCCGTCAATTCAGCACATAATTTCTTTGCAAATAATAAGGTAGTAGCCATCATACAATGATAACAATTTTCTATGGACACTAGGGGTCTGATCCGGGTGCTGAATTTATGCTACGCGTACCCGTACCGATCCGCACTAAATAATTATTACCCGACACGATCCGTACCCGAGGTTATATCTGAACTCGTACCGTCGTAACCGTCCCCCTCAGCGTCCTTATTTGGACTTCATATATTTCAATTTTATACCAGGCAAATGGACTTGCAACTCAGCATGTAGTTTAAAAAATAAATACGCGGACGACGACGACGATGACGCTATCAGTAGCAGCTGCTGTTGTAGCCGCAGCAGTAGTAGCAGTTGTAACAGCAGCGACATGACACTGGAAACATTTATTCGTACCCACAGCCCTTCAAATGACTGCGTCAGAAACGGATGGTGATGACGATGGAGCTGATAAGGATGCTAATAACGATGTATCCATGTACATTTTAGAATGTAGCCTTCATGTTTATGCTTATATTAAGTGCATGTGAATGCGTATCACGGTGCGTGAATATTATTTGTCAGTTTGTCAGAATGAGTATCCAGACAGTGCATGACTCATTATTATGTAACCATAGTATTTCACTTTGGCACGGGTACCCGTGATGACCCTACCCGTACCCAACCCAACCTGTGAAATGCGTACCCGTCCCTTACTCGATATACGGGTACGGGTAACAGGTACACCCGCAGAACCCTAATGAACTCATTGTGTCAAGGTAAATGACACTGATCTCTTAAAAACAGTTTAAACTGTAGGCATAATTTTTATATCGCATCAGTTTAAACGCTCCAGGCAGTCGCGTTTCAACGCAGTGTGCTTCACATGGTTTCTTTTCAGTTGTTTGATTTTTTTCAATTCAATTCAGTTTACCATCAGCAATGAGTTATTGGTTGATTAGGCTACAGCGTAAGACCAAGACTTGTTTGATTGCAGCTTATGACCTACACTTACATTCATACAATCTACATACGCCTAGACGTATCATAGGCGGAAACTTGGTTTTAACTTTGTGGGAGGGGAGACGAACGAGCGGCCGAAGGACGATCGCCCGTGCATAGGATTACACACGGTCTGCACATTACACACATGTACAAATACAGGACATGCATACACAATATGAAACATACATGTACAATTGTACATAGGCCTACAACTAAGCTTATACATAGCATACATATAATATACATTGCTATATGAGACACACATGAGAATATAAAAAATGCGTATGTTGTCCTAATATTATGCGCACACAATAATAGAAATTCGCATATTGGAACACTCGTACTGGTAGGTTTAAATGGCATGCATAAATACTAAATAGTTATCAACTTATCTGCATGCATTAAAATGTTGCATAATGGCGGGATGATTTTGGTTGCATTTTAGGCGCCGAATTTCATTATCTTGAACGTCGCAGCTCTGCAGTTAATTGGTCAATTAATAATTATAGACGAGCTTAAAACAATTAAAATGAGCGGGCAATGTGCTCAACGCATGCATTGACCCACATAATTAATAGGCTATATTACTGCACTAATTAGCGATTGTATAACAAACATATAAACTGTAGGCCTAAGCTTGGGCTACTTATTGACGCAGGCTGCAAAAATTTATTAAGAAGGAAGGGCAATAGGGCATGCATTAACATCTGCATAATTTTCATAAGCAACATAATAACTAAGCTTATAAACTAGCCTATACACCGAACTATCTATAGCATCGAAATTCATGCATCACAATCTATAGGCAATGCCAGCATTGCATGTTATGTGACTTACTAGAATATCTCAGTAAATGAATTAATACAGCGATGTCCATTGTTAATGCATTTAATCGATCGGATTTTTACTGTTGCAGAAATGTTTCTGTTGTTGGTGTTTGCATTTAGCTGTCAATCCATGCGACGGTCATCCAAATCCATGTGAACCCCACGGCAAGTGCATCTCCGTTCCGGACGACAAAAAACATGGGTACAAGTGCAAATGCGATTCGGGCTATTGTGGCACACAACACTGCAACCAGAGTATGCCATCACTGCAATAACAATTTGATTTTGAACACTGAACAGTGTTTTTTACTCTTCTTGTAGATGTTGCAGAGCGTTTATTCCGAAGAAAGATTTACTATAATTCTAGACACTGCTTCTTGTAAAACAGTCACACAATCATGAGATTCGCAAAAATTTAAGCTTACAAAAACCTCTGCTGCCAGCAAAGCATAATATTATGCATCACACATTTCCGTTTCATGTAGAAAACACAATGAATCTAAGTTAGACTATTCAATATTCATACACCATAGTCTACCTAGCAATTATTATACTTGTACACATTAGCCAAAAATTCCTATTTAAAATCTGTCTTTTTTCACAAACTTTAGTTTGCTACCTTAAAACCAGCAGCTAGCGTGTTGATCTCTGTTCAGCATTTACTGCTGTTGTGGAGGGCGTGGTGTTGTAGGGATTTGTTCGGTGCCTTGGAGCCGGAAAGTTGTGGATTCGAATCCACCTCAAGCCACCGCGTAGCAACCGTGAACAAGTCCTTTACTCGCAATTGCTCATGCGTTTCGGCGTGAAACTCCGATGCGGTGTCCGCACTGCAGTTGGAAGCGCCTCTGAGTAGGATCTTGAAGGGGCGATATAGCATGTGCTCATACCGTACATACTTGCATGCAGCCTACATATTCATTAGATGCATTTCATTAGCTGTAGTTATTAGATGCATTTATATAGCACCTATTTGAGGGGCTACTCATATTGCTAACAAATATTGCAATTTATTTTTCAAAATTCTCTAATTTATTAAGCCGCACGCCCGAAATATTTGGTTTTCCAGCTTTTTGTGATTCGTCAAAAACTTTTAAATTCATTTTCCATGCAGTTCTAGCTTGTACTTCAATTCAGTTAAAGCTACGTCTAGTCAAGTCTGGTCAAGTCAACATTGTTTGTTCTGAGAAATCAAACATTCGAGAACAAGAACAAGGCAGACTGAAAACGAGTAGAACACGATGTGTAAACAATAGAAACAGAACACCTTGAGTATCTACGGAAACAGCCCTCCTTTCCATGCTTTCTGATATTTACTCTGCTGTTGACAAGTCTCAAGTCACTCTTTTGGCTCTCTACGACGTCTCTGCAGCCTTTGACATGGTTGATCATGAGATTCTCTTGCAACGACTTGAAACATCCTGCGGACTCAAGAGTTCTCCTCTCCTTTGGTTTCGGTCCTACCTGTCTGATCGCACCCAAATGATCATCTCTGGTGACTCTAGGACTCAGTGGGTCCCTGTTGTCTTGGGTGTTCCGCAGGGTTCTGTCCTAGGCCCACTCCTTTTCATCCTTTACACGGCTGGCATTGCCTCTCTTTTCCCTGGCCACTCTGCAACTGGCCACCTTTTCGCTGATGATGTCCAAGCCTATGTCCATGGACCCTCTTCTGCTCAACTCCTTCTTGCAAGTCGAATCGATGCTCTATCACAAGATCTTCATCTGTGGATGTCATCTAATCGTCTTTCTTTGAACTCTTCCAAAACCCAGTTGATTTGGTTTGGCACTCCTCAACAGCTTCAAAAACTTGACTACACACTGCTCTCGCAAACTTTTCCTCACTTCAACTTCTCCTCCAGTGTTCGTGACCTAGGTGTCACCCTAGATAGTTCTCTTACCTTCACTGAGCACATTGCCAATCTTACTCGCTCTTCCTACTTCCAGCTAAGGCGTCTCAGGGCTATTCGCAAACCTGTCACATCTTCGATCTTTACCTCAATTGTTCATGCTTTTGTATGTTCTCGGATTGACTATTGTAATTCTGTCCTTATTGGTCTACCCAAGGTTCGCCTAGCTCCTCTGCAATCTGTACTCAATGCTGCCGCTAGGCTCATTGCCCGCCTTCCTCGATTCTCCCACATTTCTTCATTCATGACTGAACAACTTCACTGGCTTCCATTCTCGACCCGTATACAATTTAAGGTCCTAATTTTGGTCATCAAGTCTCAAATGGGTCTTGCTCCGAAGTATCTGTGTGATCAGATACTTCGCCCCCCTTCTGCCACTTCGCTGCGTCCTCTTAGGTCCTCTGATCGGCTTGACCTCTTTGTCCCGCGAGTCAGGACCACCATGGCGCAATCCAGATCATTTGCCTGCATTGGTCCCTCACTATGGAATGGGCTTCCCCCATCAGTTCGCTCTGCCATCCTCTCTGGTAGTGTATCCTCATCTTTCTCTCGTCTAAAAACTTGCCTTTTTTCTCGGAGATGAACGCACTGGGAGCGCTTCTGAAAGGCTCTTGCTGCAAGAAGCGCTTTATAAATTGTCCGATAAGATTAACCAGTACCAGAGAAAGATCCTTAACATGGGTTTATAGAAAGGTAGCCTACATGTATATGTCCCGCTAACCTGGGTAACCCCAAGCGATAATATTATTGTAAGTCAAGTCATCTACCTATTTCAAAGTAACCCGATTTCCGATTTACTTACTTTGGATTAGGCTACAATCAGGCAACAGCAGCGGATTGTGATAGCCTACATTGTTACAAATTCTCTTGAAGCGACAAACATCAACGATCATGGCGGTATAGAAGTTATTTCATCCCATTTGACTAGAAAATAGGATCAACTGAAGCAATGTGATCAGCAGAAATGTGTTTCAAGTCGAGTGCATACCCAACTTCCCATGTCGAGTGTTCCCATTGCGAGTGTTCCCATTACGATTCACAGTTCACCGGATCTACCGGACGATTATAATGTTCATCGAGACCGACCGTTATCTTATATTCTGCGGTACAGTTAGACTATGTTATAGGCTACATGAAATATGGAACCTAAAAAAACGCCACAGGTGCCCACATGCATAGAAAAGCAACAAATACAATTCAAAGTTCAAAGCAAGAAAGTTATGTGATTTCTACGACAGCTTCTGCTTTCACAGGCTGTCAATAAGCATTATAATTCTACATAATAATAAAACTTATTATTTTATGATTACTTTGCATCTCTGCTCTCTGTCAACTCCTCCGACACGCCGCAGTGCTCCTGAATAAGCCTGTGCCCTACACTTAGTTTATATATTAACTCTTTGAAATTTGGAGTTCATGAATACGATGACAAAATAATAATAATTATTATTATTAAGATTGCTTGTTCTGGATTTCCGGTTTATTCTAGCATGTTCTCCGCACTGTTCGGTTGGCTGCGCTGTGACTGGGTGCGGCAAATGTGATGGTCCATGCGATAAAGGATACGGCTTAACGAAAGATCAGAAATGCGTCGGTACGTTTGCAAGAGCACACCTTCCAGAACACATAAGATTTAGCCTAACTTCAGCATCACTTAATTCATTCATTCATTCATTCAATAGGAAGATTCATAAATTCGCTCCCGACCCACGGCTAGAAAAGAGCAGTGTTTGAGATGCGCTTAGAAGGAATCAGAGTTATAGACAAATATTTTTTTAAATTATGCTCGACAGACTCGAGGACTTTTTTTATTCCCCTATGGCATTCTATCGGGTTGACCTGCCTTTTTGCTTCTTATGAATATGTGTGGTACAATCTCTAGATCTTTTGAAAACAATGAATTCCCTATTGGTATTTTTCGCTTTAGCAAAGGCCTTTGATACCGTTATAATCCTTTCCTCTATCTGGGTCAAACTGTGTTATTCATTAGGCTATATCCCTGTCTTTCGACATCTACGCTACATCCATGTTCCATAATCTCGCACTTCTCTAATAAAAGCGCACTAGGTCTAGCCTACGTATTATGGCTTGCGTTACGCCACTTAGCCTACTCACTTAGTACTTAGTCCTTCCTGCATGTACAGGTCTGCATATAGGGCAACGCATCTCCTCCACTCGTCCCTGTAGGACTGTAGGAGTGAATTTGTTGCGGAGTTTCTGTTGCGCATGTTTTTTTAACCGGGTGGGTTGCAATCCCACCGCGGAACTTTCTCCTTTATCCTGGCTTGAGACAGGTTCAGGCTATCCTAAGATACCCTCAGGCAGAGTTGGCCCACTCAAACAACATGAAACAAGCTCATTAATTATTTAAAATTTGTAATTTACTTAAATTGCACCAAAAAACGCCTTTGCATGCAGGGGTTTGTTTTATCGGTTCACCCATGATCTTCTACCTCTTAACTTTACACGGTGCTTGCAATTATAGAATCTGATATGCACCACACTTCTATTAGGAATTCAAAACTCTATATCGTGCCAAACCCGCTCGCTCCAGTTCGCGAAGAGTCCACATTAAATTCACTGCGTCAAGTGTATCGTGGAACTCAATTCCTCATCATGTTCAATTATAGGTGTCATATCTACATGGAGATACAACAATGATGCGCAATTACTTGACAGTTATCTACGAAGAAAAATGCCCTGAATGAACTTCTTTTGCATTAGTTAAGTTCTTGTTTCGTTGTTAGGGCCTACTTTCTATCGTTTTACGATATGCCATTACGTTGTTAGGTCTACGGGTCCTACATGTACTTCTGTGATTTGAAAGACGCTTCAATTCATGTTGTCTAACCACCTATTAATGTTGCACTAGCAAATAGCTGTAGGCTATCTGTAAGCGGAATATTCATCCCGTACGGCCTTCTTTGTTACCATCCTGTTGTTGGGAATCTTGCTGCTGCAACTTGCAAGTAATCGATGGTTTGTTTACAATGACAGTAAAATTGCTTGATTGCTTGCTTGATTGATTTCAGCATGTGCGCCTAAATGTGTTAGTGGATGTGAAAAGGCTGGAGGAGGCAAATGCGACGATGACAGTAAGAAAATCTACAGCAATAAATAAAATACAAAAATATGTTGTATTGTAATTATAATTACGAATTTATATAGCACCACTTCAGGACAAACTGCTCAGAGGCGCTCCCGACCCGATAGCACCAAACCACAATCAAAGAGAATCGGTTTTGAAGTCAAACCCTTGCAGAAAGGAGGCACAGAAAGCCACACAGTTCAATATGGAGACAGCTAGGCGGCGTATTACAAAAATATGGACCGACCATAGCGAAGCTTGTATGCAGTGCAGTCAGGGATGGCAATTCAAAGGGTAGGCTACATGGAATATAAATACAGTTCACTTGGTCATAGATTGATGCCTCACTTATGAACACTAGTAGGCCTAGTAGTAGTAAATCGAGGACAAACAACAGAGAAGTCACGATTCTACTTAGTGTATGTGCGGACAAAAGGGACGATGAGCGGCGCACCCTGCTCAACAGAGCGAAGATAGCGACGATCCTTGCACTCAGTGTACGACAGCAGAGGTCGGGAAGACAGGCCTGTGCTGCTGTGCACTGTGCAGGACCCAACAAGGACCGCAAGACCAAAGCGCTGATCCAGTACGAGATCTAGCATAATGAATTATAGTCGGATAGGATGCCGAACCAAATTTTGAGATGCGCCCGCATGCAGTCGTGCTTTAATCTTTTACATCACTTATCACAATAGATCATCACTCTGATCATAAAGGCTCAGCGGGGTCTTGCAAAAAATATTTTCTCACTAACTTACTTCGTCCACACTCAGCTTCCTCCCACGGTCCCACCGTCCACTTCGTTCATCCAACAGATTTAGCCTCTTGGTTCCTCGCTCTAGAGCTGCTATGTCTTTCTCCTTCTGTTCGCTCTACACTTTTGTCTGACAGCCTATCTTCTGCCAAGTCTTTTTTCACAACCTGCTTCTTCTCACGGGGCCTTGCGCACTCGGAGATGACTTAAGTCAACATGAGGATGTCTAGATAATTTTGATAGGTCTATTCGATATTTGTATGCTTGTGGCGGATTGGGTGTTTCTGCCAACTCCGGATCTGAAACATAAGCTTATTCGCCCAATTATTCTTGAGATTTGTCTGATGCTAGCGCATTACATTAACGTCTCTTTGCACGTATTCGACAGCCAAAAAGATCACCCCAGCCATGGCGTACCACCAAAACGAACAAAGAACAACCTACCAACATAGAAGCTATAGCATTTTGTGTTTTCTTCAATTAACTTGTACAGGCAATCCGTGTAACTGTAATCCATGTCAGCACAACGGAACGTGCACACCTCAGGGAAAGACTTACGTGTGTTCCTGCCATTCTGGATACACAGGAAAACACTGCGAATCACCGAGTAAGTCCATTCTATTTAGCAGTGTCCAGTTTAAGCCAGTAGGACTACAATGGAATCTTAGGCCTAAACGAGAACTTCTACAGCGCTGTTTGCACCCCATGCCATCAGTTGCTTGTCGTATTATAGGCTATATTAATCAAACAACCGTATTCAGCTGGATGTTGTCAAGTCAAAATTAAATGAGCCCGAGAGTATGGAGGGCCGGGTGCTATTAGCAGTGAGCACATAATTGGGATCTAATGTCATGCATGTGCATTGTGCAGCTATCCTGTTTGGGGGAGGGCGGTAGAGTAATGGTTAACACGCTGGCCAAAAGTTCGAGAGGTAGCTGGTTCGAGCCCCCCGTTGGGCGGATTTGATTTGTAGGCTGCTATTAACGCCATTGTAATTGCAAAGCTGTCTGCTCAGTTGGTAGTTCAGTTTAATTAAGATTACTGCATAACTTGTAAATGTAAAGCGCAGTGCGTCTTGCAGGCGTTTCAATAAAGAAAAGATATTATTATTATTATTATTATTATTATTATTATTATTATTATTATTATTATTATTATTATTATTATTATTATTATTATTATTATTATTATTATTATTATTATTATTACCATTATTATTATTATTATTATTATTATTATTATTATTATTATTATTATTATTATTATTATTATTACCATTATTATTATTATTATTATCATCATTATTATTATTATTATTATTACTATTATTATTATTATTATTATTTCAACATTTAGTAAAAGATCACACAAGCTTAAAACTAAGCTTTAAAACCAGAAAATAATGTATACAAGGTCAGAGTACGTTGTTCTCGTCCCCAGGGTGTGGTGCAAAGGTTCCTCTAAAAGCAACGGGGTTGAAACGCTGTTTGCAAATTGAAATCCTCTGGAAGAGGTAGGCAATCTCCCTTGGATCGCTGGAAACAGCGGCATCACGGCGGCCCAACTCCAACAAAAACTCGTTGGCATGGCGTCCTTCATCGAGTACTTGTCGGCGGCGTCATTCACCAACCGGCAGACGGCGTCAGTTGTGACGGACTCAAAACCGGAGAACCGGTCTGCCGTCGCAGTATCGCGAAACACTGGTGGCGGACCTGATGTCGGAGATTCGTTGGTGGAAGTAGTCGGTGAAAGCTTCAGCCGAAAACCCCGGGTCAGCCGCAGGTGTAGCGTTCTGGCCCATGTCAAGTCCATCGTTAGTCGCTTGCCATAGCGAAGCCGGATCACGCTTGGAGTCGACCTTCGACTTCCAGAAGCGACCCCGTCTTGTCCTTGCGAGGCAGTGCATAGACTTCAATGCCCCAATCCAACGGCCATAGGCGCTCTCCGTGCGCGACCTCTTGCAGCGACGCTCAAGCCGCTTGGCATGACGCTTCGCAGAGCGGAAATCAGAGTCGTACCACTTGTTGGATGCGCCTCGAACCCGACAGGTGATCCCGGCCATTGACGCGTGGTTGTTGAGCAAGGCCGTGATCACCTCGTCGAAGCGCGAGGCCATCGAGTCTGCGCCGGTGCAAGTCAGAAACCCTCAGGCAGGAGGCTTTGAGATCGATCTTGAACCGATCGACGTCGAATCTCCTCCAGGTTCAGCGACGCAGGATATTGTAGACTGGTGTCTCAACTGGAGCGGCGATGATGATGATCATGATGATGATGATGATCATGATGATCATGACTATTATCCGGTTTACGACAATGCTGTTTATCAGGATGAAATTTCATAATTCGAAACCCATCTATACGCAAATGGAGGTTCGTGCAAACAGATCGGAAATGCTTATTACATGCACACGTCCTCATGACTTTACCGGACCAAAATGTGAAACGAAAAGCATGTTTGAAGCTTTGTATCACTTCATATAAATTTTCTGAATTAAAATTACAATTAAGCCTACAATATTACAATTCGAATCCCGGAAATTAGGTCTTTACCTGTACGTACTTGTACTTTGCAGTAACTGTTAATCCCTGCAATTCTCATCCATGCGAAAATGGAGGTACATGCAAACAGACCGGAACCGGAAATTATTATACATGCACATGTCCTCCTGACTACACGGGACCAAAATGTCAAACGAAAAGTAAGTTTGAGGTTTTGTATCACTTCATTAATTAAGAACTGGATTATTTATATATAATGACGAATATTGTAATGAAAGTAAAAATATTGAAAAACCAATAATAGATTAGACAGCATGAAGTACACCCACATGTATTGGCGTCTCGGGTTTAATTTCTGATGATGTTGATGATGATGATGACTATGATGATGATGATGATGGTGGTGATGATGATGAAGATTATGATGACTATAATGATGATGGTGATGATGATGATGATGATTATAATGATCATGATTTTTATCCGGATGACGACGATGCTGTTTATCACGATGACATATTATATTTCGAAACCCGTAAATGAAGTTCTTTACCTGTACGTACTTGTACTTTGCAGTAACTGTTAATCCCTGCAATTCTCATCCATGCGAAAATGGAGGTACATGCAAACAGACCGGAACCGGAAATTATTATACATGCACATGTCCTCCTGACTACACGGGACCAAAATGTCAAACGAAAAGTAAGTTTGAGATTTTGTATCACTTCATTAATTAAGAACTGGATTATTTAAAAACCAATAATAGATAAGACAGCACGAAATAAAACTTATGGCGACTCAGGTTTAATTTCTGATGATGAATGATGATGATGATTATGATGATGATGATGATGATGATGATGATGATGATGATGATGATGATGATGATGATGATGATGACTATCATGATGATGGTAATGATGATGATTATAATGATCATGATTATTATCTGGATGACGACGATGCTGTTTATCACGATGACATAATTATATTTCGAATCCCGTAAATGATGTTCTTTACCTGTACGTACTTGTACTTTGCAGTAACTGTTAATCCCTGCAATTCTCATCCATGCGAAAATGGAGGTACATGCAAACAGACCGGAACCGGAAATTATTATACATGCACATGTCCTCCTGACTACACGGGACCAAAATGTCAAACGAAAAGTAAGTTTGAGATTTTGTATCACTACATTAATTAAGAACTGAATTATTTATAATTATATAATAACGAATATTGTAATGAAAGTAAAAATATTGAAAAACCAGTAATAGATCGATGATGATGATGATGATGGTGCTCTGTCGGTTGGCAGGTTCATTGGCTTTACGCCCCTGGGGATGAGATGAGTGAGGTGGTTTCCCGTTGCCTTCCCCACAGACAATGATGGGCAAGCAACTTGCCCAATTAAGGTCGCTCCGCAGGAGCTTGCACCTGTGCGTCCCACACGTGATAGATCGAGATAATCAAACTCTCTGAATGTCAACTCCCAGCCAGAGGCTTGAACCGCAGTCCGTTGCAACCAACAGACGAATGCCGTTCGCGCTTGTCAGTGTAGCTAACGAGGCTATAATAGATTAGACAGCACGAAATACACCTTATGGCGACTCGGGTTTAATTTCTGATGATCATGATGATTATTATAATGATCATGATTATTATCCGGATGACGACGATGCTGTTTATCACTATGAGGGTCACCCGGGGGTTATGGACACCCTGGGTGTTATGACCACCCGTCTTCTACAGCTTAATGTGATAATATAATAAACTCTAGTCTGTTTATAGCTCTATGCATGTTCGTCCTTCACCTTTCAACTATAAACTGATGTTGCGATGGTAAAATTCAGACTTATACGCGTTGTTTTTCAAATTATCCCATTTCCATAAAATAGCTAACCCTGATTCTGAAAATTATATAAAAATGTGCCTTTTGGAAGTAAAATTTTGAAGTTGGCAGTTTTAAATAAAGGCTATTTGACATTGTATATATGTCTTTTATTTCACGTCATGTGCTTTCTAAACGTGAGAAAGCAACGATCCGATATACCATTGCTATTGGGGTGATATGGCCACTGAGACACCGGGGGAATATGGACACTGTCCATAACACCCCCGGCTGAATGTCCATACCTGCCAAGTTGTTTTTTTTGTACGTAAGGAATGTTTTAAACAGACTTACTGATGTTGGTATTGTTTAATTGCTTTTTGTGATCATAATTATTGCAAACAATGCTACGAGAGTTCTGAAAATTAGATACATTAGGGTTCAGTAGTCTTTAGACATTGCCAAATTAGCAGGTGCACCAGTGATGCGCTGGATCTATCGTATGTGCCACTCAATGTAGACTACAGCGCAGGAAGAGATCTGGTATATCCCCAATGTTTGGGCATCTTGATGTACCGGTGATGGCACCGGATCAATCCTATGTCTTTTGCAATATACCAGAGGAGCCACTAGGACCATCATTTATGTCAGTTTTGCTGAACTTACCGGATGAGGCGCTGGATACATCGTATGTGCCACTCAATGTAGGTCTACAGGAAGAGACATCTGCTATATCCCCAATGTTTGGGCAGCTTAATGTACCGGTGATGGCATTGGATCTATTGCCCATGTCTACGCTACTCAACGAATCGGAAGATTTCCCAAAGCCAGCACCCATGTCCGTGTCTTCAGAGATGGACACAAAGTGTTGCCTTTGTTCTGGTTACCAATGTTATCATAAAGTTAATGACTGTTTAATGTTTCTTAATAACTTTTATATCAATCAGGTGCTTTTGGGTGATATCGACATTAGCGGGGTTATATGGACACCCCATGTCCATATCCCCCCAAACCCGGGGTGATATGGACACAAAACCAAAATTATATTTTCGAATTTTCCACAAAAACCTGTTTATATTTTCCAGCTTTTAATAACGTTCCAAGTACCTCTCATAGAGTACTTTGAAATAGAATATTACCATTGTAATCTTTATTTAAACTTAAGCATATATTAGCCAAAAGGCTTAAGGGGTCCATAACCCCCCGTTTGACCCGATATATTATATTTCGAAACCCGTAAATGATGTTCTTTACAAATACGTACTTGTTCTTTGCAGTAACTGTTAATCCCTGCAATTCTCATCCATGCGAAAATGGAGGTACATGCAAACAGACCGGAACCGGAAATTATTATACATGCACATGTCCTCCTGACTACACGGGACCAAAATGTCAAACGAAAAGTAAGTTTGAGGTTTTGTAACACTTCATTAATTAAGAACTTGATTATTTATACATAAAAACGAATATTGTAATGACAATACAAATATTGAAAAACCAATAATAGATTAGACAGCATGATGTACACCTATTAGCGACTTGGGTTTAATTTCTGATGATGTTGATGATGATCGTGACTATGATGATGATGATGATGATGAAGATTATGATGACTATAATGATGATGGTGATGATGATTATAATGATCATGATTTTTGCCCGGATGACAACGATGCTGTTTATCACTATGACATATTATATTTCGAAACCCGTAAATGATGTTCTTTACAAATACGTATTTCTACTTTGCAGTAACTGTTAATCCATGCAATTCTCATCCATGCGAAAATGGAGGTACATGCAAACAGACCGGAACCGGAAATTATTATACATGCACATGTCCTCCTGACTACACGGGACCAAAATGTCAAACGAAAAGTAAGTTTGAGGTTTTGTATCACTACATTAATTAAGAACTGGATTATTTATATATAATTATATAATAACGAATATTGTAATGAAAGTACAAATATTGAGAAACCAATAATAGATTATACAGCACGAAATACAACTAATGGCGACTCGGGTTTAATTTCTGATGATGAATGATGATGATGATTATGATGATGATGATGATGATGATGATGATGATGATGATGATGATGATGATGATGATGATGATGATCATGATCATGATGATGATGATGAGTATCATGATGATGGTGATGATGGTGGTGATGATTATAATGATCATGATTATTATCCGGATGACGACGATGCTGTTTGTCACGATGACATATTATATTTCGAATCCCGTAGATGATTTTCTTTAAAATACGTACTTGTACTTTGCAGTAACTGTTAATCCCTGCAATTCTCATCCATGCGTAAATGGAGGTACATGCAAACAGACCGGAACCGGAAATTATTATACATGCACATGTCCTCCTGACTACACGGGACCAAAATGTCAAACGAAAAGTAAGTTTGAGGTTTTGTAACACTTCATTAATTAAGAACTGGATTATTTATATTTAATGACGAATATTGTAATGAAAGTAAAAATATTGAAAAACCAAAAATAGATTAGACAGCATGAAGTACACCTACATGTATTGGCGACTCGGGTTTAATTTCTGATGATGTTGATGATGATGATGACTATGATGATGATGATGGTGATGATGATGAAGATTATGATGACTATAATGATGATGGTGATGATGATGATGATGATTATAATGATCATGATTTTTATCCGGATGACGACGATGCTGTTTATCACGATGACATATTATATTTCGAAACCCGTAAATGATGTTCTTTACAAATACGTACTTGTACTTTGCAGTAATTGTTAATCCCTGCAATTCTCATCCATGCGAAAATGGAGGTACATGCAAACAGACCGGAACCGGAAATTATTATACATGCACATGTCCTCCTGACTACACGGGACCAAAATGCCAAACGAAAAGTAAGTTTGAGATTTTGTATCACTTCATTAATTAAGAACTGGATTATTTAAAAACCAATAATAGATAAGACAGCACGAAATAAAACTTATGGCGACTCGGGTTTAATTTCTGATGATGAATGATGATGATGATGATGATGATGATGATGATGATGATGATGATGATGATGATGATGATGATGATGATGATGATGATGATGACTATCATGATGATGGTAATGATGATGATGATGATTATAATGATCATGATTATTATCTGGATGACGACGATGCTGTTTATCACGATGACATATTATATTTCGAATCCCGTAAATGATGTTCTTTACCTGTACGTACTTGTACTTTGCAGTAACTGTTAATCCCTGCAATTCTCATCCATGCGAAAATGGAGGTACATGCAAACAAACCGGAACCGGAAATTATTATACATGCACATGTCCTCCTGACTACACGGGACCAAAATGTCAAACGAAAAGTAAGTTTGAGATTTTGTATCACTACATTAATTAAGAACTGAATTATTTATAATTATATAATAACGAATATTATAATGAAAGTAAAAATATTGAAAACCAGTTATAGATTGATGATGATGATGATGGTGCTCTGTCGGTTGGCAGGTTCATTGGCTTTACGCCCCTGGGGATGATATGAGTGAGGTGGTTTCCCGTTGCCTTCCCCATAGACAATGATGGGCAAGCAACTTGCCCAAGGTCGCTCCGCAGGAGCTTGTACCTCTGCGTCCCACACGTGATAGATCGAGATAATCAAAATCTCTGAATGTCAACTCCCAGCCAGAGGCTTGAACCGCAGTCATTTGCAGCCAACAGACGAATGCCGTTCGCGCTTGTCAGTGTAGCTAACGAGGCTATAATAGATTAGACAGCACAAAATACACCTTATGGCGACTCGGGTTTAATTTCTGATGATCATGATTATTATCCGGATGACGACGATGCTGTTTATCACGATGACATATTATATTTCAAAACCCGTAAATGATGTTCTTTACCTGTACGTACTTGTACTTTGCAGTAACTGTTAATCCCTGCAATTCTCATCCATGCGAAAATGGAGGTACATGCAAACAGACCGGAACCGGAAATTATTATACATGCACATGTCCTCCTGACTACACGGGACCAAAATGTCAAACGAAAAGTAAGTATGAGGTTTTGTATCACTTCATTAATTAAGAACTGGATTATTTATAATTATATAATAACGAATATTATAATGAAAGTAAAAATATTGAAAACCAGTAATAGATTGATGATGATGATGATGGTGCTCTGTCGGTTGGCAGGTTCATTGGCTTTACGCCCCTGGGGATGATATGAGTGAGGTGGTTTCCCGTTGCCTTCCCCATAGACAATGATGGGCAAGCAACTTGCCCAAGGTCGCTCCGCAGGAGCTTGTACCTCTGCGTCCCACACGTGATAGATCGAGATAATCAAAATCTCTGAATGTCAACTCCCAGCCAGAGGCTTGAACCGCAGTCATTTGCAGCCAACAGACGAATGCCGTTCGCGCTTGTCAGTGTAGCTAACGAGGCTATAATAGATTAGACAGCACAAAATACACCTTATGGCGACTCGGGTTTAATTTCTGATGATCATGATTATTATCCGGATGACGACGATGCTGTTTATCACGATGACATATTATATTTCAAAACCCGTAAATGATGTTCTTTACCTGTACGTACTTGTACTTTGCAGTAACTGTTAATCCCTGCAATTCTCATCCATGCGAAAATGGAGGTACATGCAAACAGACCGGAACCGGAAATTATTATACATGCACATGTCCTCCTGACTACACGGGACCAAAATGTCAAACGAAAAGTAAGTATGAGGTTTTGTATCACTTCATTAATTAAGAACTGGATTATTTATATAATAATGACGAATATTGTAATGAAAGTAAAAATATTGAAAAACCAATAATAGATTATACAGCATGAAGTACATCAACATGTATTGGCGACTCGGGTTTAATTTCTGATGATGTTGATGATGATGATGACTATGATGATGATGATGGTGATGATGATGAAGATTATGATGACTATAATGATGATGGTGATGATGATGATGATGATTATAATGATCATGATTTTTATCCGGATGACGACGATGCTGTTTATCACGATGACATATTATATTTCGAAACCCGTAAATGATGTTCTTTACCTGTACGTACTTGTACTTTGTAGTAACTGTTAATCCCTGCAATTCTCATCCATGCGAAAATGGAGGTACATGCAAACAGACCGGAACCGGAAATTATTATACATGCACATGTCCTCCTGACTACACGGGACCAAAATGTCAAACGAAAAGTAAGTATCAGGTTTTGTATCACTTCATTAATTAAGAACTGTATTATTTATATATAATGACGAATATTATAATGAAAGTAAAAATATTGAAAAACCAGTAATAGATCGATGATGATGATGATGATGATGGTGCTCTGTCGGTTGGCAGGTTCATTGGCTTTACGCCCCTGGGGATGAGATCAGTGAGGTG
>OX243817.1:33927159-33939659 GCA_945859605.1 Lumbricus rubellus | reverse complement strand
CCTTGTGCTGTAAGTTCCTTGAACTCTAGCGATCGTCATGACCATCCGTTTCCATTTCTTTCTTTCTGATGTCGCTTCTCTTAGTTGTTCCAGATTCATTCCTGTTGTTTCTTGAACCTCGTCCAACCACCTTTTCCTCGGCCGCCCTTGTTTTCTCCTTCCCTCTCCGCATGCCAGCATCATATCTTTTTCCAGTCCATTTGAGCGCATAACATGACCAAAGAAACCCACCTTTCTTCTTAGCACTGTTTGTTTTTCACAGGAAAAGTTCCATAATCACTTCGACAATCCAAAATGGAAATGAAAATGGATTTCCCAACTTCGCTCAACACGTCATTGACGATCACAGCGGCTATTTGAATTTAACTTTTAAAAATAGAATTAAATTAGAATTACATTGAGAAAAAATGCTGTTAAGGATATGTTTAAAATATTGAAATAAATTTCTGAGTATAAATAGCCATATAGGCTTAGAAGTCTTTTTTTATTAGCCTAATAGGTCGCTTGTGTTTGCGCTCACCATTTATGTAGGCGCCCCGCGATCTTCAAACTTCTGAAGGCCACGGAGCGGCAATAATAATGTTATTATTACCGCTCCGTTACCTGCAAAAGTTTGAGAACCACTGCTTTAGACGACAGTGTACAATGAGACGGAGATCATGCTATTGGGGCTGCCAATTGGGTTGGAGGAGATGACTTTGAACCTATTGTTCAAGGTTCGTCTTTAGCCCAAATGGCGCCCCAGGCAAAGCACACATTTTCCGCCCTCTGATCCAATTCTTCATCCCACGTCACAACCCAATGATCGCATCGTGTCTGTGGATTCACACAGCACATGTCGCGTAATAACTATTCAGCATGGAAACTCCGAGGAAAGAAATGTCTTTGAAGAATTAGAGACTAGTGACGAAAACAATAAGCCCTAAGTTAGTCAGGAAGACAATAGGCCTAATGCTGGAAAAGAGCAATCCTAGTTCAAAATATGAGCCAGCATTTAAGTCGGATTGTAGGTGATAGAGTCACTGTTTTTGGAGCCTGCAGAAGTTAGCTGCAGTAACTGTTGTCTAGAAAGGAACAGGCAAATGAATGAACTATTATAGTAAGGACATGGAGAGATGGTCTAAGAAGCCTCATTTGAAATAGACCGGTTCAGGTTAGATTGTGCTCGTGAATGTGATGAAGGGGTCAAGTGTGACGCCCAGGTTATGGAAACTAAAACAGAATGTATTAACCGGAACTGTCTCTGTCAGCAGGCTAAGCCTTAATAATAATTGAAAGTCAAGCTTAGCTGCAGTGAATTTAGTCTTCCAAAGGACGTCGAGAGGAAAGAAAGACGGGAATTGGGTGGGTCGGTTATTTTGACAGGCATTTTGGTTCAGTGATTCACATGCCATAGCATTTAAACTCGTGCAATAATTAGGGATCTTATTTATATTTTGGCATGGTCTTCACCGAAGCCTCCATAGTGCATAATGTTAATTATTAGGTAATGTCTAAAAAAGTGAAAAACATAAAACTGCTAAACAAATTTTTGGTGCCCCTAGAAATAGCGTGCTAGACTTAGCTAAATTTCAATCTCACAAAGCCTGATATAGTCTTTCCTATTATAGTATAATTAATAGCCTACATTGAGATGAAGGAAATCTTAAAAGCTCTGTAATCATAATCCACAGTCATCATAATCAACAGCATAGGCGTAGGAGACGGGGGTCCAGAGGGCATATGCCCCCCCCCCCAAATTTCGGGCAAGTCTGATTTCTCGGGCAAGAAGACTCGAAAAAAGAAAAAATAGTGAAAAGAAGTTTGGGCAAAAGTACCGGATGACTAAAATAAAAGTCATCAGAATTTTCTGGCAGAAAGTAACGGGAAATTTCAGAAGATTCCGACGGGATGACTAAAAAAAGTAATCAGAATTTTCGGGCAAACCCATCGGGAATTTTTCTTAAGATTTCGACCAGATGACAAAACAATTTTGGGCAAAAGCCTCATTTTTGCCACCCCCCCCACTGCTGAAATGTCCCCTACGCCTATGATCAACAGACATGGGCTCAATGCCCGTAGGTGTCCGATGCCTTCTTCGCAATGTTTCTCCACTCGAGTCTGTCCTGGGCCGCATGCCCCAGCTGGGTCTTTTCCACACCAATCTACAATGTCATCCGTCCACTGTCGATGCGGCCTTCCTCTTTTGTTGTTGCCCTCCATTTTTCCGAACAATGAGTCTTATTCTTTCATTCTGCAGATATGTCCGAACAGTTTCAGTTTTCTTTGGTTAACCGTCTGCATCTGATTCTCAGTCATATCCATCCTTTTTTAAACTTCTTCATTGTTGATCTTCTGTGTGTCCATCCTATGCTCAAGATTTTCCTCTATCATTTTATCTCAAATGCTAACACTCTTCTTCCTGTATGTATGAACTATGTATAGCATAAAAGACCGTGAACCCAAGTCACTATATATGTGACAGTGAAACAAAAACTGTTTGCTCTCTTAGGCAAAGCTGAAGATGGTGAGTCCATTCCTTTGGAAGACGAGCGTGAGACGGATGATGAGGAGACTCCTACTGATGAAGGGTCTTATGGTACTAAGACAGGGTCTTATGGTACTAAGACAGGGTCTTATGGCACTAAGACAGGGTCTTATGGTACTAAGACAGGGTCTTATGGTACTAAGACAGGGTCTTATGAAAAATAGAAGTTCGCTTGAAGAGAATCGCCTACAGAAATATGTTGCTTAAAAGTAGATAGAATTATGGTTCAGGAATGTTGTTTAGAATGTGGAGGTTTCTATTCTTTTAACTGCATGGTTCATGATGGTTGTATTATAATAGGTTCAGTTCATTTCGAATTCGTTATAGCCTAATATAGCGTATAGGTAACTTGGAACATTGCAAATTACTGAACAAAACTTGCTAATTACATTAATTAAGAAAAGTAGGGTAGTTTCCTGAACGAAAACAGTTACGTTAAGCACCGTGAAACGAAACTTTTGGTATTCTAAAACTTTCTGTTAATAATTAATTGCGAAACTAAATATAGCCTAGGCTAAATAAACTCGCAACGAAATTCGTGTTTTGTCTTCCATCATTCTGTCTAAAATGATCATTACACGAACGCGACCCAGAGAATTGAAGGATGAGTAAGTGTTGACCTTAGTGAGTTAATTCGTGACTATCGAATCGGAATTCTGCTTATCTCCTTGCTGCTGATTGCAGTCATACCCCAATTATAGTCAATCAATCAATTAATCAATCAATTAATCAATCTAATTATCAATTCATCAGATCCATTCATTAAAATTAATCAATCAATCTATCCATCTATCAATTCCTCAGATCCATTCATTAAAATCAATCAATCAATCAATTAATTAATTAATCAATCAATCTATCCATCTATCAATTCCTCAGATCCATTCATTAAAATCAATCAATCAATTAATTAATTAATTAATCAATCAATCCATCTATCAATTCCTCAGATCCATTCATTAATTTGTATGATATAGTTATTATCCTCTTCTCCCATCTATCAACTCTAATTAGATATCCACCGTTTACGGCGGTTTACCTACTTACCAGCGATAGGGGTTGAAATGGACCGTGACGTTAGGTGGTGATGTGATTTCAGTGTATAGGCAATTGATGGTGGAATTAGTCAACAAAACAAAACAGATTGAAAGCCTTTCGAATTCCATCAGGCTTACGTAACATCGACACCAGAACAGGATAGAAGCAGTAAATCTGTCAACACTCCAATCGTAACATAAACCACAGGTTTACCGTGAAATTCCGAACTCTACTTTAGCCTATATCATTAATTCCCAATAATAACCTTATCACCGATTCAACGGAGTACAGTCTTATTTATTTTATTTATTTCGGAAATGTATATAGCGCCTCTTCAAGGTAGGCTATTCAGAAGCGCTCCCGGCAAAACCACGGCTAAATAAAACAGTCATGGTTGTTACACATGTATAACCACCATAGCAATTGCGGTGGTGATTGACGCATTGGATAATGGATATAATATGATCACCGCAGTGCCTCGGTAAGGATGCGCAAGTGAGGCATTAAAAGACTGGATATGTCAGTAGCAATACTGTGAACGAGTTATCTATTCTCTGCTCTGCATTCTGCCACAACGGTTTGTCAGCACACTAGGCAGAACTTGCCTGTTGAAGTGACCACGTTGTGGATTATTTGCATGCAAGGTATACACAGTATGAGAATTGTGGAAAAATAACTGGGGGGGGGGGGTTGGCCTATGATAAACTTGAAATTGGGGTATGAAAAACATACTTTAACATGGGGCTCTAAAAAAGACTGGGGGGTTGAACCCCCCCAACCCCCCCGGCAATTCTCACCCTGGGTATACACCTTCAAGTCTGTGATCTACAAGGCAAACATTGTGGCCGCTCCAGATTGCGATGAAATTGAATAGATATAGGGTGCTACTGCTACGAATTCTCACAGGATACACAATGCCAACGGAGAAATAATATCTTAATTAAAGCACATCTTGCCGTCTGATTTGTGGTGGTGCGGCACTGGTGCCCATGCATAGGAGGGCCTCGCATGGTCAATTTCTAGTGGTGCTGAGCACTCACGGGCCTCGCAGAGTCGGCGCCCATGCCTTTAACATCTGCAGGCTAGCCAATTTGCGAGAAGTATCAGATGGTGTGTGTATTGTGTAGGCTAATCTCTGAGATATGATGGCAGTGATCCACAACGAGAAATTACTAGTATGCAATAGTTTGCGTCATCACGGTGATGCTACCCGAATGCAAATGAATGCAAAATTACATTTACACCGCTGTACATTAAAATGCATTAATTAGAAGAATAAAATAAAATTCGCCGTATTGCCATTTACTGACGGTTTAGTCCATGTAGGTCTATCCAGATGATTAACTCTGCACGCCAGATTTTAAGCTACAAATCGCAGTGTCTAATATTATGCTTTTTAATGTGAACTAGACAAATTACTCATATTTGGACACACTTATAATCTGATAAATAAAACAATGAAACGTCATCTTTAGTATTGTCTACAGTAAATACTTTCTTTTTGACTCGTGTAACTTTTTGCCCGAAATCCAATTTCTGGCCATGTTGGTGTCTAAACGAACGCCACACCAACTGTATAAGCCAAGTCTAAATTTATCTTCAGGCGATGTAGGACTGCGCACAGTGGTGTCTGCCTATTACTAGAGCTTACTGTCAAGAGGGTATACCTGTTGTGTAATATATGTCTTTATCGTCCTCCACTTGTTCTGCTATATCCGGCTCCCTCTAAATTTATCTCCTTCCATTATTTCACTCAGCTAATCCATTGTGTATGCATTCGAAGAAAAAGTAATGTCTGCTAACGCCAGAAGCTCGTGTGACCAGCTCACCAGACAATATGGCGAAAGTTAGGCTACTCTTTGAGTGTTCCACAAAATTGTCAAGTCAACTTCAAAGAGCACCTTTCCAGAAATCTCTGGGAATCATAGATGTTCCACGGCTATTGAAAGGCTCTTAAAATTTTGACATTCTTCGTAAGCCTGCTCGCATAGCCTAGTTTGTGTAGCCTATACGCAAGGATATACACAATAATATTATCTATACGTATACAGACATGCAAACCTATGTGCTTGTATACGTATAGGATACACACATACATACATTGCACATTGCACGTATACAATACATGCATTAGTATACATACACACAAGTTGAGAGTATAATGACTATATATATTATAGTCTCACAATGAACCCTAAACAACCAGACAATAATGTTGATGAGCAAATGTAAGAGATCAATGGTGGACCTAGTTGACAATCCTGCTTATACCAGACCCACAATGTTAAGCCTACTTGCGGTTTTCATCGCAATAGAATCCGTTGTCGGCAGAAGATATTTACAAAAAATGCGTTATCTCTGAAGAACAATTAAACCTCAGCCGACGGTGGAATCTGCTTTGATTTAATATTCTAAAAGTGATTGACGGTTGTGTGAGTCAACCTCAGCCCAGTTGGCTACAGACATACCTGTACAGTGACCGAAATTATGCATTTTATTCGATTTAATGCCCCAAGAATAGTTTTTTAAATTTTGCAACCACTGGAAAAGTTTATTACACATGTATTAGATAGAAAGAGAGATATTTTAATTAATTAATTCATTCATTCATTAATTCATTCATTCGGCACGGAGATTTATTATACGCTCCAGCAAGGCTGATACCCAGTGTGCCCAAACCCAACCCAACCCCGGCTGAAAAGATTGATTTCAAGGCTGCACTAAAACGCATTCGAGTAAACTTTAGGTTTAGGACACAATGCAAATGGAAGTCCATTTTATATTATATAGCCTAATGGCCAACAACAGAGAAAACACGGTGCTGTTTGATGGGAGCTCACCCTGTATTCAGCAATGGCCTCTGCAAACCTATGGAGAGTATTATTTTTTTTATAATTATATAGTGCAGCAGAACTCTTGTAACATTAGGAGTTAGGACCTATAGTATTAAATGTCAATTGTAAATTATTTTATAGAGTTACCTTTTCCGCTCTTTGATCATGCTGATCATGCCCTTGCCTCGGTGTCAGAGTCAAGCTCGTCTGAGCATCAGAACTTTGGCGCCATGACTGCCGTGTCCTGAAAGGTTTTCGAAGATCGCGCATCATAAACCAGCTCAGTCTCAGAGATTTAGGCCTAGAAGTATACTTTCAGAGACAGACCAGTAAAACCTTGCCTAAACGCTACAGACGTTTGCACATTGAATAGAACAAGTTACTGTGGTACGCCACACTGGCTAACCCTTATACACCGTACAATGCAAAGTGTCTTGGTCAAGCCACACTATAGACTGCTTCTGGCAGCCATCACTCAAGCCATTGATGGTGATGAAGCTGATCCTTCTAGCCACAGTAATCTTCGCCTCCAGGAGACATCAATTCGCTGGCGCATGCGATGAAATGCGTTGATGGCTTCACGAGAGACGAGACGGATGGCTTATGGCTTATATGGCTAAACCACTTCAGTCTCTTCTAACGGCTGCAGAAGAAGACTTGTCCGTTTCAACCAGCCATGCATGTGGCTGGGCTTTTATTGAAGGTATCGTCGGAAGACTACAAACGGTAATGGGTTTATCTCGTGGCATGCCACTTCTCTTCTATTATATTGCACATTCCGATCGCTCAAATATCGCTTTTCGTGCACACGGCAATAACACGAATAATAATCGCAGAGAAAAGAAAAGCAACTAAAGTCAAGTGAATGAACAACAGATTGAAATTATTAGTGCCATACGACCATGCAGCGTTCCAGTAACATGTAGTCTGCCATGAGGGCATTTAGGCCTATGTATTTCTGTTAATACATTATACAAGCCAAGCCCCATCTGAGTGACGGTGGAGCAGAAATCTCGAACCAAAATTTTCTTCCCTGGTGAGGATTCGAATCCCTGATCTCTCGCTCCATTGACATCTCATTGCATTAACCACTACACAATCTACATGTACACTATCGAGCACAGTATAATACTCCAGTATATGCCTTTATTCATGTTTGCATGCTGGTAGTTAGTTAACTAGGTAGGCCTATGTATGCCGACATTGTGTTTTTACGTGTGCATGCAAGACTATATGCACGCATATATGCAAGAACGCAGGTGTCCGTTCCTGTCCCTTTCTATGTATGTCTGTCTTTCTTTCCCTAAAGGATCTCAACACCTCCCTCTTGAAAACGATGTAGACAGACAGTCAAACCTTCTCGCTGGCTAACTCGACATAAGCCTTCAAACGAAAGACAGGCACACGAGCGCGCTGAAATATATTTCAATATAATACTTCGACAGCTTTTACGGATCATGCCTGTTGTCTAATAGACTGCAAGTTGCACTTACAGGAGACGGATATGATTTTAGCCTACTCTAACTAACTTACCTACTAACCTGTCTATCCACTTGCACAATTATCTACACACTCACTGACTTGTATTCTTACTAACTTACTTATCCGTTTACGTACTGGTCTATATGACTGCCTACTCACATACGTGATTGCCTACGCAATTCCTTACCTACTTACTTCATTACATTTTCATTACTGTTCTTTATTATTACTTGTGTGCTTTATTCTGCAATCTATTTTGTATGTCCCACGGTGCGTTTGCACATGGAGTAATACCATCTATACGTACCATACTTACTTACTTATTTACTTACCAACTCACTTACACGCTCACTCACTCACTTACATACTTCCTTACTGACTGACTGACTGACTGACTGATTGACTGAGTTACATAGTTGCTTACTTACTTACTCACTTGCTTACTTACTTACTTACTTACTTACTTACTAACTTACTAACTTACTTACTTACTTAACTAACTAACTAACTACTACCATGCTTGCATACTTACTTCTATACTCACCGAAACCAATAATTATAATTTGTCAAATGTTACTCTACTCGGTGCAGTTGTCCGACTGTGTCCATCTGGATATAGGACCCGTTATCGTCATCGTCGTCGTCTTCTTCGTCTTCTTAAAACCAGAAATGATGTGATGTCGATCGTTGATTCGTTCGTCTCTTCATCATTCGCTCCTTCAGTCAATCAATCTCGAGAGATGCTTATCACACTTGGACGGCTGCTGCTGCTGCTGCAGAGGCCGCGAAGTGCCACGCATGCGCTGTGAGCCTCTGAGACACTGAGACGCACACACGGGGAAACGAAGTCTGCGATACCAATGCCAATGGCAGGAGGATAATATAAAGAGGATGGGGAAGAGAACTACCAATGAAGGAGAAGTAAGAGGAGGAGGAGGAGGAAGAGAAGGAGAGGAATGTGGAGGGCGGTCCGAAGGACAACCCTATCGCTAGCAACGGCTGTAGTGCGCGCAGTGCATGGCAAGCACGCGGCTTATACTGGCGACTGCGAGGTGCACGGGGCACTAGAGGAACACTCGAGTCTCTACAACAACCACCACGAAACTATACTGCTCGTTGGAGCAGCGGCGATATACATGTAGCGGCGGTTGTCGAAAGTCGTTGAGCGCCAGACCACTAGACTGACGTGCTGAACGATTTAGCTCATGCTAGGTGTATATTATACTTGCCAGTTTTTGTAATGTAGGCTTATGTTTACGAAAGCGTCTCTCTATATATATATACGATTATACGTGCTGTAGTTTTTCCATCATTTTCATGTCTTTGTTCAATGTTCAGTGTCTCTTTACTTTCCGTGAAGAATACCCAACTCAGTTTCGCAGTAGCGCAGCATCTATTCGTCAATACTAGCATGCAGCGAATTTTGATAACGTTTTAAAGTATCAAAATAATAATTATTATCGCTTTACTTATTATAATTGCGAGTTTTTAAGCATCTCAAAAGTTCAGACGCTTTCAGTGGGATAATGAGCCTTCTGGTTAGCTGTTCGTCTGTTTGGAGTTCGCTCTGGGTTCGATTGCTGAGTAAACAGTTGTAGATACGTCTGAAGAATTTCGTTCCAGAATGGATGGGGAGCTACGGCCGCTCACGGCCATTCTCTTGCTGCACCTCGCTGGATTTCCCTGGAGAACAGTGTCCGCTTCGATCATGGATCGCTTCGCAGTCAACCAGGATCCGTGTCAGAACGACGATGGAAGTCCACGCCGATGCCAGGTCGACTTCATCAACGCCGCCTTCTCTAGGCAAGTCGTCGCGTCCAGCACATGCGGCAGTCCGCCCAGCCGGCACTGCACGTACGGCAATCGAGCCCCGAGGGCCACCACGCCCCCTGGGTCAATGTCATCGCCTCCCACCGATGACTGCTTCACCTGTGATGCCACTCAGCCCCAGCGCAGCCACCCGGCAACCTACCTGACCGATCTGAACAGTGCGAACAACGTGACGTGCTGGGTGTCCGGCCTTGACCCCACTGGGGGTCAGGTGACGTTGACGGCCAGTCTTGGGAAGAAGTTCGAGGTGACGTACGTGAGTCTCCAGTTCTGCGCCCCTCCTCCCGCTGCTCCGCAGTCCATGGTCATCCACAAGAGTTCGGATAACGGAAGAACATGGACGCCGATGCAGTACTACTCCACCCAGTGTCGCAAGGTCTTTGGCAAGAGCCCCCGAGGGGCGATCACGAAGGCCAACGAGCAGGAACCGATGTGCAGCGAAATCAGCCAGGCGTCCAACTCGGCCAACTCAAGGGTGGCGTTCGTCACACTTGACGGGCGACCGTCCGCCCAGGACTTCGAGAACAGCCCTGCCCTCCAGGACTTCGTCACGGCCACCGATATAAGGGTCGTGCTCGGCAGGGTGCAGAGCGACACGGCCGAAGGGGGACCCCTGGGAAGGGAGGGGGTCTACTACTCGCTTTCGGATTTGGCTATCGGTGGCAGGTGCAAGTGCAACGGTCATGCGCATCGGTGCGTGACGGGGAAGGACGGCAATGTCCAGTGCGACTGTAGGCACAACACGGCGGGTACGGACTGCCAGCTGTGCAAACCGTTTCATTACGACAGACCGTGGACGAGAGGGACGGAAGCCAACCCAACAGGATGCACTGGTTCGTTACAGAATTATTGGTTGATTGATTTTATTGATTTTATTGATTTTATTGATTTCATCGGTTTGATCGATTGTCTGTATGATTCATTATTGATTGATAGATCGATCGATTGATTGGAAGGCTGAATGATTGATTGATTGATTGATTGATTGATTCAATAATTGAGTCTTCGATCCATATTTCAGTTCATTCATCCCATCCATGATAATTATTACATCCACCTGCCCATCAATCCATCATAAAATTACGCCAACTCCATAGGCGCCCACAGAAAGTTTTGCAGGAGAGAGCAAAACCACAATGGTCACAGCTGAATTTTTCAACAGTAGCTTTGAAATGCGAAGCAGATAATCAAGACACGTGGGTTTTTTCCACAGAGGTTTCTAAATGCAAATTTCCCTGTTTCACATTGTGTATCGTTGGCAATGGTAACATTTGCACTTTAGTGCGAATCCACTAACCTATTCATCCATCCAGCAACCCATCCATCCATTTATACCCAGTCAACTGAACCCTTGGTTTGTGTGTTTCATGCGTTTTCAGTTCACACCACCCAGCCAACCAGTTACTGGCCAGGTTTTAAGAGCAGAAGTCTGATTTATTTTGAGATTAGTGCAATGAACAAAAAAATACCAATTGACTATAATTATAGCCCACCAATAATATTGCGCTGGTCGGATATCTCTGATTTATTTTATTTTTCTTCTCTGCTTGTGTGTCTGTCTGTGTGCTACAGTCTGTGTGTCTGACATGTCCGTGTTTCTGCTTTTGGGTATGTCTGTCTTCCTGTCTGTCTGTCTGTCTGTCTGTCTGTCTGTCTGTATGTCCGTCTGTATGTATCAGTCTGTCTGCTTGTATGGCTGCTATGATTTAGTAATTAAACGTTTTATATTCATGTCTACGATTACGATGTCGTCACCCGATAGCGCTAGCAACTGATCTACGACTGACTCTGTGTGTATGTGTGAGTGTGTTTGTTTATGTGCATTTGTGTGTGTACTTTTGTATGGGTGTGTGTATGTTAGAGTGTTCAGCTTTCCTATGGTGAAAAAATAATTTCAACTAATCACCTCGCATACCCTCTGGATTTGTGACATTTGGTGTCATGAACAACTCAGTGAAATCTTATGACTCTGGGACCATGTTAAGTGACCTCTCAAAGCTAGTGAAGTTTTCAAAAAGTGCGATTTTTCTTAAAAATAAAAAAAATCACAAATTTCATGCATTGTATCATTTACTGCCACACAATAGGCTACAGACTACAGTAAACATACAAGTCATTGTATTGTATCATGTCTATACATTTATATAGCGCCTCTCACAGTGCACACCAATCAGAGGCGCTCCCAGTGCATTAGACCAAGAGAGTAGCAAGTGGCTTTAAGACAATGAAAAGAGGCACTTGGGTCACCAGTTTATAAGGAGAAAGCGTTGAAGGAGGAAACTGGTTCCACAGTGCAGGCCATTGAGAGCAAAGGCCCAAGTTTTAACAATGGTGGTCCTACAGCTCGTGGGATGAGAAGATCATGCCAGTCAAAGGAGCGGAGCGGGCGAAGAGAAGTGACAGAGGTCAGCAGACGGATGAGGTCACATAGGTGCTTGGTAGCTCGGCAAGTAAATTTGTGCCAGAAACCTTGAGTTGAATCCGAGCAAAAGGGAAGCCAATGAAGATGGTCAAACATAAAAGTGTGTTGCAGTAATGTGAAACAATACAAGGTAGTTGTGTTTATGTTTCCGATATCAAAATGATGTCTAACTGCAACTGAAGAGTGAAAATATACGGCATAGCAGTAGGCTATCGATGGTGTTAAGCCACTTGGAAGATGAACTGACGTTGCAGCTCATCATGTGTGAGGGCCAAGTTAAAATTAGGCCTAGTTGCTAACTTTACTTTCCATCCCAACAAAGGCATTAGGCCTAATAACAGAAAGTGCAGCAACAGTGTTCTTGGAA
>OX243817.1:33822159-33922159 GCA_945859605.1 Lumbricus rubellus | reverse complement strand
TCAGGATGCGTCAATAAAAGTTGGAAATAGTCGGGAAAAGTTAGCAAGAGTTGGCAAGAGTCAGCAGTTGTTAGTAAGAGTTGTCAATAAACAAGAGTCATCAAACGTCAGCAAAAGTGAGCCAAAGTGAGCCAAAGTGAGCAAAAGTGAGAAAAAGTGAGCAAAAGTGAGAAAAAGTGAGCAAAAGTGAGACAAAGTCAGCAAAAGTCAGCAAGAGATAGCAAGTGTGAATCATCAATCTTCAGAAGGAGTCAGGAAAGTTAGCAAGAATCATCAGGAGTCATCAAAAGCCAGCAAGTGGTCAAAAGTCAGCCAAAGTCTGCATGAGTCAAGGTATATCCGTTGGTCAGGAATGAGACTAGAATTAGGAATGGTGATACTTCGACTGACTTGAATAAAAAAATAAGCTTTGTGAACTGTTACAGTAGGTCATGCAGAATTGCAGATATTTAGGTCCTGGCAAAGTATTTCAATTGGCAGGATCGGAAACTCATAATGTATAATTACTTATAATTTATGAAAAATAATTCAATCCGCATAAAGTTCATATCAGAATGCAGGTTAATGTGCGTTTTTGTGTTCTGATTATTTCGTATAATCTTGATCCTTAAAATAAGCAACATATTATAAGCCGATGTATGGTTGTCTAATTGCCGATAATATTATATACAGAGTAGGTCTATTAAAGTTTATACCTGGACGTAGGCCTACATGTATATCATGTACATATTCATGTATACATGCATATAATTATATGTCTGTGTATACACTATACATATTGTATATATTATGTATACAGTATGTATGTATGTATGTATGTATGTTTGTATGTATGTATGTATGTATGTATGTATGTATGTATGTATGTATGTATGTATGTATGTATGTATGTATGTATGTATGTATGTATGTATGTATGTATGTATGTATGTATGTATGTATGTATGTGTGTATGTATGCATGCATTTGTCCCTGAAGTCACGTGCCTAATAAAGAACGTGCGAACTAATTGTAGCCAAAGGCGATTGCATTCGTTAAGACGGATGAATTTATATGGGGCCAGAGTTGAACGCTTATCGGACTCCTTGAAAGTCGTCATCATATTTCACTCGCATATCAGCAACCTCTGTCTATTATATCTGGCGTTATATCTTTATCTTCATGCGCCTATACATTTATGTATGCCTGTCTGTTTGTGCTGTGTGTTTCTGTCTGCATGTACTTATTTTATTTACCCATGTCAGGCTTTATACGGCATAAAATTATACGTACACACATTCTGCAGTCTGTGTGCGTGTCTGTCTGTCTGTCTGTCTGAATCTGTCTGTTTTACTAACTTTATGTATTGAATATTATGTGGGTCTGTCCCTTGTTTGTTTTATGCTTGTCTGTCTGCCTCCCTGTGCTTTTGCAATGATTTTATGTCTTCAATCTATGCCTGTCTGTCTCTTCATCTTTCTACTTGTTTGTCTGGTGTGGCAAAAATGCTTCATATGACTAGTCTGCCGATTTGCCATTACATTGCGAATTTCGTGGTCTGCACACACAGACAGAGAAGACAGACAACCGCCAGACAGGCAAATAGACAAACAAACAAGCAGGCAGACAGACAAACAAACAGACAGACAAACAGACGGACAGGTAGATAAACAGACAACCAAACAGCCAAACCGATATATAAACAGGCAAACAGGCAGACAGAGAAATAAGCAGACAATCATACAGACAGACAGACAGACAGACAGATAGATAGACAGGCAGAAAGATGAAATATAATTATACAGGCAGACAGACAGATAAATGGAAAGAAAGAGGTAGGGACAATTTAAAATTCGACCGCATTAAATCAAATACTGGTAATTTTATTGACACACTAATCAAAATAAGAGTATCAAATATACCAAGTGTCCATTAATTATACACAGATCATAAAGCGGAATACAAAACAGTGCGTGCTGTATAATGGCATGGATCGTCTTTCATTAACAGTGAACAAGACTAGTGCTTCACAACCTTACACACTTCACAACCTTACACACTGGTGTCTAATGGATATACAGACATTGCAGAGGATACACTGAGGGGGGCATTGGAAGAAGGAAGGGGGATGAAATCCTCGTCCTTTTTGGACGTCAATTCTCACCGGAGGGGGAAGTGACGCTTTGTTCTGGGATCACGCCTTTCTAGAGCCGTGTCCTCCCTGGGGGGATTGAAGTATACTTCGCTGCCACTATAGATATAATATAATACATGTTTCATGGGACCTCGTGTCTCCTCTTATCTCTGACGCTTGGAAATCACAAACCGATTCCATTTAGATAGCGAACAGAAATCATTATACTCTATATTATATACAAGTGTAGGAATTCTTTTATATAAGCTTAATCTATATATTTTATTTTTATATATATATACAATGTACATTATAGGCCTACATTATACAATGTTATACATACTAATATATACGCACTTATACATATATCGTGCGTGTTAATATACATTGTAGATCCATATAATACTGTCGTCTATAACTGTCCTATCTCTTTTCATCTTCTCAAGTCGTCGCGTTCTTAATTTACAATCGCCGATGTGATTGAGATCCTTCGAAGAATCTTCTTCGTCTTTGCGTAGGATGGAATTTACTCTGATTGCTATCTTTGCAGATAATATTTCCATTAATCTTCAACGATACAACGTACCAAACGTTGCAAGCATTTCAACTGCGCAAATGACCTCTATATATATTATATATATGACCTCTATTTCGCTGCAGACTCAAATCATCGCAATTGACAATGTTTGTACAAACCTTAAATCATTTTCCGAAACTAATAGAAAAAATACTAAAATATTTGTACAAGCATTAGATCGTTTTAGAAACTGACAGAAAAAAACTTAAATGTTTTGTACAAACATTAAATCGTTTTAGAAACTGACAGAAAAATACTAAAATGTTTGTGCAAACATTAAATCATTTTCTAAACTGACAGAAAAATTGAAAAAAATGTTTGCACAAACATTAAATCGTTTTTAGAAAAACTGAAAGAAAAAAACTAAAACTTCCTTTGTTGATTATTATGCATAGTTAGTCTAAGTAGGCTACATTAGGCTACAGCACCTAGTTGAGAATGTTGTGGGAATCAATGAGATGATGGTGTTCTCTCAGTGACGCCCTCGTATTTGTTTTAGAAGAACTGAGCGAAGGATAAGTGATTCAATGTAATATTCATCTTGGAAAATTACAGTATTTCTAAGACAGAACTGACTAAATGCTTCCTAACAACTTTAAAACTCATGCATGCAATGTTACATGCTTCCTTGATGTACGCACATGCGATGTCCAGTTTTGTTAACATGTCGCCATTAGAATTGGAACCTGACATTACAATGTCTTGGTCTCGTGTAGCCTACTGAATCCTGCGCAGTTGAGGGTTCGTTTTGGAATAACAGGTAACTCAGCTCAAGCATCAGTTTCAGAATTGCACATACTAAAACTGATTATGTCCTCCGCAAAATCACAAAAACGTTCTCCATAAAGTCCGTAAGTAGCCTACGAAAAAAGACTGAATTACAGCAGAACGTCAACGTTTGCCAAAGTCTGCCGGGCAGTGATTACCGCACAAAAACATTAAGACATTCTAATACTACATGTATTTACTGTGTAGCTCAGTGGCTATAATTATGCTATACATGTTCAAGTAGAACTACCCTGGTCCACCTCTCCGATAAGTCCGATTAGAAACGACGTGATGAAACCTCTCAAGTGACTTCTCCAAAGCGTCGACGCTCAAAGCTTGCTATAATAAGCAGCACAGCGGTCTGGTAAATCTGACGTCATAGAGCCTGACTCAACTCCTCTGCTGTTTTTTTCACTTTTCTTCTCCATCTTTTCAGCTGAGTTTATGAGAATCGTGGAAGATGGGAGTCGATTCTTACGTACATGTATACGCCTAAGTGACCTGGCTTTAACAGCGCACAAAAACATTAAGACATAGCCACTGAGTTACACAATAAATAGTATGTCTCAATAAGCATTAGCATGTTGTACTTAATACATCCATGCATTCAGCTAAGTTCCATTGTCTCGGTTTATTTTTAGGAATGTTCTTTTGCATCGGGTTGCTCGATAGAGTAGATTAGTAGAATGTTTAGCGATCTGGGCGACCAACCGGGTTGTGTGTGTGTGTGTGTGTGTGTGTGTGTGTGTGTGTGTGTGTGTGTGTGTGTGTGTGTGTGTGTGTGTGTGTGTGTGTGTGTGTGTGTGTGGGAGGGGGAGGGGTGGTTAAACTACGGTACTTTCCAGCCTTCAAATACCGAGGCCAAGAAGATGAAGTTGCCGAACTCACTTCCTAACCATGGCTGCTTAAGGGATCGCTTTTCTGCTTCTGCTTCTTTCTCTTCTTCTTCTTCTTCTTCTTTTTCTTGTTTTTGTCTACTTTTTCTTTTTCTTCCACTTCTTCTTGTTCTTGTTATTGTTCCTCTTGTTCTTGTTCTTCTTCGTCTTGTTCTTGTTCTTCTCCTACTTCTTGTTCTCCTTCTTCTTGTTCTTCTTCTTCCTCTTCTTCTCTTTCTTTCTCGTCATTGTCGTCTTCTTCTGTATTACTATACAGTACAGATTATGTGCTTGTGTATTTGTGGGGTTGTAATTTCAAATGCGGCTACGGCCGTAAAACCGACATTAGCCCTCTGAATATGAATTACCTTCACATAACCCACAAATTGGCCACAATCCAGTGTCTAACGACGTCATAGGGCTTCTTCGGAGGTGGTTGATGTCGATCTTTTTCATGCATGTCTCAATAAGCATTAAGCATGTTCTACTTAATACATCCATGTATTGTAGCTAAGTTCCATTATCTCGTTTATTTATGGACTTCCTGCCACTGTGCGTTCTGCTTAATCTCTAGATTTGTTGTTCCATCTACTGTATTGATGCCTTTGTTGAACTTGATAATTAATCATCATTACACGCAATGTTATGTGGAGCCACCGACTGACCTTACTGATTTACTTGGTTGGATGACTTGCTGGCGAATGACTGTCTGATTGATTTACTGCCTGACTGGTTGTTTGATTAGTTAACTGACTGACTGAATGTCATACTGAATGAACGATTAACCAATTTTTTTTATTATTCCTTGCTGACTGCTTTCTATTATTGTTCTAACGTGTGTGTTTTTCGTTCAGCATGCAACTGCAACCAACATGCTCGACTGTGTCGGTTCAACATGGAATTGTTCAAATCAAGTCGAAGTGGTGGAGTGTGTGTCAAGTGTCGACACAACACAGTGGGAAGACATTGTCATCTCTGCAAGGATGGTTACTTCAGAGATCCTGCGAAACCGATCACACATCGAAAAGCATGTCACGGTCAGTCAACTCGTTATATTACTTTAACATTTATCTTCATCATCACCATGATCATCATCATTTATAAATGCGTTTGTTCTCTTCGTCAGCATTGTCAATTAGCGCTATCCTTCTCCTGATCATCATTCACCATCAACAACAACAACAAGGCAGCGGTCGTCGTCGTCATTACCATATCACTACCATCCTCAACAACATCTTTCTCATCATTATCAGCATCATCATTTTCATCATCATTATCATCATCTTCATCATCACCATCATAATCATCATCATCACCATCATCATCATAATCATCATCATCATCAACACCACCACCACAACCACCAACATCATCATCATCATCACCACCATCATCATCATAATCATCATCATCAACACCACCACCACAACCACCACCAACATCATCATCATCATCATCATTATAAAACAGCATCATAAACTCTACATGGGATTTCTTCACCCATTGCCTTATTCCCATACCCTTTTCTTACTTCCCATCCTCTGTCCATTCCTCCTTCTCTCTCTTATATCACCCTCGTTTCCTCCACCCGCACATTCCAACCACATACACATACACACACAAACACACACAAACACACACACACACAAACACACACGCACATACAAGAGCCCAAGATTCCTCCGGGGGTCCTGTGTACAGCAAACGAAATCCTGGTTTATTGGTCGAGAGGCCGACGGGTCGACCATTATAAACCGACCCGCGTTCCACCGGCCTTTGATGCAAACCAGCGCCACCTAGCATAACAACGAATTGCCTAAACAGTTTACACGACACACAGCACCATCAATACACCATGTTTGACTAAGACACTTTGTATAAATACAACCCGCGACCCTTTCGCGCGCAGATGAACATTCGCGCCCGGAGGGTCACGGTAGAGGCCTCGACCCTCAGCCGTAGCGTCCCTGCTGCGAGTTGAGCGCTGGGTCGCTGGTAGCGTGGGTGTCCGCCAGGGTGAAGGATGAGTCGGTTGATCGTGTCTGGTGTTGCTCTCTCAGTGAGCTGGCACATGTATGGCTAATATTTAGATCTCCTCTGCCTCCCTCTCTCCATCTCTCTAACACCTAATTTGTCTAATATTTACATCTCTCCTGCCCTCTCTCCAACACCTAAAATAATGTGTCTAATATCTAGATCACAGATGCCCTTCTCTTACTAACACCCAAGAGTGTCTAATATTTATATCTCAACGGTCTGCTGGTTGGTTGGGGGGGGGGGCGGTCAGGGTAATGTCAGATTTCCTTTCAGTCGAAGCCGATCGGTCTAATGGTGTGAAGAAGAATTATAAGGCTGCGTTCAATCAGAGCCAGATGAGACCACAAACACGCAGCAGATATTTCCTAATCCTCGCTTCCGGTGATTGTTCCCTGTATGAGAACCAGACCCTGCAGCTCACCGACGAGGCGTCGCTGTTGGCAACTGGAGCTGCTATCTCTGTGTGTCTCTCTCTATCTCTGTATGTGTCTTTCTATCTCTGTCTCTCTCTTTCTCTGTTTTTCTATCTGTCTCTGTGTGTCTCTCTGTCTCTGCATGTCTCTGTATCTGTCTGTCTGCAGTCTCTGCTTCCAACGCCCTCGTCTTCCACCGTACATGTATATATTGTATAAGTCTCAAGTGCCAATGGTCTTTAAATCATCTAAGAGCCGTCTTTATCGAGTCCTTGTAATTTATTACTGTGCGATAGAAAGACGAACTGCAATGCTACTGCAATGCGTTGTTGAATGATGCGATGTCATGCAATCCTATGTTAGTGTGTTATGATGTATTGTGTCTGCAATGCCATGCCAAGTTATACTCTTAAATGTTCCACCATACCATGCATGCATGTGTGCCTTTGCATCGCATTGCTATTGATCTCATGAACGTGTATGCTTATGCACGTGTGTATAATGTATATTTACGATGTGTATCAGTCAATCAATCAACTATCAATAAATTACTATCAATCAACTATCAATTACTATCAATCAGTCGGTCAGAATTTATATAGCGCTCTACGGACCTTTCAGGATCCCTAATCATTTACTCAGAGGCGTTACGTATATTATTATCTATGTACGCATGTGCCATGCACCCTAACATGCAGGTATATGAGTGCGTGGGTATTTGTGTACGTATAGGTCTACTCGTGCGTTTATACATGTATTGTACATGTATTGTACGTGTATTTGGACATACATGTAACGCCTTCAACCCGTCAGACTTCAGCAGAGGTGTTGAAACGCAGATAGTTAACATGTCTGCAGAGGTGTTGCCTGGTGCATAAACCTATTCGAGGAGCATGTGTTTCAAATTTGCAAGTAGGGCAGGTGTATATTCAGCGGATGAATCACGAATCAATAATTAATTATGGGAGGAAATGAAGCAGGTTTCAGATTGTGCAACCGAACACTTCAAAGTATAAAGAGGAAAAGGTTACTAATAAAGTGTTGGTAATTGTTGTTGTCTTGCGACTTTGAAGTGGTCGTTTGCACAGTCTGAAAATTCTTTTCTCACATGTTTGTGATTATTTCATTACTGATACAGCTACTGCTATAACCGATGCAACTACTACAGCTACTTCGACTACTACTACTACTTAATACTTATTACTACTACTACTTCTGTTACAACTACTACTATTCTGATTTGATTTGAGAGTTCTGCTCCTCCATCACCAACTCAGCGATGATGAGAACACTGACCATAATTATGCTGTCAGTGGGAAGACGTGTGAGCGAGGGAGAGGACTTACCTACCATGTAATCCGCTCTCATAATTATGCCGAGGCTAAGAAAATGACGTCGCTAACACCTCATACCCATGGCTACCTCCGGGTTAGCTAAGGGTCTGCTCTGCTTCTTACTCTATGATTGTAACCTTGAGAGATCATAATTTATCCATTTCCAAACAATGCTTGATTTTTAAAATCATATGCTTGATTGTGTTTGCTGTGTCAGTTTGCGAGTGTCACCCGGTGGGGTCGATGGGCAGAAACTGCAACCAGACGACGGGTCAATGTCTGTGTAAGGAAGGGGTGATCGGTCTGTTGTGCAACAGATGCGCTGATGGATATCAGCAGACGTCATCACCTGTAGCCCCGTGCGTCAGTAAGTATGACTGTCGCTATTAATAGAATCTAATGCAAATTTCTTTTCTAGACATGCATGAAAGTAGATAAACTTCGATCGTTGATCCTAAATGAATCGTTATTGTAACGACAATTGACAACTAACAAAACAATTTATTCACAAGAACTATGAATGTAAAGCATGTTCATAATGTAACATGAATGTAAGGCATGTTCATACTGTAACATGTATGTAAAGCATGTTCATAATGTAACATGAATATAAAGCATGTTCATAATGTAACATGAATATAAAGCATGTTCATAATGTAACATGAATATAAAGCATGTTCATAATGTAACATGAATATAAAAGCATGTTCATAATGTAACATGACTATAAAGTAGCCTATGTTCATAATGTAACATGAATATAAAGCATGTTCATAATGTAACAATTGTAACATGAATATAAAGCATGTTCATAATGTAACAATTGTAACATGAATATAAAGCATGTTCATAATGTAACATGAATAACATTGAATATAAAAGCATGTTCATAATGTAACATGACTATAAAGTAGCCTATGTTCATAATGTAACATGAATATAAAGCATGTTCATAATGTAACAATTGTAACATGAATATAAAGCATGTTCAATTGTTCATAATGTAACAATTGTAACATGAATATAAAGCATGTTCATAATGTAACATGAATATAAAACATGTTTATAAAATATAATAACATTTCAGTGCATCATCAAAGGCAAAAGATACCCAAAAGGGGCATCAGCCTCGCTTAATTAGGGCCAACCCTTTAACTAGATAAATGTGAGCATGTGCATAAGAAATTGATTGAGCTTATTTTTGTAACTTTGGCTTCTTTTGCCGTTAATAGGAATTCCGACTACAACTGAAATCAAGAAGAAAGTACACCCGACGAAACCACCAAAAGGTTTTTACTACACCCTATGCATAAAAAATCAGGATACAACATGTAGTTCACCTTGATACATAGGCTAATTATAATAGATGCGTGATATCTGTGCACTTGTGTAATCTAAGCTAAACTCCACCAAAATGCCCATAATTAAGTCGGTATATTCGATAGAGGCGACTGCCTAGAGAGGCGTTTTCAAGGGGTGTCAAATTCCGGTAAACTAGAGAAAGTTTATATGAATAAGTGTGCTCTTGCTCTTGATCATCATTCATAAGTAAGGGTGCAGCATTTTTGTCCTTGGCTATAATAATTATAACGCAAAAACTGTCAAAAGTCACCACTGTTCCAATAACAATAATTTTCCTTTATTCAACGATCCAGTTGACAGAACGCAACCGGTTACAGTGTACAATTATGCAGTTGAAACAATTCACAAGAACGCAGATCACAGAATACACAAATCTTAACTATTATAGGCTACTAACTGAACAGACAGCCTGCAATTATAGTCTGCGCTAATAGCAAACTACAAAGAATGTCCGCCCAACGGGGGCTCGAACTCGTTACCTCTTGCTCTCTATACGCCCGGGTGTTATCCATTACTCTACCAGAGTGTTATCCATTACTCTACCAGAATGTTATCCATTACTCTACCGGACCCCCAAGTCCGTCTAAACGTGTAAATAATTGTGTGCAGTATTTTATTATTGGTTTACTGTGGGACAGTTTAATATCACACAGTTAGTAGAATACATTTTTATTTCTTAACCTTTGATCTGTTTCAGATGAATGCAGTGACTGCAAAAAGAACTCGAAAACAATCAGCTCCAGTCAATATTGTTCCAGTGATTATGGTAAACTTCTACTAACATCAGTCGTTTGGCTTGTCAGTCAGTCATTTTGTACTTCAGACTTATTGTTGTCCAACGCTTCAGTATTGAGCACTATAATTGTTCTGGTATTAGTCATTTTAATCTAGGACATTAACACTTTCCGTTGCTGCTACAACGAGTAAGCTATAATAATAATAATAATAACAACTCTTTATTGCTCCCAAATCAATCATATACAGTTCTGTTTTTTAAACAGTAAACTTAAACAACAAAATTGACCTCGGTCACACCAGTGTTTTAAACTAATACATGTAGATTACTTTTAAACGCACGTGTGCCCGGCCACATAGTAAATAGCGCCTTTTAGTACCTAATAATTTATGTTGTGTCTATTCTTATTCATTTCTAAAGGTCTCAATTCCACTTCTTATTCTATTATCGTTCTTAAAATAATTTTTATTCTACTCTTGCTGAATTAAAATACATTAATTATTATTCTTATTCTACTTCTTATTCACGAAAATATCACTGTCTATAACGCCTGTAGGTCTAATTAGGCCTACCTACCATTACTTGTATCCACTCCCTTACTATGACTCCGTTTAGTTCCTGCCATTTCTATTCAAACACTTTACATAGCACATTCTAAGTGTCCATCATTTGTATTCTACACGAGAAATACTGAAAAGACGCTATACTACAAATCAGTTCACAATTATTGTTCAGATAGACAGAGAAATTGATTAACTTCATGCAAACATTGATTTCTGCTTCAGCCATCCATGTGAAAGTCACCTCGCGACAAAAGTCCGGAGCAGACTGGCTAAGAGCGACAATGAGCGTCTTGAATGTCTTTAAGGATGCTAAGGATGTCAGCAGCAGCAGCAGCAGCAGCAGCAGCAACAACAACCGAGGCCGCATCCTCGAAGGATGGATAAGTTCCGGAAAGAAGGCTGGATGTCGCTGTCTCAACCTCCGGCCCCGGATGACCTACCTTCTCTTCGGAAAGGTCATCATGGACAGCAGAGGTGGATTGCTACTTGAACAGCAGACGTCAATGGCTGTGCGCTGGAAAGATGAACTCAACAATAGACTGAAGCAGCTGAGCAAAACCAAATGCTAGTTCATAGTCGATCAGAGAACTCGAGTGTATAGGCCTACGATACTCATAAAAGCCATGTCTGTTAATAACACACAATTATCGTATTGGTAGAATACTCTTAGTGGTTGGAGAAAAATAATGTGGTTCAGATCCGGTCATTTCGTTTACATAAATCAGATAATTGCCGTGATTTGGAGTTACATTATGCGATTTAGACTCAATGTAATGTAATTTTTCATCATCAGAATTTCTTCGGCGCCCAAACACCGGCGCTGTATCAAGTCAAGTCCGCAATTGTAGCCAAATTGTTCGGTCTAGTTCAGATTAAAATCCAGTAGGGTCAAGCCAAGGTGCTACCGTGGTAGGCCTAGTCGGTGATGATGGTGATCTTGTCGTGCAACTCGAGTTAAATCGGGATATGACAGCTTGAAAATTTTGGCTTTCAGTCATGAGTGGAAATTGTTTGGAAGTTTTGCGAGAACGTTCTAGACTGTATTATTTGAAAAAAGTCGATGTTGCAGAAAATGAAATTGCAGATGTCCATAGCTTTTTTTGACGTGCAGGAAGGAAATAGAGTTGTGCAGTTGTAAAACATTTCGTTAATAAAGCCCAGCAGTACTGTAGTCGAGTTTCGAGTTGAACGATTGAGGGGGTATAGACTGAGTCTATATTGTGCAGACAGTACTGTAATTAAATATTGGACGCAAGTGTGTCTCTTGTTTAAAAACAAGTCCTTTATAGGCCTAAAAGTCAAAAAAGAAGAAGCCACACAGACGACTATTATTTCTCTATTTTGTTCCCTGATGTCAGTTTTTGGCATTTATGAACATAAATTTTGTCCAACAAGCTGGTTGACTCTTTCAAGTTATAGCCTAAGCCTAACTTTAAAAGAGGAAAGCGAACCATGCGCCATTAAAGGCATATGCAATTCTAAGTATGAATGCAGGCAGTCAAATCGGAGTCAAAATAATGGAAGCTCAAAGCTCTTTGCATTTGTAACTTCAGTAAAACATCTTTCGCAGCGGATTCATTTCAAGAATTTATATAGCGCCCCTTGTAGAAGCCCACTCAGAGGCGTAGGCCTACATAGCACAGCACTTATCTTCAAAGTGGCGCATTATAAAGTTTGTCTTTCCATTATTTACGATTGCAAAAACTTGTAGAAATAATTCATGGAATTCATTCTTTGTTGGAGACTGCTGAAGTCTGCAGATTGCATGATAAATTTATTTAAGTTTTCTTATGCCAGTAATAAGGACAGTCGTGAACAATTTCTTGGCACATGCGTCAACACTTTCGACTCTAGATCATGATAAAATTAAGAAAATTTTAAAGAAAACATATTAACTCTTTTTTGCAATTTTGCTAGCAATATGCGTCACCTTACACATGAAGCCTTGGCCATCGTATTAGAGAGGAATAGTCATGGCAATTTGATAAACAATTGACTTATTATTGCATGTTGCTGTTTAACGACACTATGTCGCCCTCCTCTTTTCTCCAGGTGTGGGACTGGCACCGATAAGGTACGAGCCGTGGCTGAGATAGTTGACCAATGATCAACAATTATTATTATTATTGTTTAACGTTTTCAGTAGGCCTATTTAAGAAAATCGATATAGAGGTGTAGTTTATCCTATTAAAGTAGCCTACTTGAATCACTATGAAGTCTATGAACATTAGCCTTTGAACTTTAGTAAGACAAGCACTCTATAATGAGCAATGAGCATAGCCTAGAACTACGTAAATATAATATAATCGGATAATCCTACACCCATAATCTACCTTATAAATATTATTGGTAGGCTACGGTAGGTATTTTTTAAATGTCGTTGTATGATGCTCAAACATCGAACGAGGACGCCGAGTATAGTCAGCCTAATAGGATAATAATTATTGTGAGTGAAGTACTCAAAGCTCTTATGCACCCTGGAGCCTACGCTAATTTTTTCATGGCAGTTTTTAATCCATAAGCTTACTCCTCGTTACACAGAAGAGCCAAACGCTCAAACCTCACAATACCTCCCGGTCTCACATTTTAATCGCCAGGTGGTCAAGAAGGAACTCAAGGATTGCATGCGTTCACACTCACAGCCGAGATAGGCGAACGCTTAATACTTAAGTTCTAATAATCAGTGGCGTAACAACCATATAACGAAGGTGGACAAAAGCCACGGGCCCCCGAGGTTCAAAGGGCCCCCAAGCGTTTTAACTTAAAAAATCTCAGGTAGATAAAATATACTTTTCCATTTATATATTTTCAGACTTGCAGTCTGAACTAAAGCCTGTATAATTATGATGGATGTTTCAAGATATATAATTATGAATATGATACGCTTTGCCCTCAGATGCATACATGTAGGGATTGATGTGTTCCTGCTTTGGGTCAAATACTGGCACATCCTGCTACCCATGAAGTTTTATACACAGACACCGCACATAGGCTTACAATCCCTGTCATGTATCTGAGGCAGCATGAGGCAGGCGGTTGGAAGATTGACAGATCATAAGCGAATCTATAGACGAAGGTATCTAACAGGAGACAGACAGTCAAGTGACCAAACTCAAGCAGACAACCAGGCTGAACTTCTTCCTCTGTTTTACGCCCACTGTGTAGTAACAAAGACTGTTAGCGGCGCCCTCCTCCCTTCTTCCAGGCCTGGGACTGGCACTGGCAGGCACTATGCAGCTGATGTGCAAAGCCTGGACTCCCAGTGGCGGAGGTACTGTCGCCCTTGCGTTCTTCTCCCTCGCCTTACGGCGTACGCATCGGACTTTACGTCGTCGAGTGAACCTCTTGTGTCGGTGCTCGAACGACGCTTCGAGGGTTTTGCCCTTGCGCACTTGGTCACCGACTCCGGTCTCCGTAGATGTTGAAGTCGGCTGCAGCTCCCCCGCCACGACAAGGCGTACGCATCGGACATCCACACCGTCGAGTGGCACCTATGGTTCGGTGGCTCGAACGGCGCTCCGAGGGAGCTGGCTGAACTAGCGTTCAGCATAATGGGTTATCCGCTAGGGAGGGCTATGCGCGGACCGGGGTCCGCGGCCTATGCCAGAGACTTCAGAATAATTTAGGTCACTGCACCCTGCATCTGATCCCCTTCCCATCATCACAAGTCTTAGAACTGGAAAGATATATCTCTCATCAGATTAGTCTTCCAAACACATTAAGGTTTTCATGCGTGACAGGGTTTCGCCGTTGGCTCTATAGGCTATGTCAAATTTCTAGCAGCCGCAATCTGAACCCACGAACCTCCATCCCATGAGCCAAATCAAGCTGCATACAGCTGCAGGTTACACAGTGTTATACATGTAGCCTGTACTATGAATAATTATTGTATTTCAGACTGCTAAGAATTACAATTTTCATAATCTTTGCAAGTGTCTTTCAGTCTTTTGCAACGACGCTGTGTTTTATTTAGCATCAACATCCAAGGATAATTAATTAAGGCATTCAGAAAATTGATTACCGGTAGTTCGTTTATGGCCGTTAGTTTAGGCCTATCTAAGAGGGCTTAATTCAATAGGCTCAGATAGCAGCAACGATACAGACAAGCTTATGCAAACGAGAATTGGATGGGCTTCACAAGCATTTGGAATGCAACAAACACTATGCCTACTCTTACTTCTCAACTGGAAACTTAAAAGTTAGGAGAGAGTGGTTGTGCTTCCCATCATATCGAAGATACCATATTATTGCCATGTAGCCTACGGCCAAATTTCCAAATGCTTTTTAATAGGCCTATGCATTTCAGGCCTTTGGCCTAGCCTATTGTTTTCTCTTCAACTATTAATGTGCCTTAAACTACGGATTATATATATATATATAATATTGACTGTAGCGTGTAATATTCTATTTTAATCTAACTGCAGTTTATAGCCATTTCCCAATTTTCACTTTTTGGTGTCGTAATAGGTAGGGGGCTACTAGGGGCCCCGGGCCCCCGAGCTCCATTGTCCACGGGCCCCCGGCTACGTTGTTACGCCACTGCTTAGTAATAATGTTCATAAGTGTAGGCCTATGCGTGTATGCCTAGATTTTGTGACAGACAGACAGACAGGCAGACAGATACAAAGAGATATACAAAGAGATAGACAAAGAGACAGACAAAAAGGGAGAGAAACAGAGAGAAAGAGAAAGAAAGACAGCAGACAGATACAGACGGGAAAAGGTATGCCTTGAGCGTAGGCTACATAGGCCTAGCCTACTGTCCAGTGTCCACGGTCTCTTTGGTAGCCGACCCTACGATGTGGCGAATACTATTACAATCACACAAGAAGGTTTGTTGATAGTAGGAAAATTGAATTCCTACAAAAATTCATCATCGACTACAATAATTAATAATGCAAAGTTAGGTTCCATCATACTTTCATTCTCACCAGCGCGTTGTCTCTTCTCGCAATTCATCTGAGCATTAATATTGCGCCGTTCAACCGAATCAGTGGTGCTATATATGCCGAGATGGTTTGCGGACGTTTCGTCTACGGACGATTCGTCATGGACGGTTCGTCATGGACGAATCGTCCAGCTGACGAATCGTCCATGACGAACCGTCCATGACGAATCGTCCGTCTACGGACGATTCGTCCATGGACGAATCGTCCAGCTGACGAATCGTCCATGACGAACCGTCCATGACGAATCGTCCGTAGACGAAACGTCCGCATACGGCCTACAATACAGGTATTATAATACATGATGCGAAATGTCATTAAGTACTAGAAGTTTATGATGAAGAATCTGGAGGTCAGGCATGAATGGATTGCTAAGTACACCGTTCCCCCGTCCGTCCGTCCGTCCCTCCATCCTTCCTTCCCTCACTCACTCCCTCCCCCTCGTCTTTCACCGGAATACACCTTAAACCACTGACTTTTCCGCCAACGTATTGGAGGATGCGTCAGTTGAGTCGATTAGCCATGAATAATAATTATGAATAGTTATTACATTCACACGTTTCGTTGCCTTTGAACTCAACCCCTTCCACCGCAGGGTTCCTTGAAGACTCTGTAAATAATTTGTTTTCCTTTTTTTAAATTTTTCTTGATTATAGTAATATGACTTGCTTTGAGTGCATTGAGTAGATTACTGCTCAGTGTCCGTCTGTCTATATCAGCCTCCGTGTCTTTGTCTTTATCTGTCTATCTCTGCCTGTCTGTCTATCTCTGCCTGCATTCCTCTGTCTGTCTCTGTCTGTCTGTCTGTCTGTTTCTCTCTGTCTGTTTGTCTGTGTCTTTCCCTCTACACCACTCTAAATATCACTGTCTCTGTTCGCTTATCGCTGTTGCTCTATAATAATGTTTATCTCTGTGTCTGTATTTTGGTATATGCCTATAATCCACATCTTCATCTCTCACTATAATAATTATGGCTCAAGGCCTATTTCTCCGTCCACGCCTATAGATCTCTATGTTTCTTTGCATAAAAATTAAAATCTATATCTGTGAGACTGTCTCTCGCTATGTCTTACTACATGTAAGTGTTGGTATCTCTTCGCCTATCTATGTCTCTCTATCTCTGCATCTAATTTTTGTATCCCCTCTCTTTATCCCTGGAGCCGCTGCCTAGCTATTTTTTGAGTACCGTGGCCTTGGTAAGGCAGCCGACTCATGGACCATATAATAGCCTACCTATTCTGTGGTGAGGTCTACGAGTTGCGAGAGTCACGGTGTCAATGATCATCTGGTTCTAAGACGTGTGAAGATTCATCGTTGAATTCTCTCACCATTCAAGTAAGTGATTATGTTAATTTAAACTCTCTTTTCCTAAACTTTATTTAAGTAGCGCTGCGAAGAACAAAGAACGTGCAAAGGATGTCCCCCAAAATATTGTATACTTTTCCCACCTTTCTCAGGCCTGCCGATAGCGCGCCTGTATACTCTATACTGTGTATAGACCCCCGAGAAGACAAGTAAAACAATAAGGTAGGAGTAAATGTGTAGCGTACTAATAATAAAGTATATATAATAGTTATTTCAATGCGTGTGCTTACCTGATGTGAAGTCTTGCTCCAAAAACAAAAGACGAAATGATTCTTATAGCGTGAAACAGATTATGACGTCACAATGTCAGTTGCCTAGGTTACCGCGTTGACCAATTGGAAGAGAAAGCAATCTGTCCACTAATCCAGAAGTTGATAAAAGAAAACGCCTTTGCCCGTATAGCATCTGAAAATGATCGCCCAGGGTAATTCCTGGCAGGGGGCTTTACAATACCTGCCAGGGACCCGACTCATCGGACTTCGTTATATCTCGATTCTCGAGTTACAACGGACTCCGATGGATCGGGGTTTACACCCACAGGTCAGTTGACCAGCCATTCGACCCGTGTACGGACCGTGCACTGGTCGACTGAATGGCCAACGAGGGGACTGATTGGTCCCCGCTTTTTGACTGGTTTGTTTGTAGGTGCAATTATTATAGCGCCCCTTCAAGCTCTCTCTATTCAGAGGCGCTCCGGAATGCAGAGCGGACCAATTTTTCATGTTTGATGTTATGATGTGACGTCACATTTCCTAAATACATTTTCTCCTCGCAACAAATCGCCACAGATGACATTGTGTGACTTCTCTTCTTATTCTACAGGGTGGTCCAAAATAAACTGCACAGTGAAAGTTTTCTTGATATAATGTATAACAATTCAATGTTTAATGCCAGTTTTCTTGCGTATGATGAAAGAATTTCCAAATAAGACATGGAAACGTCGTACTATCCTCATTAAAAAATTGATACCGAAGGTACCACAGCTAGGAAGCCGGGTTGCGGACGTCCGAAATCAGCTCGAACAGATGCAAATATCAAGTTGGTAAGCGACCTTATCTGTAGCCAGGAAGACAAACCGCTAAGCCATAAGAGCCCACGGGAGATCGCACGTGAAACCGGAATTTCACGTTCAACTGTTAAACTGTTAAACTGTATAAAGAAAGATCTCGGACTTAACCAGTACAGGCGCAAAGTTGGACAGCAGTTGAACAGCGATTGCGTTTCATTGACGGCGCAATTGATCAATGGCGTCGTTGGCTTCAATGCGTGGTCGAGCAGCAAGGAGGACACATTGAACATTTTATGTAACGAAATACATCCATGTAATGTTACAGTAAAAATAATTGCTGTGTTTTTGTGATTTTTCACGGTTATATTTAAATTGGTCTGAATAAAGTACTATCAATTTATCATTGTGCAGTTTATTTTGGACCACCCTGTATTATTCCATCAGAGTTTTACGCCGAAGCACTGAGCAAATGTGAGTGAAAGACTTGCCCAAAGTCCTTACGCGGTGAGGTAGATTCGAACCTCGAACCTTCCGGCTCCAAGGCAACGACGCCACCACTATACCACCGCGCCCCACAATCAATGGTTGTAATAGTAGTCTTTATTTAAGTGTCTAGAAAATTTTATAAGCACACTATTTTGTACATTTAAGTGAAAATTTTAAACAGTTATGCTAAGTCTAAGTAAGTAAGTAAGTCTATGCATTTCCATGTTTGATGTTATGATGTGACGTCACATTTTTATAAATTCATCCTCCCCTGGCAACAAGTCGTCACAGATGTGTGACGTCTCTTCTTATTTTATTATTCCGAAGTTTAACGTCGTCCTATGACATCAATGGCCGTTGACGACTTGACGACCATCTCTTCTGGTCCGTGACTTCATTTATAAATGGTCTCTAATAATTTTTATTCAGCTCAAGGGATATCGTGCTTTCAGTAGTAGGTAAAAATAATCAGTTACTACAACTAGTTAGGCTACTTTTTAGTGCCCAGTAACTATAGTTACTGTCATAGAGATGTATTAAAATATAACGCTAGAGGGAATATCACGTCCATACATTGATTTCGCTGTCCAACAATCCACCCGACCAATCACATACTCTAAACTTCCACCCGACCAATCACAGGCGATTTCTCACACCAACCGTCGTTTAAATCGTAGGCTAGTGACGTAAATTTGATTGCAGGGCAGATACGTCATACTCTCTTAAGCGTATATATTATATATATATCGTACATCTCAAATGGTGTAGGTAGCTTGGCTTGTGACGTCACTGGCGTGATTACCGTTAATATTATAAGGTCGTTGATAACTTCACATTTCCATGCAGAGGAGATAGGCCATATTCTCTCTAGCCTATATATTAATATATATAGCGTACATCTCTATGGTTACTGTAACTGATTACTTTCTTTAACGTTAGACAGTTACAAATAATTGTAGTTATGTTTAGGCTATTAGGCCTAGTACCTGTTCGAAGTAACTGTAGTCTACTTTTCGTTAACGGTACCACAAAAACTTTAACAGTTAAGTAATAACCTGTCACTGCATCGGTCTCTTAGCGTGTTATCAGCACGGTAGTCGGTAGTCGATTTATCAACATTTCATTCACTCTTAGAATCCATATAGGGCCTCGTATACAGTCATAGGCATCTGTGCTGGACTATGATGATGATTGTTAAGTGTCATTGCTAGTAAATATATGACATCAGTCTATAATTATAATTATAGTTAAGATGACACGTAGGCAAAATTAATAACAAGCATTGAGCTTACCAGTATGAGAATTGTGGAAAAATAACTGGGGGGTTGGCCTATGATAAACTTGAAATTGGGGTATGAAAAACATACTTTAACATGGGGCTCTAAGAAAGACTGGGGGGTTGAACCCCCCCAACCCCCCGGCAATTCTCACCCTGGAGCTTACGCTTACCAGTAGAGTTAATTATTTTGGGTCTTAATTGGTGCTTTTGTAATGGCTGCACATTTTGTCGTATTTGCGCAAAACGGGATATACAATTATACATGCACGTAGGGGATCCGTGTGTTGTTCACACAGAGGGAGGGACCAGTAATAGCCTATTATTAGTTAGAAACACGTGAACAAAAAAACTGAACATGTCTCAAAAGACATTCTTCAAAGCACACAACAATTATAGCGAGAACAAACGAACGAATGAACTGTGATGCATACAGGACCAGCACCTGGTCCAGCACTGCTGTGTGATGTAGGCCTACATGCAGGCTTACAATTTTTAACCCCGAAACATTTGTATTGTTTTTCCTTCACCGAGTCTCAATCTATTGTAAAGTCTTCGGTCTCCTGCCCCCTCCCCATCCCGTCAAGGCCGAAGTCATGAAAACCATCTGCTGTGAAAACAATTTTTATCATGAACATTGCTATTATTCAGCGTTCTTTCTCGTTCATCATACAGTCTCGTCTTTCAAAAAAATTCTGCAAGCGCAAAAAAAATCAAAAAGCCAGGGAAGAATTCAAGGGAAGCCTATTATATCAGAAAAATCGAAATTTTGATACTATCACACCCCACCTTGGTTTCTGAACATCCTCACGATCACCGTACCAACCGGTACCGGCTTTATTGGCGATATGTACTAGGGTGCCATTTTCAAGGGACGACTAATTATGGCAAAGGTAAAAAATACTCGGAAAAGTAAATGTGCTCTTGATTAGCTTTCATGAGTCAAAGTTGGCATTTTTGTCCTTGCCTATAATGGCGAAAAACTGTCAATGGTCGCCAGCAGGACTTTTTTAACGTGCAGTTGTACACAACATGTGCAGTTCTAAATGGATTTTGCAACATGTGCAGTTCTAAATGGATTTTGCAGTTGTAGAAACACTTTTTTACAGTTAAAACTAGCAAAAAGATCATTGTCCTCCGATTGGAAGTAATTTACCATGGAGGATGGGAAAGAAAAGACGGGGTTGTGCAGTTATAAAAATTCCTTAAAAACAGCCCTGGCCGCCAATGACGACAATGGTTTCAACCGCATCTCTATGATATATCTATGTTACCTTTATGCTATCTCTATGCTACCTCTAATTTCCGTCTATGCTATCGTTATGCCATCTCCATACTGTTTCTATGCTATCTGTGCATGTGTTACCCTTATGCTACCTCGACATCCAGTCTTTATGGTAGCCTATACCTCCAATGCCTCTAAACTACCTCTGTAATAATACGCCATCTTTAAGCTATCCTTATTCTACATCTACATGTATGGTATGGTGTCTTTATGCTATCTGTAATTATATTATTACCTTAGACCAAACCGATTACCGATGTTTTCACATGCTTCATTTATGCATCTTTACCCTGTTTCTATGCTCTATCTTCGTCTTGAGTCTCTTGACCTTCAGGTTCTGACCGTTCTGCCCATATACCAAAACTTATCAAGCAACATCGCTCTGACTATAGACTTCATTAAATTTTACTTAGTACCGGTGTAAAGGTTTCAAATTACCCCCTCCTAAACATTACCCCCGATAACTTGAAACCGGTTTCAGATTACCCCCGGAAACTAGATTTGCATCAATCATCGCATTTATTGCACTTAAAAAATCAGAAAAATCAGCCCGCTTCTTGTTTTGGTCTGAAGATTTTCATCCGTCATCCCACTTCGAGGTTTGTTATCAATATTTTAAAATAATAGCCTCGAAGCCCATGGGCGCCCGCAGAAAATTTTGCAGGAGGGGCAAAAATTTACGGTGGTCACGGTTAAATAATTTTTCAGTGACAAGAGCATGATAAATACAGCGCTGGAAATTAAAAACACGGGTATTTTTTCAAAGAGGTTTCTTAATGCAAATTTCTCAGTTTCATTTTGTGTATTAATTTCAATATGAATAGTTTCCTAAGTGCGAATTGTTAAAAAATCCAAAGGTAGATGTTAAAAAGTAGGTCTTGAAGGGCACTATATGTATAATTATATATAAAAAAAATTCAAAATCAAATTTTTTTATTGAGCCAGAGAAAAGCACACAAGGTACATATCATCACATAAAAATAAAACATGAATGTTATTGGCAACAAAAGGAAACCCAGAAGGGACTGCAGAGTCCCGCTGGTTAGGGCCACCTAAGCACATTTTCTGGTTCTAGGCGTTAACAAATTCAGCACAATAAAATTATATTCTATTTTCCATCATATATGCAATAAGTCAAAAATAAATCAAAACTTAACTACGAAAATTAAACGTTCCAAATTTTAACATCACGATATTACATAATATGAATATCTAAACATGATGTTAAGCAAACACGTCTTAATTTTAAAAAATAAATCAATACCAAACTGAAAAAAGTAAGAAAACCTTAAGTAAAAAACATAAAGCCTTAACTAAGTAGGGAGAAGGAAGTTTAAAGTATGAACCCGACTAACAGTTCTGGTTAATCAACCATAAACCCAAGCAATGCTTAAATGACTTAAGAATTGGGATACTGCGAAGGTTTAGAGGTATTCTATTCCATTCAATAGGACCTGCATACTTAATGGAGAATTTTCTTGAGTTTGTTCGGGCGCGCACAGTTCTATATGAGGCTAAGTTTCTCGTGTTGTATGAGTGTATATCTGAGGCTAGAGTAAAGAGATTGGCATGGGAGATAGGCAATGTGTTATATGTATATCGATGCATGAACTCACACATCTGCAGTTGCTTAATTTGTAAAACTTTTAGAATCCCGAGCTGCGTGAATAGCTTTTCTGAGTGTGAGTTGTAAGGAGAACCGGCTATTAATCTGACAATTCTTTTCTGCAAGACAATAATTCTGTAAAATCGAGAGTTGTAGTTAGATGCCCAAATCATGTTACAATAGGATATGTATTGTACGGGTATATCATAGAGTAGTACAAAGTGAGCAAAATGTTTCTAGGCAGTAAGTAAGATATTCGCTTAAGTATACCTATGTTTTTAGCCAGTTTTAATGCAATGTGTTCAATGTGTACACTCCAAGTGAGATGTTGGTCCACATAGACTCCAAGGAATTTTACAGATTCTACTTGTGGAATATCAATATTGTCTATGTGGACTTTTCCCTTCAGTTGTGGTGTTGCTTTCCTATGAGAGCAGAAAAGAATGTAGTTGGTTTTTGTCAAGTTAAGCGATAGCTTGCTTGCTTTAAACCAGTCAGACACTAGTACAAGTTCTTCATTAAGGATTCTCTATTTATTTCTATAGAGATTTCTAAACGTAAATTTATGACTTTCACTGTGTGTAGGCCTATCATTCGCATCATTAGTGTTTTAATGCGAACATTTTTGTTAAAAACCCAAAAGTAGTAGTTAGAAAAATAAGTTTCACTTTTCCAGGGGGGGCAAGTGCCCCCTTGCCCCTATGTGCGGGCGCCCATGTCAAAGCCATTTCTCCATGCAACTTTAGCGGCGATTTACATGTAGTATTTTAGTTACTGATGAAAATATTGATAACAAACCACAAAGTGGACCCAAACAAGAAGCGGGATCATTTTTCTGATATTTATAGTGCAATAAATGCGATGATTGATGCAAATTACAGTTTTCAGAGGGGTAATGTTTAGGAGGGGGGTAACTTGAAACCTTTACACCGGTGTAAAGGTTTCAGATGACCCCCTCCTAAACATTAACCCCCGGTAACTTGAAACCGGTTTCAGATTACCCCCGGACACTATAGATTTGCATCAATCATCGCATGTATTGCACTAAAAAATTAGAAAAATCATACCGCTTCTTGTTTTGGTCTGAAGATTTTCTTCCCTAAAAATATTGAAAACAAACCACGAAGTGCGATGACGGATGAAAATCTTCAGACCAAAAAAGAAGCGGAATGATTTTTCTGATATTTTTGTGCAGTAAATGCGACGATTGATGCAAATTTCAGTTTGCAGCGGGGTAATGTTTAGGAGGAGGTAATTTGAAACCTTTACACCGGCAAAATAAGATGAGTCTGACTATGTCGGCGTTAAGAAATAACTTTATATCCATATAGGCCTACTTATATTTCATTATCGCATCAACAGAACGACTGGTGTGCTAATGGGTAAAATGAACTTAGTGCAAATACGAAGTATTTCAAACATATTACATAATTATCAACACATGGAAGATGCCATCTCTATCTCTATGCTTTGTGCGAGACTATTACTAACCTTCTGCTGAGATTTAAGCTGAGCAACATTGGCGATAGAGCCACGATAGGTAAAGCAGTCAAACTGACGCGGATAACGGATCATGCAACGTTAGAAGGGAACTAATTGCGTATCCCTAAGTACAAAATACGTTTGCGTGCACATACAAAATTGTATGCGTGACGTGTGCAGGCAGGCAGGCAGGCTTGTATGTATGACTTTGCACTTCAGCATCTATGCATCATGCATCCATTCATGTTTGCATGCAGCAGAGGCGCATGTTTCTATATGTAGCTTATATGTATGCAGCTTTTGTATGCTGTATAAAAGTCTTACATGTGCCTGTGTTAATTATTCTACACTGTGTCCACGATAAAGTAAACCACACAATAAAGTGTCATAACTCGGTCAAAACGTTTAGGATTTGTCTGAAATTGTATAGCCTACACAACAACAGTGGCCATATTTACATGAGATCCTAAAGCCGATTAGAAATTTTCGTGAGTTTGACAAATTTATGAGCGTTTGAGATGCAGCACCGAAAAATGCAACTTTCCAACATGCAAAAGCTGAAAGGAAGTGAAATTCAGCTATAAATTGTGGTTTAATTTAAAATTGTAATGATAAACTTTTCTATATCGCAAGCAATCTTACGGCTCTTTCGAGTTGTTCTCGCCAGGTTCCATACAAATAATATATGGAGATAAGGTTGCTCTTCGGAAGTTCCATGCTTGACATTTCTTGTATTTATTGTTATTATCGTTATTATTTTTTTTACCCGAGGTACCTAGGATCCCTCGGGATTTCAAAAAATTATGACTGGAGCTGTTATTCAATGTCTAGAAAATCAGGCCTCGTCCTCCGCAACAGTATTAAAGGTACCACGAAAAGCGATGGCATTGTAGCGCTGCAGACAGATGGAAAAGCGCTGGAAGAGAAAGGTTGCTTCTCGCGGCTCTCCAGAAACGACCGAGAGACGCTGGTCAACCTCGCGGATGAAACTGAGCCCGGCAGAGTCATTATTATTATTATTATTATTATTATTATTATTATTATTATTATTATTATTATTATTATTATTATTATTATTATTATTATTATTATTATTATTATTATTATAATTATTATTATTATTATTATCATTATTATTATTATTATTATTATTATTATTATTATTTTATTTTTATTTTTTTTGCCCTGAGGTACTTCATTCCCCCAGGGACTTATGGACTATTATTACCTGAAGAATGATCGTCTGGTGGGTCAGGCCTCGTCTTCAGGGTGTGAGGCAAAAGTATCTTTGAAAGCGACCAGGTTGAAGCGTTGGATACAAATGGACAGACGTTGAAAAAGAAAGAAAGCTTCACGTCTGTCACCAGTGATAGAAGAGATGCGGCTGCCAATTTCATTTATGAAGTCTGAGGCTGAGGGATTGAACGGGCCCAATGTCTCTATGGCCACCGGCTGAAAGATGTAGGAAGCGGGCAGCCCTCCGTATTTCTGCTCTTTGCGGATGGCCGCCTGCACTGATGCTGGCCCGACCAAACCGTTCGGGTGGGTTATGTAGCCTACATGTATGATGCTGCACAAGTGTGGACAATGGTGGCATCCCACGCCAAGTACTTCCCACCTGCCCAAGGAATGAGGGTTGCCCCGTCCGGCCTTTTTCCATCAGATCTGAAGAGACCCGCCGGTTCCTTGATGCTTGGAATGTCAGCTCTGAGGAGGGCACGCCAAATGATGTCATTTATGGCGTGGTGACGAAGGGAGCGACCCATGGCTCTCCTGCAGACGAAACCATGATGCCCCTCGGGGCCAACTCCTTCGCCACAATGGCATGTGTGAGGACCACACAAGTCCAAGCCCAACCTCAGGTCCACCGCCACCCGGACCGCCTCATTTTCCAGGACAAGGCCACAAGCGGCGATTGGAAGCGCGGACAGCCAGTCAGCTGAATGGGGACTGCCCGACGCGTCCAGCCTGGCTCGGTCGACTAAACCGACGGCGCTCTGGCGGATTTCCGCCTTATCCTTGTCAACCAGGGGCCTGTCCCAGAGACTCTGTTTTCCGGGTAAGGGGTGCATTGTCGCCGGCAAGGTGTCATGACGGGCCTCTAGCAGATCCGATACGATCTGGTCAGGAGCTGCCACACCAGCCGCAAGGATGGCAGACTGCAGGTCAAGAGTCGACGCGGCTGAGGCCAAATAGGCAGAAGCTCGACTGAACATATCTCCGTGACGTTCCAGGGCATCGTCCATCGCCTTCCCCCGAAACAAGGGGGCCCCCAATAAACCCAGAGCAGTCATCTCGACTCTAGAATAGCTCGACATGGGGGGGTGTTAGTTCCAATGTGGCATCCGGAGAGAAAACTTCGCACTTGGCTGGGTAAAGGTGAAGGCCCAACAGTGGTCCCAATCCGACTACCAACTGCACGTCTCGGGCCACGGACTCCTTGTTGCCGCCGAGAGTCAAATCATCAAGGAAGCCAATTTTGAGGTCAGACTCCAACGATTCTAGCACCGGCTGCAATAATAGACTAAAAAGGAGAGGGCCCAACGGGTCGCCCTGTTGGGGGCCAACCTGCGATGACAGAAACAGGTGACCAAACTTAAGGACAGATGGAATCGAATATGCATGCTTGGTGAGCAAATGGATAGATCTCTGGAATGATCTTGTGGACCGAATCCAGCATGACATCTCGCCGTAAAGAGTTAAATGCGTTGGTGAAGTCCAGCTTCACCAACAGCTGATCACTGCGCATACTGCTGACAAATCTTCGGGTAGCATGAACAGCGGCCTCACAGCCGCCCGGGACGCCGATTCCCAGCTTCAGTGGCGCAAAATGAGATGGAAGCTTAGATATGGCATACTTATTTGCACATTTGGCAGCTAGTCTTCGCCAAATGTAGCTAACTGCTATCGGTCTCAATCCTTCCGATTCTTTGTTGAGGGCGATCATATTGCCCCCAAACAAAACTGGTCTAACATCAGGAGGGCATTCGCCGCGAAGCAGCAAGTTGATGAAATCCGATAAAGCCTCGATATGGGCTGCTGCATCCCGTTGTGTCCGATCAGGTCCAACAGATGACCTGGTCTAAAGCCATCCGGACCACCTGCCGACCCCGTTGGGAACGATCGGATTGCTTCAAGCACTTCTCCTGCCGTCACTTGCCATGCAATTGCTAAAGCAGGGTCGGGTAAGCCCCTAAGAGCTTCTGGGCACGGGTCTGTGGGGGTGCTTATCCTGCAATAGCCTGAGGTTCTCTTCACAGGGAATTGCTGGCTGGTCCCCCTCGCACAAAATGCGGACAGCGGCCCTAATGTTTCCGTCCTCTAACTTGGTATTAACAGCAGCTAGCAGCACATCTCGTTGATTACGGCGGCCCACACGATTGTTCACAGGGCATTGCTCCTCGCTGAGTGAGTTAGGGTCCGAGAGCCACCTCTCTGTCCCGTTCTTGATGATTTTTGTCATGCTCCGACGTTTTCCAGCCCTAGGTGGTTGGGCGAGTATGGAAGGAGCAAAGTCAAGCAAGGCCTTCCACGCCGTGGTGGATTGTGGTGCTTTGCATATGTCGAGCAGGGTCGAGGTTAAGGCCTGAGCACAGGCCGGGCGCGCTCCTTTGCATATATGTCTAAGGAGTGGCCCTCTGGTCTCCGGATGCGACATGCCGCCGTCCAAGACGTCGACAGGGTCCGGTCTATGCGGGGCGGACGGGGCCGATGAAACCGTGAGGGACAATCTCGACTGGTCCACTCCATCCCTCTGCGTCTCCCCATCGACCACAACGCCCGACCTATCCCTCTCTACCACTGATCCATCCAGAGGTGGGCGATTTGAACCCGGGCACGGACTACTTCTAGGGCCATGTAGATGAACCAGGCTACCCCCGAGTGCAGTTGTCTTGCGGCCAAGCAATGGCTGCAAGTGCCCCTTGCCTTGGGAGGTTTCTCAGTTTGAGACATCGATATAAGCCGGCCAGACTATTCCCAATGAATGCATGCCTTGTTTTTATTATTATTTATTTATTTTATTTTTTTGCGCCCCAAGGTATTTAGGAATTATTTATTATTATTATTATTATTATTATTATTATTATTATTATTATTATTATTATTATTATTATTATTATTATATAATATGGATGAAAAACAGATGGATATTATTATTATACTGCAACAAAAGATCCCGCGAAGGCCACCGCGTTAAAGCGCTGAATGGTCACCGAAAGTCTTTGATAGAGGAATGTTGTTTCTCTCAATTCGTCCGTCGCCTTCGTCAAGTGACGACCCAAATCTGTGATGAATTCAATGCCTCTTGAATTAACAGGGCCTAGAGTTTTAATGGCCAATGGAACGAAGTCATGTGTTATTATTATTATTATTATTATTATTATTATTATTATTATTATTATTATTATTATTATTATTATTATTATTATTTTAACCATCATTTATTTCCGTTACAAACTGTGCAACACCAACTGGCTGAGCTTGCTGAACAGTGAACAACTGACAAATTATTATTATTATTATTATAAATATTATTATTAATAGGCCTATTAACACTAATAATAATTAATATTATTAATGGAGCCATTTGTTAATGTTGTTCCTGTCAGCATTTTTCACAGGAAGTCAAGGCCGTAGCTAGGGATGTGTTTTGGGTGTTTGAACACCCCCGAAATGGAAAATGTAAAAAAATAATATAATGCATTTACTAGCGCATGATGTAACAAACATGAAAATAATAGAACCATGAAAACACCCCCGAAATGAAAAATGTAAAAAAATAATAGAATGCATTCACTAGCACATAATGAAAAAACATGAAATTAGGCGTAATTTTGGTTTTTAAAAAGCGGTTTCCGATTACTAGAAACGGTCGACATAAATTTTGACGACTAAACAGGGTTGTCAGAAATTCTCCGCCGAAGAAAAAACCCGAAATCAAATCTTGGCTATGGCCTTGCAGAAAGTCTATTATTAGGCAATATAGGTCTTGTATTACAATACGCCCCATTTAACCACATCGCTCTAATATCCACTGAAATGCTGACGAGTTAATGAAACTGTGAAACTCCAAATCTCTTAATTGCGTTTCTATTTGTAACTCTGCATTTTTCTGATCTGTTTTAGGTAAGCTTCATACACACAGCTGTCGCCATGGTCATCATAACATACATAGAGAAGTTCGCCAGCTATACAACCATGCACGGCTTTCCAAGAATCGTGGCTTCAAAGGCAACGCCAAAGCGTATTGCTTGGATCATTGTCTTCACGACGGCCTGGACGTTCTTTACGATTCATACATCCATGGTACTGCACAGCTACTTCCAGTACCCGAAAAAGACGACAACAGAAGTAGTCACCGGGGGAGTTCCGTTTCCCGATATCACGCTTTGCAACCTGGGAAGCTTTGACTTCTACACGGTGCACAGATTGAGCACGGACTTACGAGAAGTCTTAGCCAAGGACCAAGAAGATGAAGTAGACAACTTGTGGGATGTTACGGACATAGACCTTTTCATTCGTCAAATGAATAAGCTTAATGAAACAGAGAATACAGCAGCTTCCTACTTAAACGATACATTTATTAAAGCTTTATACAAATATTACGACATACTAAATAGAACACATATTACGAACAACAGCTATGTCAAGGCGCTGCACGATAAATTGTTTTCACGCACCACGTTGGCAGCCACCATACCAATCGAGATACTAACGGCAACCGGAGTTCGTGAGAAGCAGTTCATCGTCAAGTGTACCTTCAGGAATGAGCCTTGTAAGTTCAAGAAGATATTTGATCCCTACTTTTTCAACTGCTTTACATTCACGGCTCCGAAGGTCGAATTGGCCGAAGGTGAAGAGCATCCTCCTCTACTCGAAGGAACTGACAATGGATTTTCCGTGATACTCTTGGCTGGAACTAGAATGCTAAAGCAGGTCGACACTCCGGTCTTCTCCAGACTGCCAGGAATCTACGCTGGTGACAGTCCTCTGTCAGGGGCCGGAGGAATCCGGGTGGTAATTCACCCTCCTGGAACGAAACCCTTTCCAATGACAGAAGGATACGACGTTCCGCCGGAGCGAATGGCATCACTTGGTATAAACCTTTCGAGACAGAAACGCCTCGGGCAGCCGTATGGACACTGCAGCAAAGTGTATCCATTTTTTAAAAGACCAGAACATCAAATTCTGGCGGGTCCTTACAGAAGAGCAACCTGTCAGAAGACCTGCATTCAACACGATGGCATTTACAATAAATGCGGATGCATTGAAAACACACTTCCAACCAGATGGGAACTTGTAAACGACGACCTACGTGTTCTACGTTATAACGGTACGATGAAAATGCAGCACTTGAATTACAAGGCACTACATGACGAGTGCCTTTTTGGAACGCCAGAAGAATCGAACAGCAGTTTGCCTAGAGAAATACTTAGCTCCAGCTGCATCTTGGTCCAGAAATGTAGTGGAACAGATGGATTCAGCAAGTGCTTCCGATTCAACAGCGATAAAGCACCGAAGTGCGATGATGAAGTCCTTAAAAATCTAGTTGATAAGATTACCTGTGCTGAGAAGGAGAAGAATAGCTTGATGGCCAATGCAACCTTTCTTTTCAACTGTGGATGCCATCCAGCCTGCGATCATACGTCGTACAAAGTATCCTACAGTCTGTCGCAATGGCCATCTCACGGTGTGGACGGAGAAACCGCGGCCTCTGAGATCATGGACGAACTGAAGTTCACGAAAAGGTTCAGACCGGCATCGAAAAAGAAATTCTACGACGAGTACTGGAGAAACGATTCCAGGAAAGCAATGAAGGATTTCTCAAAGATCAACGTTTACATTGCGGACGCCGACGTTTTCCTGACGAAGGAAGAACCTGCAATGACCGTTACGGAGCTGATTTCGGACATTGGAGGACAGCTTGGAGTGTGGATCGGAGTGTCCGTCTTGACACTCGCTGAAGTTCTGGAGATCTTGATTGCGATGACGATCGACTGTTGTCGAAAACGATCCGCCAAGAGCAGGAAGACAGAAGTGGAAGACTTCAAGGACGTCACACTCGGAGATGTGTGACGTCAGCATTTCATTTATCGGACTCTTGCTCAAGACGCCATTTTCCTCAGTTGACAATGAGTCATGATGTCACTCGCGACTGGCGTCATCTAAAGTTGAAGTCTATAATCTTTGCTGGACATGACCGAACAATTCTCGGGCTTCCACGAGTTGTCAACACATAGCCTAATAATTCTCGTTTATTCAACAATCCAGTTGACAGTCCGCAACCGCTTACAGTAAGCTACAGCTTTCTTAATTAACGTCAATCTTAACTATACTAACAGAACAGGCAGCCTGAAATACATCCAGGTTAATGAGTTATTGATTTCGCATATCCCAGGATATAGGAGCAACGACATTGGGAATTTTATGAGCCGTCTACACGCGCAGTTACTGTTCTGTGTGGCTTTTCTAGATTGAAGATAAATATGAGGTATTGGTTTTTTCAGGTGTAGCCTAAGTTAATTATTTTAGCGCGAACCCCCACATTTTCATGTGTTTTTTTCTACATGGCCAAACACGCAGTAACTGTTGGCTAGCCTAGACGCATGCACTAAGCGCCTAAGCTACTATGCTACTAAGCGTGCACACTTAGACCCCTACATGCTTTGAATGCTTGAATGAATTCGGCCTGTGATTCTACGTAGAAATCAAATACGCATAATGTATAGGCGTAATATTATTTCTGGAAAACTTTGACTTTCGCCTAGTTTAACTGCTATTAGATTGCACATTTAGTTGGATAATTTTTATAATTCTGTTTCATACAGTTTTATAGTTACCTTGTCCTGCGCCGCATATTATCGTTCATCGGTAATACTGGATTACATATAATATATATCTGTGGAGTCCACATAAGATCAACGCGTTATGACGTCATTTATAAATGCTCCTCTATTATATTTATAAGCACGCTCTTCGTGAAATGACCAGATAGAATAAACGAGACGTAGCCTACCAACTACTTCTACATTAATATTATTAGTCACCGAGGTCAACGACACATTTTTCAGCCATTGATCTGAGTTCTGCTTTCATTATCTCTTTTAGAATCGGTCCGCACTTAATTAGGCCTAAGGCAAAAGGACTTCCTGAACGTTACTTTTTGTGAAATTGTGTAGACTACCCAACAGCGATTGTCTGCTCATGCTTGTGGAGATGTTTCTAGAAATTAGGCCTAAGTTGACTCCGCAAGATTAGGAATTGTTTTCAAAACTGTATAAGTTATTGATAGCCTAGTCTAAGTATTTTGGCAATTCAGCCCTTTGATAATGTTAAAACTAGGAATTAGTTAACTAACTTTTTAAACGTGGATTATGGCCTAGCATGTTGGACGAAGGGAGGCAAGGTCATCATTTTCTCTCATGGGATGAAGTTTTGCCTTGATTTTGGTACTGGACAGGTTATCACATAATTATATCCGCTGGTCAAAAGACTTTAGGTAGACGACACACTGCTTTAGCGCGCTAACAATTGAAATTAGTCGATCCGCAGACAATGCGTCATTTTAACAAACGAATTATGACGTCATCTGTTTCCATGGCAATCTCCATTGTTTATCAACAGATAAGGAATAGCCTAATCTCTGGATAGATTACACACTGAAGCATCAAACCCAGATTTAAATAGCATGTAGCCTACATAGCTCTTACAGACAAATTAATTGTAGGCCTATCCTTTTTTTTATCAGAGAATGCTTTGCTGGAATAGAAAATAAGAATGTTTACTCAGCCACGATGTAGGCATATTGTCTCAAGAGCGCAAATGAGAATGCTCGACTTGCGAATGAAATCTTTAAATGAAACATGATCGGCAAAATGCTAGGCCTACATAGCCTACAGCAGTCTATGCACTCTATAGTATAAGCTTACTGCTTCTTTCTTCCTGCTATTACACCTACAGTTGCAAACTAGAGGTGATTAAGTGGCAAGCATTGAGCTTGGAAAGACCAGCATAATGAAAAGAACTCATTGAGCTCTTTCTCGATATATTCAAAACAAAATACTGGAATAATAACATGTATATATGCACTTCGCTTTTGCGCGGGCCTCAGAGGGAGCGGTCTCCAGGCAGTTAGCTTGGATAGACCTGCATTCCATTGGACTTGTGATGTCGTACTCTCATGTCAGCTCTTCCTTGGAAAGCTGGAAGACAGGAGATGATGTGTGAAAGAGTCTAGACCAGGGATGTCAAAGAGCTGGCCCGCGGGCCATTTCTGGCCCGCCAACGATTTTTTCTGGCCCGCGGAGCCTTCCCTAAAGATTACAAAATTATTTAAAATGTTGTCAAAATTTAATAAGAAGCGAAAAGTGTACATTGAATCAAGATCTTTTCGCGATATTTGGACTTTTCTGGGAATTGGCTGACCAAATCCGTAGCTCTTTCTCATATCACTACCCAATTTTGCTCATGAACTTCGACATTCTGGCCCGCCACCTGTTAGAAGATGTTCACACTGGCCCGCCAATAGTTAGAAGATGTTCAAACTGGCCCGCCACTAAAAAAGGTTTGACACTCCTGGTCTAGACCTAATGGGCTTTTTCTTTTGTTTCCGCTATTCACAAAGACAACTGGGTTAAATGAAAGTGTGATGTATGCATTTCGCGAGCGGATACCAGTGGGAGCGGTCTCCTTGTGATGATATGTATCTACAGCGACTCTGTTTGGATGCGAGACTAAAATTTCTGCTAAACATTTCACAAATAATATTATTTTACTGTCTTCCTTTTCTGGCTAATCTTACTTTCTCCTGTCTTAAAACTAGACACAAGCAGCAGAGTAATAATTAAAACAACTTCAATAAATGTCGATGTCATCATCGTCATCATCATCATCATCATCATCATCATCATCATCATCATCATCATCATCATCATCATCATCAACATCATCGTCATCATCGTCATCACGTCACCATCACAACAAAAGGCAAGAACGCATGCGACCACGATTCAGATACAGACCGGCAAATAGCCAGGATTTATGACAGACAGACAGACAGACATACAGGCAGACAGACAGAAAGACAAACAGAAAGACAGAAAGGCAGGCAGGCAGAAGTATAGGCTATAGCCAAACACGTAGGCTATATTAATTTTAATTAGCATGCGTATTACTATAATTGCCTTGTAGCCTTTGCCAAGGTGCATCTGCAGTGTCTAGATGTCACACTTAGATGCATAATATAATGAAGTAGATAGGAGATTCGTACCAAAAAAATAATGTGTTGCGACACAGTATACTGTGCGGAAGATCAGCCGTGCTTGTTTCTGTTTAACGACACAATAATTAGTATCATAACAAAGATGATTAGTGTGGCCCTCCTTCTTTATCCAGGCTTGAGACTGGCGCTGTCAGAATGCAAAACAGTGGCGGTGTTAGGCAGATCAGCAGCCAGTGCGTCATGTGAAATGTGGGTTGTAACATGTACATGTAGGTGTGTCGTAAATTCTCTCCGCACAGCGAGCAAACGTTTGTTGTTCTTGCTTTGCACTGACTTACAAACTTTATCAGTTTAGAGGACGTCATCATCATCATCATCATCATCAAGAACCGAGGGACCAGTGCCCGTAGGTGCCCGCTGCCATCCTCATTATTCCTCGCCATTTTTGTCGTTCCATCGCCGCATGTGTCAGGTCTTGTATTGGCGCTTCGCACCAGTCGGTAGCTGTGATAATTATTCGTAATAAACGAAGATATAAAAAGTTTGTTTAGGAATAATGCAATGTTTTCGTTACGGCGATATTATAGTTCATGACTTCTTGCCAAAGTTGCACCTCGGTCGTGAAGTATAATACTAATATAGGGCTATAGGGTCTACACTTATATTGTGCCTATGTAAAAAATAGGACTGCTTAAAATAAAATACAATAAAAACACATTTCAATGCAAGAAAATTTCGAAGGACGATGTCATTGACAATAAAATTTTGAAAAGCAGTTGAAATACTATATTGCATACTATATTGCTGTGTGTAATAGCCTACAATAATAATATTAGCTTATTGGTCACTCCCGAGTTCTGGCGATGGCAGCGCATGGCAATGGTTGCATAAAAAATGGATGTTCGCAAACGCAGAGGGCCTATATAATAAGAGAAGAGAAGACTTAGTGTCAGTTCAAGCTATAGTAGACTTGTTGGAAAAGCCTAAGTCAAGTTAGACGAAAGAATAGCCTATAAGACACGGTGCCAGATTCGAAAATTCTGCAAACATCCTCAATGCACACACTTGATCTTTAGTCAACTGAAACCAAAAACAACATTCTTTCATGTACAACACATTTTCAAGCTGGAATCTTATCAGATAAGTTGATCTTCAGCAAGACAAATATTTAAAAGAATATCTTGCTCATGATGTGTGTCAGCAAGCCATTTCAATGTCATTCACAAAACCATGAAAGATGTCCCACTTCTGGACTGACTGCCTTTCGTTTGTCAGTTAGGCCTACGTCAAAATCAAAACGAAACTCAGGCCTAAATTAAACCGATCCTGTCTTGTACACGGCAGCACTGACGTTATAAAAGTTTTGAGTATGGAGTAAGAACGCTGACATCAGCGACATTAACAGTTAAACTCAGTCCAATTTTCTGCTTGCTATTAAAAATTTAGGCTAATTTTATCAGTATTTATATTATTTTCGATATTTTATATAACGCCTCTTTTAAGTAGGTTACTCAGAAACGCTTCCGCTTCAACCACGGCTAAGTAGGACAGTTTCGAGAATCTTGAGCAACAGAGTGGAGTGGCCTCTGCAGCCTTGAGCACGGTGTAACAGCGAGGCTACACCAAGTTGTGGGACCAGCCACCGAGACCGAACGGCGCTGTTGGATAGCAGTCCTTGAGCAGGGAATCAGAAGCTCAGCTTGTAGGCCTACCTGTTATTTTCGACCGACAACTCTAGAATAGAAAACCTCCCAAGTTGAAGTTGAAATTTCCGATCGGCTTTGAATCAGACGAGCCATCTACAAAAAGCCAAAAACATGTAGGCTAGGTCTAAACAGCATTTGTATTTTTTTTATCGTGGACTCATGATGAATTGTTTCACAGATTACTTGGAATTAAACCATCCATATGGTTTAAAAAATTGTTTTATTGACTATGTTTAATGCAAGCGCCGTGCATAGGCCTGTAAGCCTACATGTATGTCGTTGCCTTTTAGATCAAGACTCTAATGACATTTCTCCATATTATAGTTTTCCTAAGGACGCTATGACCGACTGCTGTTTAGATTTCAACTGCGTTCATATCCGACTTCGACAACTGCTACGCCTACTTAGTAATCGATTGAAGTCACCTATATTTTGTACATCAACAACAAGTAGTCACATAATATGTTTCGAGATTATAATTATTATGATTAGGGTATCACCCAGACATTGTCAAATTAAAATTATAATTTGCACCGTCTATTTAGAATGCGGTATTTTATAATGAATTCTGACACAGAAATTCAATGCAACATGTGGTTTCACTTTCCTCATCTATAATGTGATAAACTTACTAACAGACAGTAACAATAAGCGTTTGTTTTAGTCTCACCTAAAAAGGAGCATATTTGCCCTAACACGGTGTCTAAGACAGTGTAGAGCGAAGATTAACTCTCCACTAAGAAGTACGTTTGAATGCCAGTCTAAAACAAACATAATGTCATTTAATTTATTCATATAAATAACCCTCGTTTATGTTCCTACTGACAAAACACAATAGATTACAGTCAGTAATGAATGAGTGACCTCAAATATTATAGGCCCTAACAGGAAACAAATTTAACTGTCGGAGCCATGCAAGACGCCATCCCGTCCTTCTGCTATTTCACCAACGCCATCAGATTCTGCCAAATAGATGGTTGAGTGGATTTTTTGGTTTAGGCCTACTCTTGGTAAAGAAAAAGCCAATAGAAAGGAAAATAGTTCAGGTGGATTTCATCATTCTAAGTTTCTTAAAGTGCTCGAATGACAATGACTTATTAATTTAACAAAGTAGTCAACATTTCTTCTTAAGTCTCTTACATTTCAATTCGTTGTGTACCGGTTGAATTTCAAGGCAGTAATGCGTGAATGTAGCTGCATATAACAAGACGTTTTCTGTCCATTGAAGTGAACCTCCTTCCCGCCTACACTCAGCATTGCAGGTAATATTCATAGTAATGATAGGCTGCTCATAATTTAGACACTTCATTGTGACGGCATGTGCTGTGTTACGGCACAGTAGAAATTGTCGTCATTATTATTATGAAAGAAATTGTCGTTAATATTATTAATATCATGAAAAAAATTGTCGTTATTAATATTGCTATTATTATGATTGACCTCACCTGTTTCGATGCTACAGCTTTCGCCCAGCTCTTGGTGCATCCTGGCGAAATGCCGACCACAAAGACTGTTACACCGTACACCTGAACCGCAAGCGATGTAGCTTCAGCCGTCAAGTCGCTTACTCCCGGAATACCATCCGTTATCAACAATATCACATTTTTCATGAATAAATTGTCCCCTGATCCTGGATTAAAGATTTCGGTACCGAGGATAATCGAAGAAGCTAAGTCAGTAAACACACCTCCCTTAAACGGGACTTCGCTAATTGCTGACAACAACGTGTCCTTTGATGCGTATCTACAGAAAACACGACCACTTAAGAGATAAAGAGTTTATCATAAGTTTAGGCTAGTATTTAACTTAGCATTAACTGAAACGAAATCACTGAACGTCACACATTCAGTGAAGGTGTGACGTCCAGTGATGTCATCATTCACCCATGCGCAAAACAAACCCATACCTTACTCTCTTACACGCACTAGCACACGCAAACGCACACACACACAACACACACACACACACACATATGCTACACACACGCATATTGTGTGGGCCAAAGATACTATCATATGCGGCGCCTTGTGTTGCATGTTGACTCTCTTCTAATATAATTTTTTGTGAAAACCAATGACACATGAAGCTGAAATTACCACGTGCTCATGCTTTATCTTTGCAGTTAAACATACAGCTGTTAGACCAACCCAGCCATAGCTTGTTTTCCAAATAGTTGCTTTATCTCTCTAAGAGATTGAAAGTTGATTATTGTTTAAAACAATTGCGTTTGCTACGGGACTTTGCTTCTTTTCGTTAGGCTTGTTGAACTTTATAAGTAGCGCTATAGTAAGCTTATAACGACTATGTTTACTCTGAAGTTGTATAGTCGATGTTCTTGTTCCTTACTTCTTGACTTAACTTCCGGACAAGGAGAGCATAATGGCTAGTTTGTGTTTCTGAGATATTCAATATTAATCCTATTAAATCTCTTATTCATGAAGGTGATCAGCTTCGTTTCTTAACAAGGCTTTCGTAGTGGATTAACAACCAGTAGGCTAACTGATGTCGTTTTTCTGTTGGGTAGGCTAGGCTGTAACCTAATATCATTTCTCTCAGCTATGATATAAGAAGCTTATAATACTAAATATTATTGTTTTCTGCCACATGACTAACAGCATTGAAAATGAGCGATTTTGTAAAGATGACTGCTTAAAATTCTACCATTAGGGTCTACAGCGTGGAAATTCCAAAAAATTTAACAATTGGGATGAGACATTTATTGAAGTCACTAGCTGTAAAACCCGGCGTTGCCCGGGAAATTGTTTGGGTTTTCACCTCCCCCTCCACGCCACTCCGCTCCAACCCTGCTCACCTCTTCCCCCCTCGTCCCACACCCTTCCGCACCCACACACCGCCCCTCTCCGCTCCCACCCTGCTCACCGCTCCCACCCCAGCCATCTTCCCACCTCTTCCGCATCCATGCACCGCTCACCGCTCCTACCCCGCATCACCCACGGCCCCACCACACCTGCAACCGCTACGCCCTCCCCGCACTCCAGACTCCACCCCTGTGCGATAACAGGCGTTTCCTGGAACATTTTGGTTAGCCCTTGCACATTTTTGGTAAGCCCCTCTCACAACCAAACCCGACTCCCCCCTGTGGGGCGGGGTGTGTATGCTGACTGTAGGTGTGATGACCCTGGTCGCATTCTACCTTTAGCCGCAAAGGGTTTTAGGTTTAAAGCTCCAAAACTGCGCGAATATCGCCCCACGCAAGCCTCTTTGGTTAGCTACATGTAGATTCGTCAACCCCATTCACTGGTGATCAATAGTGAAACTGTATGCGTATAATTATGGACAAACAAACGCACGCACACATACACACACGCACATCCACATTCTCATTTCTCTAGTCTATGGCCAATGCACTGAGAGCGCCTATTAATAACTTGATTAATACTGCGAGCGTCAAGAATTACGTCATTCAAACTGCCGTATGCTGAATAATGGCGGCGCAATGTTAAATTTCTTCTTCAAATAATCTGTATAGGCGCTAACTACCACATCGAAATTTAAAATGTCTATAACTCTGGTTTTAAAGTGAATTGAGAGCTGCCAATAGTCACGATGACTTCCAGATTCGCATACGAATATTAAACAAAATATTTCGAGATTTAGATATATTTAGATTAAAAGTCTTTGACCGGGGGAACTTTGCGCACAACGGGACATCGCCACAGAATGAACTTTGCCTTATGGTTTAAGATGCACCATGTCTTTCAGCACTTTATATTATGATAAATTTTGCTGAGACGACAGCTCAAGGTATGGGGCCTCAAGTTTTTTGGGAGGGGGGCTCAGGTACCCTAGCGCCGGCACTGTCTAGACTACATAAATTTTTTCTGTGATTTTGAAAAATTATTTTGTCCCTGCATTCTCCGTTCATTAAAACATTGACTGCCATGTTCCGCTTACTTTGGCAAGGTCCAACGCAAGTCAGCCGCTTTAGAGAACGTCATAAGAGCGACCCGGTCCAAATTCTTTCCAATGTCGAGGGTTTTGGTTATATTTTTGGTGAACTGAAGAGCGTATTCCCAGTTGTCACATGGATCATTGCCACCACAAACAGTTGCAGAACTGTCAAGGAGGAAACAGATGTCCATCTTCTGTTTGCACGCTGATCAAAAATGAAATAAGCCAACCAAACAGTTACACTTTAAATTGCGCGTCAAAGATTAGTTTGATATTGTGATAAGTCTCGTGGCAGTCCAATAAGCAGAACTGATAACGGTTTCATTTTTTAGACTTCTTCCTCTTCTTCTTCCTCTTCTTCTTCCTCTTCTTTTTCTTCTTCTTCTTCTTCCTCCTCCTCTTCTTCTTCTTCTTCTTCTTCTTTTTCTTCTTCTTCTTCTTCTTCTTCTTCTTCTCCTTCCTCATCTCAAGGTGACTTTTTGTGGCAACACTTTCAGTTTGAAAATTTGAAAACCGTGCCGAATGGAACAACCTTCCGGACATTTTCGCCAATCACTGTCTTCATTGCTCTTCAAGAAAAAACTCAAGACTTATTTGCTTAAGATTTATTATGAGTAGACGTTTCATTTGCGCGCTTTCGTGCAAGAATCGTTATTGTTTAGGCACGTTTAAACGACAGTTTAATTCATTGATAATAAAAATAACAATTTTTACCAGAAAATGTGCCCTGACTTGCTCTGCTCAAGTGCCATTATTGCATGTTAAGGGCAACATAGCTTAGATGAGTTTCTTTAACTATCTCGCACGATCGATTACCGAAGCTTATAATACACATTTCACCAAAACAAAAATGATATACAAGTTTGTCTCGATGTCATAGAGTCTAATTATTGTAAGGAGGGAAATGCAATCTCTCTAAAAGAGACCTACCTCTTCTCCTGAATGTTAAGTCGATGAAAATGTGTAATGCTCGCCATCATTACAGAACTGCGCTAAGCTACTGAAGGAAGAATATCGTTTTCAAGTAATTATTTTTATAGACGACCGACCAAATAACGACAGTGATCATCCTTTCCTCTTCCTCCTTCTCCTCCTTCTCCTCCTCCTCCTTCCTCGTCGTCGTTATCAGTGTTATTTTCGTGAACGAGAACGAAACGAGAACTAGAAAAAAATTGTGAACTGAAACTGAATAAAAACGAAAAAGAATCATTGTGGAACGAAATAAAAACGAGAACGATATTGAAATCCTGAACGAAAACTATAGAAAATACAAGTACTTTGTTGGAATTTTTGAGCGCAAAGCAGTTGAACGATGCGCTTGAATAGGCCATAAATTACTGTCACCCTACCCCTTCTCGTCTTATAGGCCACAAAGAAGCGATTGTTGGAAGGTTGCTCTTTCGACCGTCAATTCATTTTATGACACTCGGCTTGCTGGTTCCTCTTTAATTAACCTTAGCCTTTGAAAAGGTCTATCTTATCTGCCTTATTGGTCCCTCACGCACCACACTTTAATTACATATTTGAATCTTTACCTCCAGGCTCGGATTAATCCCTTTTGCCAGGCTTTTGGGCGAGGGTCAGCCAATTGCACGCTTGAATGGCTCCAGTTTAACATTGCTATCGCTCTACCCCACTCACTTAGAACCAAGTTGGAATGGTTGATTCTTTCCACATGAACTGTATAGGCTAATTTTATGGCTTAGTTTATAATAATTTCTGTATAATAACGACTCGTTATTATGCGTCTCATAATTTTCTTCTCACTTTCTCTGTCTTCCATTTAATTTTCTATCTCTTCATTTTTCTCACCCTGGTCTTCCGTAGGCCTATATTTTATACTTCGTGATCTTCTTTTTCATTTTAATAAAATAGTTAAAGAAGACACACCTTCGCTTGTCTCGATAAGACCAGCTGCCAAAAGTGCAATCAACAGGTGAATGGCAGACATTGTTCGGCTGTGAAGAAGGCACGAACGGTGACGAACCAGAAGCGATCACTCAAAGATTTGTAGATCGGATCAGCAGTTGGCGAAAACGTCTGAAGACCCCGCAAAGACCTCGAAATTTCTACCGTAGCTGCAAATGAATTTAACCAATAGGAATGCACTCGAAATGATCAAAACAGTCGGTGCATTTCACCACACTCTGATCAATCTATATTACACCTCCTCACTTAGGCCTATTGGTAAGGCTGAAAAAATTCAGGTTTCTGTTTAATGCGGTTGCCATACAAAGCTGTGACACACCACCAGGAAATTTTGCTTCTTTGTGTCAGTCCGTTTCTGTGAGTCATGCGCGTCTATATACAACATTAATTTTAGGCTTTTTAGCTCCTGTTTGAACAGGCAAATGTTTACACTTGATGCACTGAAATCAATTGAAATTAGAATGTGTTAAACCTGAGAGAAAATAGCAGCCATAAGCCAAAGTAGAAGGCACCTAAATATTATACTACCCTTACTCCATAAGTCCGTAGCAAATGTATTACGGTAAGAAAAAGTTATCATCCACAATATCCGTCATTGCCCTACGTGAGAAACTGTACATAATATGCGACCGCATCACCCATCTGTCTTTCGCCTTCCCTGTGCCCATCATTGACCTTCGTTCAGTGCAAAAGAAGACATGACGAGTTCAACTGGAAGTGCAGAAGAGTTGTCCAAGTAACAGTGCATGAATACTGCACCAACATTTTTTGAGGACGCATAACCAACAGCCCAGGCGACCAGACAAATGAGCACGTGTAGGCCTATATTAACGTGCAAGGCCGTAGACAGGGGGTGTTTTGGGTGTTTGAACACCCCCCCAAAATGAAAAATGCATAAAAAATCTGTTGCATTTACTAGCTTGTGATGCAAAAACCATGAAATATAACTATGAAAACACCCCCGACGAAATGAAATAGGCCTAATAAGGTTGTCAGAAATTTTGGCGATGAAAATAGGAAAAAAGGTCGTCAAAAATTTTCCCGCGAAGAAACACCCCTCGAAATAAAATCCTGGCTACGGCCTTGTTAACGTGTAGGCCTATCGATATAAATCCATAGCCTACGTGTAGGCCTATCGCATGTCGATCACGACTTTTCACGCCTCAAGGTCTTACGTTTTTATTTTAAACATCGATTACATAAGCCTGACATCCAGATGTCGATGCAGACTTTTCATAGGCCTGCGTGTACTGTAAGCTTAGGCCTACATCAATCCCGACTCAAGATTTATCTTTCAGAAAGGTTTCATCTAGAGCTAATATAAAAGGGGTATGCACTACGCAGCCACCACTAGTTTTGTTAGCCAATCACATATCGTCTTTCTAATGCGTCACGAGCAGGGTTTTTTAACGTGCAGTTGTAGCCTACACAAAGTGTGCAGTTCTAAATGGATTTGTGCAGTTGTAGAAGCACTTCTGTACAGCTAAAACTAGCATAAAATTGTCATTATTCTCCGATTGGAAGTAATTTACCATGGAAGATGGGAAGGAAAAGAAGGAGTTGTGCAATATAAAGAATTTCTTAAAAACAGCCCTTGTCACTGGTGATGTATGTTGTCGTCTATCCGGGTAGTCAGCAGTTCTCTTGATTAAATTAATTCGTTTTCAGCGGCCAGCAAAACAAACGGGACTATTCGATTTTACCCTGTAAAAGTCCCGGATGTAGCCACAGACCTAATCAGGGTCAATGACCCAATTGTCATCCGCTTATTATCCCGTCAATAACAGTAGTTTCAGATTTGATTTAATACATGAAAATTAAATTTTCGGAAGTCTAAATTGGAATTATATTTTATTTCAAGTGATCTAGTGATCTGCCATTAATGCAATCTAGGAAAGTCCTCAGGCTTGCAACCGCCTTCGCTAGCCGCAAGGCAGAATATTTAGCCTACCGGTACCTTTGAACTTGAGTAAGCTTACATCTTTCGTCGGTGCAATTCACATCTATTTACTAGCTGCTGTCAGGTCCTCATAGCTGATCTGACTATGTGCAGTCAACCGTTTCATGCTCAAGCTGTAAGCGTACTTCATACATGTAGCCTACATACATGGTTGCTCAATAGCCTAGCCTAAATAACGTCCCACCCGAAGAAATGCGATTTATCCACAACCAGCTGAGATGTTTCTACACAAATATCATGATTTACAGGGAGAAGACTTCTCGACAATCCTTGAAAGTTCACCTACATCGCTTCATTTCTGCAAAAGTACATGTAGCCTAACAGCCGTTTAAACATTCCACTCAATTATTTTCAAATTTCCGCGAACAAATTAAAGTCTCTTGTAGATTTCCACGTAAAATAGTCACTTTTTACTTGGAACCTAGAGTTCCGTATTACAGTTTATCTTAAAGTAGGCTATAATGATATCATACGAGTATCCACTCCCTTTAACACAAGCTTTTAACACAAGCTCGAATTGTTTTTGTGAAATTAAGTATGGCCTAATTAATTGAGAACTGGAATTAACGAATCAAGGTTTATAGAAAGCTGGAAACGAAATCGGCCTATGCTGTTTTGGTATAATATCTATAAATTTATAGAGCACCTCTCTCAGTGCACAGTAATAAGTGGCTCTCCCATTGATAGACACAGAGAAAGAAAGTAGTTTTGAGTTCGAGTCCCAGTTAATCACGAAGAATATGCCAATGTAGATATCAGATTCCAAAGTGCTAGACCAATGGTGGCAAAGCCAGAGGTTTGGCCATAGTCGTCCTTCGGTTTCAATGTGTTATTTTGATTGGTGCACTTGTCCCCATTCAGCTTAAACATTTCCGTCTAGACCCCATAATTTCACCTTAACTTTTTTTAGTAGGCTACTAATGCCGTGCTTCCGTTGTTGATATATACACCGTGACTCAAAAAAGTAAGATTCTAGGGGGTTTGACCACCGGACGATTGACCACCGGACGGTTGACCACCGGACGATTGACCCCTGCGGACGTTTGACCATCGACCGATTGGCCACCGGACGATTGACCACCGGACGATTGACCATCGCTTGATTTTTATCAAACTTTACGACACAGACTCAATGTATCACATACTCTATTTAATATGTAGCCTAATCGAATAATAATACGAAGTGAAATGCGAAAATATACTCAAGCGACTGTAAAGCGTTATTAAAAATGTGTTAAACCACAGTTAACTAAGATATTAGATAAATGTGCTACTTAATAATTGTGATATGCTATTTTTATGTAGCCTAGGCCTACATGTATGCAGGTCTACATATAAGAATTAAAAGAAGCCGACGATGTTTATCTTTACTAGCGGTAAATACAACATTTTCTTTCATCATTAGTTAATAAATTTAAGTCACCACTAGACCGATGGTCAATCGTCCGGTGGTCAATCATCCGGTGGTCAATCGGTCGATGGTCAAACGTCCGCAGTGGTCAATCGTCCGGTGGTCAACCGTCCGGTGGTCAACCGTCCGGTGGTCAATAGTCCGCGCACCAAAAGTAAGCCAAATTGTTTTTCATATATCTCTAAAGCCCGATAACATATCACGCTACAATTTTCCAAATATTTAGAGAAGTGGACCAAGAATACGATTCCAAAATTTCATGAGATAAAGTTGAGTGGATAAAAAGTTATGAATATTTAAACTTCATATACCGAAATTGCAGTTTACAAGCAATTTTCTGTCAGATTCAATAAAATGTTTCCTTATTATCTCTAATGCCTGATGATTAATCATTCTAAAATTTTCCAGATATGTAAAGAATCGAACTAACAATATGACCCTGACAGTATGGTTTGATTATTTAATTAAATAACATGCTCAAAAGTCCTCCTCCTGCTTGCACGCAAGCCTGGAGGCGCTGGCGCCATGCATTGGGCAGCAGCATCGTCGATTATCCTGTGGTCCAAGCCATACCACACTTCCAACAAGCGTTGCTTCAGATCGTTTATGCCATGGATTGTTGTGTGATAGACCCGGTCTTGCATCATGCACGCTCCACACTTTACAGTCAACAGAATTCAAATCTTGGCTGTTCAGAGGCCATAATGTGGGAGAAATGAAGTCTGGCATCAGCATTTCGATGGTTTCCTTGGCTCTGTGGGCTGGCGCTGTTCCGTTGAAAAAGAAAACAGCCTTCCGGGGGCTACATATTTCTGATAACAGGTGGAAGATGTTGTTACAGTAGAACGTTGCGATAATATACTCCCTTAATTTTACTCTAGGATCACTGAAGACCAAAATTGGGAACTATCAAGCATAGAAACCGCAACGAACACCATAACAGACTTGCAGAAAACTGAAATTTCTGGAGATTAAGCTTAAATATTCATATATTTCTATCCGTTCAAATTCATGACACGATATTTTGGAAACCTATTCTTGGTTCAATTCTCCAAATATCTGGAAACTTTTAGTATGATTAATTATCAGGCATTGGAGATATAAGAATAACAATTTAGCTTACTTTTCACTGAATCTGACAGAAAATTGCTTGTAAACGGCAATTTCGGCATATAAAGTTCAAATATTCATAACTTTTTATCCGTTCAACTTTATCTCATGAAACTTTGGAATAATATTCTTGGTCCAATTCTCTAAATATTTGGAAAATTTTAGCATGATATGTTATCGGGCATTAGAGATATATGAAAAACAATTTGGCTTACTTTTTTGAGTCACGGTGTAGTATAGGCCTACGACTTCATGTCAACATTGTATTTCCATCGTGAAATATAATGACATTATAATATGCAACCTTTAGGACTATAATAATGCCTGCTTAAAATAAACTGAAGACAAATCCAATGCAAACAATATAATTTTCGAAGGAAGATGCCATTGGCAATTACAAATTTGAAAAGCATAATGAAGTGCTATATATTTACACACATAATTATATATGAATTATGAACTATATATATATATACCTATATATGCTTGCATACGGTACTTTAAGAGATCAGCAACGCGTCTTGACGCAGATAGCCGTTAGAAAATAATTTGAGTGTCCGTTCAGCTAGTAGTTCAAAAACTTAGGGTAATTAAGAAGGAAGATATGATGCGGCGGCCAGATTCGATAATCCTCCAAACACCGTCAGTGCTCAGACTTGATCTTTAGCCAACTGGAACCAAAAACAGCATTCTTTCATATACAAAACATTTTCATGCTAGGATCTTTTAAGATAAAAGTTGATCTTCAAGTAGCCTACTTAAAAGAATAATTTGTTGAAGCATTGTGTTCCGTACTCCATTTCAATACCATTTTATGAAACCATTGGCAAGGGAAGGATGTCACACTTCTTGACTATCTGCCTTCTGGGTATCATTTTACGCTAATCCAGGAAGGAAGCGTAGGCCTATGCCTAACTCAGCCTAAGTAAGCTAAGTTATATAAAATCGCTCGATCTTGTTCATGGCTTCACTAAGCCTATCGTTAGAAAAGCTTTGAGTTTGGAGTGTAATAAGAACGCTGATAATTTATCAACGTCAATAATTTATAATTTATAATTTATTAACCGCAATAAAAAATTTCGCTTGCTATATGGGCCTATCAGAAATTCAGAAAAGTCTTTTATTAGCCTTTTATCAATAGGCCTATTTTGGAAGTTTTATTTAGCGCTCATTCAAAGTAAGCTGTCCAGAAATGGCTCAACCACTGTCTGTTAAATAGGATAGTTTTGAGATTCTTAAGAAACACAATGTTGTGGCCACTGGGCACAATGCGCCGTGTAACAGTAAGACCATTTCTGTAGGTTGCATGACATTGACCAGCGACCAAGAACGGAGCGAACGCCCAACCAGAAGCTCAGCTTGGTCCAGTAGCCTATAATTTTCAAACGATAACTTTTGACAAGACAGTCACAAAAGCGAATTGTTTTTCAAACCTGTTATATTGACGTTGAAATCTATAATCGGCTTCGATGAATCATCTACAAAATACAAAATGTAGACAGTTATACTGTAGACCTAGGCTATTTACATTTTCATAGTAGACTCGTGCATGAACACGCGCAGAAATTTTTGCAGGATAAACAAAACACGATGGTCAGTATTGGTCACGGTTAAAAAAGTTTTAGCAAAAAAGGTTGAAAATGTAGAGCTGGAAATTAGGAATATGCATGAGTATTTTTCATATAGGCCTAGCTTTTTTACTGTATATTTCTCAGTTTAATTTTTCGTAATTTTTAATATGAATTATTTCTTTTGGGCAAAGAAATGTTTAAAAATCAATATGTAGGCTAGTGGTTAAGAAACAAGATCCTGAAGGTGCGCAATCAGTCCACTTGTCCACTGCAATTTGCAAATACGATACCTATTTTTCATTCAGTTATTGATTCATACCCCTCTAGTCAGGCCCTACATATATCATGTGCTAATATTATTGTAATTTTCAAACTTCTAATGCACCACTCAAAAGGCAGTCGCAGGCACCATGCAGCTTATTAATCGAGTCAAAGGGCTGTTCAAATGGTGGTCAGAAATAGTTTCGAATCCGGTTTTCAGAGGGGCGGAGGGGCAGAGTAGCCGATAAGGTGGGTGCCATATTTAGGATTGGAAGGTGGAAGATCCGAGGATCAGATGAACCCAATGGTCATGGTTACAGTTTTTCGTAAGAGCTTGAAAAATTCGGAGCAGAAAGTCAAAATCGTGTGTATTTTAAGAAGGTTTCTAAATGTAGCCTAGATTTCTCAGTTTCACTTTGTTCATCATTAGCACAATCAATTCTCTAACACGAAGAAACTTAGTACTACAAAAGTAGTATTAAAAAATTGTAAATCGTCCAGGGGGCAAGTACCTTCTCTTGCCCTGTGTGCGGGCGTCCATGGACTCGTGCTTAGCAGACATAGATTAGCCTACCTGAAATTCAGCCATACGTATGTCACAACTGCTACACATGCCAGTGTCGTAGCCTACACGCATAGACCTATTATAGGCTACAACATTATGGCGTTACCGTTTAGATCCAAACTCTACCGACATCTTTCATAGATAATTTTTCTATGGACACTTCTGACTGATTGCTGCCTGGATTTCAACTGCGTTCATATGATAGGTCCTATAGGACTACTTCCGCAACACTAGGCTAAAAATGAGTAATAGGCCTACATTAAAGCCACTTACGTTTTATACATCAATCAAATTCGTTTCGAGATTGGATTATGATTAGGCTCTCACCTACATGTAGACATGGCAGCATATCACAATACGAATTAGAAATACGAGAGAAATGCTAACACAGAGATTTCTATGCGACACGTGGTTTCACTTCCATCTAGTATAGGCCTACGCAAAGAACTGTCCAGCATTAACATGAAACATTTGTTTACATCTCACCCAAAAAGTAGCAGATTTGCTCCAACACGGTGTCGAAAACAGTGTGGAGCAAAGAGTAGCTCTCCACAAGGAAGTACGTTTTCAGGTCAGCCTAAAACAAACAGAATGTCAATTACAACTTCTTTTCTTTGTGCATCCATTTCTGCATCTAGTCAATCTTATTGGATGATTATGCATTTAGTCCTTAGTCGCTGATAATAAACATTATTTGACGAAAACGCCACTTAGTAGCCTATAGACCATTATTTCTGACGAATTTTGTCTAGAGAACCTGGCAACAGGGCCAGATTGACAAATGTGGGGCCGTGTTCAATAAGGCTGTGGGGACCCGAACCTAACAGAAGCACGACAAAATGACACACAAAACGTGTCGTAATCAACGAATCAACATTCGTCTATTATTAATCCATTAGGCCTACTTCTATTTTTACCATATCATCGGCAGGTCTCTAAAATTCCAGTCTAGTTTAGTGGGCCTAGGCCTATACATGTCATTTTACGGCTTAAGAATATTAAAGTGATTCATGGTCAGACATTTTCTTCTAACCAGAGCATAGCCAGTGCATTCGAAGAGGCAAACAGTGCATTAGCGATTTTATGCCCCAAATAAATTCTTGGCTGGAAACATTTCTTGCAGTCTTGCGGTAGAACTTTAGAACGACCAGGCCAAATGGTTCGTAACCAGGGCATATATCTGATTTCCCATGCTGGAGCACCGCCACTGATTGCAAACTAACATATGCTGTATTTTTGCGGTTACGTCAGGCCAATCCGGCTTCTGTCTCTCTGGGCTGCGCTCAGCTACCCGTGGAGACTTCCTTGTACTTTTTTTCGCGTACTGTGACCATTAGCGGAAAGCATGGGTCCAGCAGCTGCTATCTGTAATAGCCTTCTTGTGGATCTCCTCTGGCTTCCCCTTCACTCTTCCGGCTCTTTCCTTCGTCTTCTTAAGGCTTTCCTCTTTAACAGGCCGAGTGGGTTGGGAGAGTCTTTTAGTAGAAATCTTTAAGGGGCACTATAATATTATAACTTCATGTGATTGATTGGTTATTTCTATTTATATCCAATGCTTTCCAAGTTGAAGCTTGATTTATAGAAATAATCGATCAATCACATGTAGGCTATAATGTATTGAATGTATCATTGAATTTCCAATGATATCCAATGTATCAAATGATTATGGATTTAACTCGTAAAAACAGAGTATATATATTATTGAGCCTACAATGTACACAATAATATTATAGTGACGCCATTAAATTTTATAATGCGTCGCATATAGGCTAGCACTTGAGTTCCGATCAGGTGAGGTAACAAGTAGGACTATTTAAATACGCAATAAAACTGATAGCTCTTACTAGCATTTCTGGCAGATTTTAAGATAAATCTGTCTGGTAATGGAAACTGCAAAAAGGACGCATACATAATTATGTGCACAATTTGTATGATGTCAAAATCAGTAAAATTCAAATAGCCTAATCTTACAATTTCTTCAGAGATTTTGAACACATATTTGCTATTGTAATTGACAATGATGAAGAAATATTCCTAGTGCATGTGTGGCGGCCCCTTAAAGTGTGGGGCTCCTGTGCGGTCGAACATGTCGAACAAAAAATAAGTGATGTTCAGATGTTCTGCAAAGTAAATTTTACTGTTTAGATGAAAATGCCTTTTGAATTTCAAATTTCTTCTCTTTTCTCGATCCGTTTGTTAATTAAGACCACGATGAGTGAATATAATAACTCAAAAAGCATCTACATAAAATTATGAGAATGAACCATAGACATCATCCTCGCATGCGAATAGCCTAATGTTCATTGTTCGTCTCACCTTTAGGGGTTTCGATGCCATACCCTTCGCCCAGCTCTCGGTGCATCCTGCCGTTTCGGTAATGCAGACCATGAAAATTGTTATTCCATAACCCTGAATTGCAAGTGATGTAGACACAGCTAATTCCTGGGTAATACTCGGAATACCATCTGAGATAACTAGTATCACATTTTTGCGAAACGGGTTGTCCCCAGATGCTAGATTGAAGATTTTACTGACAAGAAGATACGCGGAAGTAACATCGGTAAACACGCCTCCCGTGAATTGGATTCCGCCAATGGCTGACAGCAACAGATCCATAGCAGTGTATCTGCATAAAACAGGGACATGAAGTGGTTGGAGGTAATTCAGTTGAAATAATCGTTAATCACTGTAGGGCCTACCTATAAAAAATTATAACACTAATAATTTTATGTGACGGAGTCTGGTCCAAACCGCGGGCACAAAGCCGAACGTACAGAACTGCGAGCACAAAAGCGAATAATTATTGGGGAAACATTTAATTACACTTAACAAATTGCTATAATTATTGTCATACGCCTAGTCTATTCGAAGCAGGACGTCCTGGCGCCGCCGTTTTGGCGCCGCCGTACTGGCGCCGGGCGTTTTGATGCCTAAATGGAAGTTGGATTGATAAAACTAATCCTTGGCATAAGTTGAAGTTGGATTTATAGAAATAACTGTTCCTGTCAATGGAAGCTAGATGAAACTATGTATTTGCTTCAACAGAAGCTGTATGAATGAAATTTTTCTGCCAAAATAGAAGTGGGTTTGAAGAAATAGTTCGTGTATGAATGGAAGCTGGATTGTTGAAAACTTCTTGGTAAAATGGAAGTTGGATTTATGAAAAATCAGTTTGCCGTAAATAGAAGTGGGATTAGTAACAAATTATTCGTTAAATATGAGCTGGGCTGATGATAAGGTTTGCAATTTTCCATGCAATTTTGGACGTTGAGAAGACCTTATGAACAACAACTGTCTTTTCCGCTTACTTTGTCAAGTCCCATTTCACTTTCAAATCGTCAGTGTACGTTGCCAAAGCGACCCTGTCCTTCGTCAGTCCGATGTCGAGAGTAGAAGTTGTGTTTGTGCTGAACTGAATGACATATTTCCAGTTGTCGCACGGTTCATTGCCACCACAAACAGTTGAAGAACCGTCCAGGCTCAAACAAAAGTCCATCTTTTGTTTACAAGCTAAGATAAATGAAAGCAGGCAATCAAACTGGTAAACATCGAACACAGCGCATTCCAGATTTGCTTGATTCTAGAAAAAACGTCAACAGTCACTTCGACTGCGTCTCCGATTTCTATCGCATCATGGGCATGGAGTTTTAACCAGTCCATGTTCTTAGTATCGGCATATGAGGACGAGTGCAAATCTGTGCACGCCCTATAGTGGAATTGGCTATGGTATAGATTAGATGAAGAATAACGCAATTTCTTCAAAAAACTTTACTAGCCTATTATCATGCGGTTTCAGTTGGTAATCTACGTGACCCACCAAGAGCGAAGAGGCGATCTACAAATTCTCGGGATGAATGAATGAATGATTAGGATCTCAGAAGAATGTCATTTAGGCCTACTTCCAACCAGTGCCGGCGCTAGCACCCCCCGTACTCCCCAGCCGGGGGCCTCGAGTCTGAAGGGGCCCCCCAATTTAGCTGGTCATTATGCCTATTTGTGACTGTAGCCTATATTTCTTAAACCGGCGCATTTATTTGAGTTTCAATTTAGTCCAAATATAGGCTAAATAAAGTTTGAAATACATGAACGTCATACATTAAAGCCTGTGTAGTGTCCCAGATCTCCTTGGTACGTGTCTGCAAAGGCCCTCAAATGTAGCAGCTGGTAATTAAATCTTTCATGACTGTTCATTCCTGAAACCGCGCACCGAATTATGTTTAAACGCAAAGCGTACAAAATAATATTACGCAAACCAAAAGAACAATTGTCCTTCAACCAACGGGGAGACTTTGGGGGAGGGTGTGGACAGAGGCACGGCCCCTCGAATTTGTGGTTGTAACGAAGTCCTTGTATCCCCAATATTTCAGAAATATTTCATAAGTATCATCCACTGTCCATGAATAATGATCAATTTTGTTAAGATGACAGCCTATAAATGCTACCATTAGCCTACAGTTGGCAAATCGGGCAAATTTAGGCCTAAAGAATGGAGAGGGAACACTCTGAAGTCCTAAATCACGCATAAATTCATTGAAAAATGAGCAATGTTGTAAAGATGACAGCTTAAAATTCGACCATTACAGTGTGGAAATTCCAAAAAAAATTAACAATTGAGAGGGGACATTTATTGAAGTCTTACATCATGTCTTTCAGCACTCAGGCCTATATTATGAGAAATTTTGCTGAGATGACAATTCAAGGTATGGGGCCTCAATTTTTTTTTTTGGGGGGGGGCCTCAGGCACCCTAACGCCGGCACTGACTATAGGCTATACACTGAGCTGATGAGCAATTTTGATAAAATGACAGCCTAAAATGTTACCATTGCAGACTGAAAATTCTAGAATTTTCAAAGTGTGGAGGGGCATATACCCACCCCAAACTCCTCGTCTGCACTGCGTTCTGCGTCTCGGCGATCGTTCTTCGGCCGCTCGTTCGTCCCGCCCCCCGCCCCCCAAAGCCAGGACCAAGTTTCCGCCTGTGGCCCTCAGTATTTTTTAAAATTTCTTCTCTCTGTGTTCTCTATTTCCCTTTCAATCTCTTGGCTTTTCATGAGCCTGATCTTCCGCACCCATATAATTTTATAATAATAATAATAATAATGAGGACAATTTCTATGGCGCCGTTACACAGCACATGCCGTTACAAAGGCGCCTCTGCAAAACACAAACGCAATTAGTCAAAGGTACGCCTTAGAAAACATATATGTCTTCAGTCGAGATTTGAAAGCCTCAACTGAATTGACCCAATTTGGCCGAACGAACAGAGGTAGGCAGACTGATCCAGCAGCGGGGGCCAGCAGTTTAAAAAGCACGCTCCCCGAAGCGTGTCCTCGTCCTCCGCACATACAGATCTCCTTTCACACTGGATCTTAGCACAAATCCAGCACCTGACGAAGCCGTCTGCACGCAGTAGGATTTGAGGTAGTCCGGTGCTAGGCCATGTAGTGACTTGTATACCAGCAATGAGAGTTTGAATTCAATGCGGTACGGTATCGGAAGCCAAAGCAGCACGTCACGCAGTAATGGTGTCACATGATCGTACTTCCTTCGATTACACACGAGCCTCGCCGACACAGACTGTAGCCGATCGTGCAAGTGTCGGCGCACCAGCCAATAGGCTGTTACACCGGTCCACCTGAGAAACCACGAAGCAGAAGACAGCTGTTTTTGCAACCTCGAAGGGCAGTGATCGCCATAGGCGTAGGAGACGGGGGACGCACGACAGTAGAAGGCCGCACCGATATTCCACAGATATTTAGGGACTCGCTGCTGAGTTGATCACGTCTCCTGCAAGTGGCACACCAAAGAGAGGCCTAATTGATCTTTTTTCTTTCATTCTTATCAAGATGTTTATAGGAAAAGCATACCTTCGCTTGTCTCAAGTTGCCCAGCTGCCAAAAAGGCGAACAGCAGGAGAATGGCTGACATTGTTCGGCTGTGAAGTTGTGATGAGTCAGATGCGATCACTCGGCGATTTGCAGATCGGATCAGCAGTTGGTGAAGACATCTGAAGAATCTACCAGAGCCTCAAAATTTATAGCATATTTTGTGCAACTGTGTAACCAATAGGAAGGCACTTGCAATGATCAAAACAACTCGACCTTGGACCACACCATGATGCACTTATTACACCTTTCAATAATTATTTTGACGAGGCTTGAGATTCAGATTCTGGGTTAACTTGATATCATAAAAGCAGTGACGCACTTTGAGAACAATTTCGTTTATTTCCATCTGTAGCCTACGTACGTCTCTATAGTTATGTTTATGTTTTCTATAGTCTATAACTCTTTCCGGTTGAACAAAGTTCCGTACCTGTTGCACTCAGTGTGAGCTGAAGAGCAAATTATACACAGAACAACGCCATCCACTCAACAATAACATCCCCGTTCTGCCTTGATCATCGCCTCTTTGCCCCCAATTCAAAACTGCTTATACTATTTCCCTCATTCAATTCCAGATGAATTAAGTCATAGTCGTAACATCATCATTCATCACCCAGCTATCAGCCTATCAGCCAAGGTGACCACAATCATGATTCCCCTCATTGACTTCCGCGAACAATAATAATTACTGGCCAAACTATAGGCTACAGTAACTAAGTAACTCTCCTTCCGACCGTTCACCAACAGATCTCACTATCCCGCTCTTCACATGCCCGCATTCTTTTGAGTGACCTTCGATAAAAGTTTTTATTTTACCGACCAAACCTCCCAGCAATTCTGGCATCTGCCCTGTGCACTTCCGTGACCTTCGTCCAATCCAAAGAAAGGCTTAAATTGATGTGCGGAAGGGTCACCTTCTTAGGCCACCATGCATGCATACTGCAACAACATAGGCCTAGGCCCCATGCGTTGACGTATCTAGGCATACGAGTCAGGTGTCGATATAATTAAATAGGTGTATAATCATCTGCCCCGCCTCAAAGATTGTTTCTATAATAGATTTATTTAAAAGACCGATGACTCTGGCCTGCAAGTCAGATAGGCTATTGATGTAAATGAATGCGTACAATAATTATGTGGATCACACGACTGAAGGAGTATTTTTAGAAAGTTTTATTTGAAAACCTCTTGTGTAAATTATTATTGTCCGAGCGTCAAATTCGCATTGTACCTGGTTTTTAATGCTTCTGCCGTCTACTTTATTTTCTTAATGCGCAGTCCACATCCATACACACTGTCTTCTATTGATTCGGTATCGACCTTCCTGTTATGATTCGTGCCCCCATCTTGTCCGGGAGCAATGCTGTTTCTTCCCATATGCTAAATTTTCTTTATTAATGGTTTCTGCACCGGAAGCGCTTCTATTAGGTTGTAGGGTCTACTGTGAGACGCACTTTACAAGTCCGTTAATAAAATAAAAGTGAATCAAATAAATGCGTGCACAGTGCACACATGTACATTGTACAATAGTCATAGGCTACTCATAAAGGGAGCCGGACATTTACCCCCCGGACATATTCTTCCCGGACATATTCCTCCCGGACATTTACCCCCCGGACGTTTCCCCCCGATTTTGACTAGGACATTTACCCTCCCGGACAATTTCCTTCTCCACTCTGTACATATAGGTTAGGCATCGTGAGGGTCGGTTGGGGTCAGGTTAGGCATCGTGAGGGTCGGTTAGGGTCAGGTTAGGTATTGTGAGGGTCGGTTAGGGTTAGTGATAGGGTTAGTGCAGTCATTCATTAACATAGGTTAGGCATCGTGAGGGTTGGTTGGGCTCAGGTTAGGCATTGTGAGGGTCGGTTATGGTTAGTGATAGGGTTAGTGCAGTCATTCATTAACATAGGGACCCTTATTGGGGGGGAATGTCCTAGGTCGGGGGGGAAACGTCCGGGAGGGGGGGGGGTAAATGTCCGGGGGGAATATGTCCGGGGGGAATATGTCCAGGGGGGAAATGTCCTACATACACTCATAAATGCACACACACACACAGAGTCACATATCCATTGATATCATACATCACAGCCCTCTCACGGCATAGTTTATTCAAGGGCACACATATCATACTGCAGACATACAAGCATGCATGCATGCATGCATCAAGACTGCGTCTTCAGGTGCAATGTCAATGTCGAATTCCGACATACTCTTAAAACAGAAAATTCAAGTCGATCAAAAGAAATCAAGACATCGATCATAGTTAGCCTACTACCTATGAAATTCGCATTAACCAAGGAAGGACAGCTTTGAAACAGCGATTTCAGTTAGCATTATGCGACTTTTATTGCGCTGGAAACCATATCCGCAAAAAGGAAGAATAGGTCGCTGAGCAGACGCGATGTGACGTTGGTAGGTCTGAGACCCTCGCCCTTCTAACTTAAGTTCTAAGCACTAAAGTGTAGAGTGTCTAGCCTATACGTTTTCAACTGTCCAATCGGATAAAGCATTTTTATCATTGGTTTCAAACTATTTGAACGCTCGAGATCTGGTTTGACTAAACAGAATGAGCTGAGCACTCTGCCAACGCCTTGTTTGATTAGTTCATCCTTTGATCAGTTCATTTTTAATTTCTCATCCATGCAGAGGTAGCGGATAGGCCTATTCAAATTTTTGCAAATGTAAAGGCTGAACCTTAAGCATACATTTATCTATAAGACTTAGTGGCCTATTTAACCGACAGGTCTATAGGCTCAATAGTCGCTATTTGCGTCTCCGAAAATCACATTAGATGAGTGAAATAAGATTCAGATGTGTGATCGTTGTGACAAAAGCACTTTTTCGGGTGCAGGAATAACTAGCAAATGAAGTTGACACTCCTCAAATAATCTTAAGCTCCTTGGCCTTACTATAATCTCGTGTCATTCACCACACTCATCACGGTTGAGCCCCAGAAGATTCTTTTGTGTTGAAGATGACACATTATACAATGCGTCTGCCTACGTGTCTCTCTACGATGTGCCCAAGGCTTAAGCCATGAACTGGCCAATGCAGGCACACATTTTGCAGTAAACTTGAAAAAATACATTAATACAACTTGTCCATAACACTGATCCAAAATATAACGCATTTTCAGTTTACAATATGCTATCCAAAATGGATGGACACTGTTGTCAGCGAATTAGGGCAGAAATGCAGTTGTTTTCTAACAGTGATCTGCGCACTGAATCTACACTTCTAGAATTCTAAAGCAAGTATTTGTAGTGTGATATCATAGACTGCACCAAAAGTGCAAGTAGCCTAATGTACATCTAAATAGGCCTACTACACAATTTCACAAATTACAATTGTAGGCTATGTATTTCTTGAAATACTGGACGGGTGAAACGTGAAGGGTTCCGCGTGCAAATACGTGCTTTGGAAAGGTTCCGCCACTAGAAAAAGGTTGAAAACCACTGCACTAAACGGACGGAATCGATTTTATATTCACAGCCGCAGCCAGAAGAAGATTGAGGTCACTTAATTGCATGCTAGGCACCGCCCCTTGCACCATGTTAGGGTGAGTCACTAGGTCCACTTTTAGTGCATTTCAATTTTGAAGTGACATGAATGATCATTTCTCGCAAGTTGGTAACCAAAACAAGATCAGTGTCTGAATACGGGCTGCAGGTAATGCAAGGTAAACTTATTAATTTTGTAATAGGAGGATATAGGCTACAAGTAGGCCTACGATCACGTTACACCACTCCTACGCGATGTCTTACATCTTGCATCTGCTGCCTGTCCCGTCCTGAATTGAGTTCAAGCTCAGCCTGCAGCTGGCAATCAACTCGCTCCACGGGACAGTGCCTGAATACATTCGCGACTACTGCTCTGAGCCTCTGAATCTCATACCTCTACACAAGTGGTTTCCAACCCGTGGCCCGCGGGCCAAAAGTGGCCAGCCAGGCCTCGAAATATGGCCCTCGTCCCTCAAAGAATTCACAAAATTATATGACAAAATTGACAAATTGGATTGGATAGAACACATAATTATTTTCTATAGCAAATTGTTTTAGTTTCACGTCTGTAAATAACATCAAACGTTCTGCATTGATTCAATTATTACAATTTTTTTTGCTCTTAGGTATTTAAAATATAACGATGTGGCCCCCCAATGCCCTTCAACAAAGACACAGTGGCCCTCGTGTCCTCCAACGTCAAAAAAGATTGGGGACCACTGCTCTACACCAACACGGATGGCTTATAGGTTTTAGCTACAATCGAGAGAGATATCGATATAAATGAGCCAGTGCAAATTGATTCCGCCCCAGAGCTTTTGTTTTAAATTAAAGAAAGATTTTGGTTGAAACTTAAATGACTTCGGTTTATAATCCATGTATCGATATAAATGCATGCGTAGGCCTATAATTATAATTATGTCGAACACATCAGATGTGTTCGACATAATTATAATAGGCCTACGCATGCATTTATATCGATTTATATAGATTCTAGTCGCGCCTCAAGGTCAAATTTTTAAAGCTTTTGTCTAAACTAAAGCATTGAGACCTGAAATCCAAATGCTAATGCACAAATGCATATCGACCGCGACACAAGGTTTATTTTCAGAAAGGTTTTACGTGGATCAATATCGAGAGGATAATTATTATGAAGCCACCAATTGTCAGCCAATCAGAGATCGTTTTTTCTATTTATTTATTCATTTCTCGCATCTGCTATAGCGCCCCTTCAAGCTCGCTACTCAGAGGCGCTCCCAACTAACAGTGCGGACACTGCATCGAAGTTTCACGCCGAAGCGCTGAGCAATTGCGAGTGATGGACTTGCTCAAGGTCCCTACACGGCGACTTGAGGTAAAGTTCAACCTTGGAACTCTCTGGCTCCATGCACCGAACCCACCACTCAGGGCCGGATTAAGCAATGTGAGGGCCCTGTTCGGAAATTTTTGCCGGATATTGGTTGGTTTTTTAAGTCATCTGGCGAAATTCTCGGGAAAATCATACCATTTCATCCGCCAAAAACGTTGACGACCTTTTTTCCGGGAAAATCATACCATTTCATCCGCCAAAAAGTTGATGACCTTTTTTTAGTCATCTGGCGAAATTTGAACGAAATATAAAAATTTCTCCTGAAAATTTTTCCCGCATTTTGTGGGGCCCCCTAAAGCGTGGGGATCCCATGTTGAACATCTGTTGAACATGTGGCCCTGCCACCACTATAGGCTATACCAGCGCGCCCCACATCAATTACGTTTAGGCATACAGTGCAATTTCAACGTAGACTATATCAACTGCCAGCAGGGCACGAAGTCAGTATTATGTCTTTTGGACTGAACATTTCGATATTGAACAGATCACAGTTTGTTTTATTATGACACACAGTCGACATTTTGGTCTAATCGTAATCGTAAGCTCGGAGTTTCTGCAGCGCCCAAAACCTAAGCCGTGGGAACCAATTTATTCACAGGCACTCAAAGCCTACATTTATACAAAGCTGAAATTCCTTAGCGGTTTACTTGGCATAGCTCCCTGCACACTGTAGGCCTAATGCTAGGGTAGGCCTTCCGTTTATGCATTTCTTTTAGTCTTCGAAAGAAGACAATACAATCAGAGTCCGTTTTGATCCAATAGGCCAAAGCACCATTTAAACGATTTTTTGAGGGGGGAAGGTGGGGTTTGCTCACAAAACTCTTAAGGGTAAACGATTATGATGAAATTTGAAGGAAATAATTAAATCTAAAGCCCTTTTCTTTTTTCTCAGGTTCTCATTCCGTCAGTGGTTTCCTCTCGATGAATATAGCCTAACCTATACCGTCTTACCAGCTGGTTTCAGTGTGGTAGGTCCAACAACCCTTGACTATGCGACATCTCCCAAACTGTTCTAACTGTTGAAGATTTTGTTTTTTTGCTTAATCGCGGACGGTGGCGCCTCTGAGTAGTATCTTGAAGGGGCGCTATATAAATTCTGATTGACTGATTGATTGTATGATGCTATTTTGGCTGCTTTCTTCGCACTTCTCGTGAAATCTACGACTTGGTCAAATTAAATACGATGCGAGCTTGAGTCGGCTGCGATGCAGCCTGCTGAATTCAATGTCTTAGAGACCAATACAAGCCCAATTATAGCCTAATCAAGATGGGAAGAGAAGGGGACAGGCTATGGAACTATTGTAATATGGCTCTTGAGATCATCTGTGTACTATAATTGGACTCCAACGAAGATTAACTATAATAATTATACTAGGGGGAGCGCTCACGCCTCAATACATGTAGGCCTAAAGGTCGCTCTTCATTCCTCCTGCCTATCAATGTAAGCATGTTAATGGAATCTATTTTAGCATAGTCTATACCAACTTTTCCATTACTGCCTCAGATTCTCACCTCCTCAGCCCCTCAAGCTTATGTTTAGATCTGCTGATTACAACATCTCAGTCCAACTATACTCTAGCTTAGCCTTATGCCGTCGTATCTGAACTGTGTTAAGCTTAACCCGTCCTTCTGCCATTAACATGTGGTGCGGATGTATACACGCTGCTGCTTTGTAGGATGTGAAAGGCCCAGTTATATTTATTGCATGTCGTGTTGAGACTTGTCATAATATCATCAGAAATACCTTAATGTAGGCTATATTTAAATGATTTTGATTTGTTTTGTCAAAATTATTATGGCCAATATAGTTCAAGACATTTGGTAACATTCATCGCGAAGTAGCCTACATCTCTTTAATCCTTGGACTATTTAAAATTAGAAGACATTGCAATACAGGAATGTATAATTTGTGACAGAGGAAGCAATTGACAATTGAAATTTTTAAAATAAGATTAGTTCCGATAATTATATGTAATACACACATGAATAGAGCGTGCGTGTCTTGTGGCGATCAAAATGTCTAGAATCTTAGCTAATTAAACAGATGGCAGAAAAACAAATAGTGTTTCACTTCAATCTATTTGTCAAAATCAAGGATTATTTAGAAGAAAAATGGTTTGAGACGGCGTCACTCGGAAAGTTTCTGTCTTCAGTTTTCTTCACTGCTCTGAAGTTGAACATTAGCCAACTGTAACCAAAAATAGTTATTCATTCATTCACGCATTTGTATAGCACATCTTCAAGGAAACTAGGCCTACTCAGAGGTAGGCCTACTCCGGACTACAGTCTACAGCACGAACAGTTTAAAATGACTCATAGAATGTGTCATAGAGTGATATTATGGAACAGGCGCAATTCATGATGGAGGTTCTTCCATACCGCATTGTCAGCCAAATAAAATGCACGTCCTAACATGAGAGAGGTATGAAATTGGGTATTTGACCAATAAGACAATAACAGGGTAGAATACAGTCAAAAAAGAACTAGCCGACCTGCAGATGGCAAGTCAGAATAGATGGAAACTGGGATAGGCAATTATAGTCGAGGCGAGCTTGAATGTAGTTGCATCACCATCTGAGAAACTCCACAACTTGTTTTCTAGCTGGCATCACTCAGATAAACTATAGGGTGTCTCGATAGGTCGTGAACGATTTTGAATGCAGATAAATATATGTTATACACAATATAATGTGGAAAGTTTTATACTGGCGGATAGGTTATTCAAATGAAAATGTTAATATAAAAAAATTAGATCACTAGCTCACTTATTCAAATTGTAGCGCCAATTTCCGTGACGTCATCAAATTCGAGCCAATTAAACGTCCAGTTAAACCGCAAACAATATTGTACGACCATCATTGTTAATCCACACATAATTAATCAATACAAATTATCATTTAGTATTTAATGATGTTTCCTTTACTATTTATTACAGGCTCAAGTTGATTAGCCATCGAGCCAAATAGATTTTTCAGAGTTGTCAGAGGTAGGCCTATTAATACTAAATGATAATTTGTATTGATTAATTATGTGTGGATTAACAATGATGGTCGTACAATATTGTTTGCGGTTTAACTGGACGTTTAATTGGCTCGAATTTGATGACGTCACGGAAATTGGCGCTACAATTTGAATAAGTGAGCTAGTGATCTAATTTTTTTATATTAACATTTTCATTTGAATAACCTATCCGCCAGTATAAAACTTTCCACATTATTATGTGCATAACATATATTTGTCTGCATTCAAAATCGTTCACGACCTATCGAGACACCCTATAGTAGGCTATTCAGCAATACCAATACCTAAAAACTTCTTATTGAAATTTTATGTTTCAAACCATTGCAGAAGTCTACAGGAGATGAGTCAATATTTATTGTTTTACGTTGCTTGCAGTCCGATCATGGCGCAGAAATTTTTTGCAAGAGGGGCAAAACACAATGGTCACGGTAAAAAATTCAACAAAAGAGCTTTAAAATGTGAGGTGGATAATTAAGACATGGGGGTTTTCACAGAGGTTTCTAACTACCAATTTATAAATTTCATATTGTGTATCATTGATAACATAATTATGCGCCTTAGTGCAAAAATATTTGTTAAGAACCAAAAAGTAGCAGTTAAAAAAAGGAAAATCAATTTTCCAGGGGGCAATTGCCCCCTCATGCCTCTATGTGCGGGGCGCCCATGCATGAGTCCGATATTATTAACGATACGACGAAGGATCTGTCATTTTTAACAATATTTATATTTTGGATTTCAGCGACAATATATCGGACAGAAACCATAAAACAACTAATTCATCATCTCCTGTAGATGACTGCACACAGTGCACAGTCATTGGAAAAGTTTTGAACGCGTTTCTTTAACACTCACCTAACAAGTTGTTGATTTGCACTAACACGGTGTCTAAGACACTGTAGAGCACAGAGTAACTTTCCACAAGGAAGTATGTTTGATGGAAATCCTAAAACAAACAGATTATTCCGGTGAGTGCGAAATGTGCCTTCTTTAGAGAAATAGGCAGGAATCAGAAGAGGGAAACATCATTTCAATGGATACACTACATACAGAGCGTTTAAAGGCAATCAGCTCTTGGTATCACTGCGTGCATTGCAGCAATGTAGGCTTATAATTGTGCAATACAACAATGTAAGTGTCCAATACAACAATGTAAGTGTCCAATACAGCAATGCAAGTGTGCAATACAACAATGTAAGTCGCTTGAGTATAATTAGAAGCGGCCAACGATAATTAATTAATATTATTTTATTGTTTTTGCCCCGAGGTATACAGGATCCCTCGGGGACTTATCTAGCGCCTAACATAAAATCAAAGTCTGGAACGGCCCTACTCTTCTTCTGTTGTTATTATTATTATTATTATTATTATTATTATTATTATTATTATTATTATTATTATTATTATTATTATTATTATTATTATTATTATTATTATTATTATTATTATTATTACGGCCATGCGGTAACGACACTGCATGGAGATTTTTTCAGAACATAAACAGGCAATGACTTTGGTTACTTTCTGGCAGCCTAAATGTATTCCAAAACGTCTCACGGAATAGGTTGTCTTGGCTACTTCTATGAGTCGTCATGGTTACTTTTATAAGTAGTCAAGTTTAAGATTTGTTGTAGCTCTGATCCTGCAGTTCGTCTGCAGAAGACAAGCATCAAGTAGAGCAATATCTCGGGCGATGCATTATAATAATAAATATCGTCAGGAACGTAACTAGGATTTTTCGTTTGGGGGGGGGGGCTTAATCCTCGAGCATGATAAGTCTATAATGGTGCCGTAATGTATTTAGCCGTAAGCATACAACGGTTTGATTTATTTGGGGGGGGGGTTAAGCTTCGTTTGGGGGCTTGAGCCCCCCCCAAGCCCAACGCTAGTTACGTCTCTGAATATCGTACCAATTATAGTGTCTCATTAATTGAGATTCTATAGTTCACGTTGGAACATAGACGGCGAGCTGTATCATGGCTAATGCTATGTCTTCCCGATCGCATGAGCACACTCTCTTTGAGGCAAACGCTACAGAGTAGACATTATATCCGGTTGGTTTTGTCAAGACCAAACTTAGGCCTACATGTACATGTAAAAATAATATTTTATGTTATGTTCTGATAAGTTCATTCCAGTAGACTATAACCAAAAACGAATCGACCATTGAGACTTAGAGCGTAGGTCTACTCCTCATCTACAGCTGTAATGAAAGATAATGTTAACTGTGTGTCCCCATCTCACCTTTTCGGGGGGCGATGCTATGGCTTTTGCCCAGCTTTCGATGCATCCCGGCAAAACGCAGACCACGCACACCGTAGCTCCATGCTCCTGAATCGCTTTTGATGCAGCTGCTGCTGCCGCTTCGCTAACGTCCGGGGCACCATCAGAGATAAATAGTATCAAATTTTTCGAAATTACGTTGTCTCCAGATGCTAGATTGAAGATTTTACTGAAAAGGAGTTGCGTGGAATTTAAATCGGTAAACACGCCTCCTTTGAACTGGACTCTGCCAATGGCTGATATGAGCGGATTCTTAGATGTGTATCTGTAGAAAACACGATCATCTATGAAGTAGACCTAAGTGTTGGATGAAAAATGCATTAACAGAGATGAAAATAAGGAATCTGAGCACACAATTTGTCAGTGAAGCCTGCCGCCATGTCAATTGTAATGTTTTTAAAAAAATCAATTTTACTGTCTTAGGCCTAATAACGAAATCATGAATCTGAAAATTTTAAGAATTATTAACACCGAAATATTTTAAACAAAATAAAAGATTTACCACTTTTAATGAGACCACCCACTGCTTTTTGACGATTCAAAAGCATAACGTGACAAAAAGTAACATAGGCCTATATCTAAACGCGATTTTGTAAAGTCACATCTCAAATTGAATTGTTTGTTATCAAACGAACATGATATTGCACGATTATTTTTATATTTATTATTATTAGCTATGGCTTAGCCCTAAATGAAACGGGGTAGCCAATGAGCGTAGCTGCACGTCACTGTGAAGTCATTTAGCGAGATGACGATCAAGTTTTAGTATGATTAATTATCAGGCATTGGAGATATAATAAAAACAGTTTAGCTTACTTTTTTATTGAATCTGACCAAAAATTACTTGTAAACGGCAATTTCGGCATATGAAGTTTAAAGATGCATATCTTTTTATCCGTTCAACTTTATCCCATGAAATTTTGGAATCATATTCTTCGTCCAATTCTCTAAACATTTGGAAAATTTTAGCGTGATATGTTATCAGGCACTAGAGATATATGAAAAATAATTTGGCTTACTTTTTTTGAATCACGGTGTATAGCACATCAACAGGGTTATCCAAAACTTTTTAAAGATGCTCAGATTAAGTGAGTGTGCCACTGTGTGGGCATTTATGGTGGACACATCGAACGCAAGTTGTGAAGCACTGTCAAGTTCATTTCACAACAATTCTTTGAGATGTGACTTAATAATATCGAGTTTATGCTATTTTTGTTGCGCTATGTTTTTGAATCGTCAAACCATGCAGTGGGTGGTTTCATTAAAATTGATAGATCTTTTACTATTATTAGTGTTAATATCATTGTTGTTAATACTATAATTAAGCATTGTGACTATCACTGTTGCATTGTTAATTAAGTTCTAGTTTAGTATTAAGTCTGATATACAATCATTCATGAATATTAATTAAGAAAGAAGGGTAAGGATTGTATAAGCTATTAGCATTTGCTGACTCCTCTTTCACTGTACTTAGTTGTACATGATTGTATCAGAATAATTGGATGGGTGCAATAAAGTAAACAATAAAACCTTTTAAAAATATGAATTGACTTTAAAACCGTAAGATTTTATTTTAAAATGCTTGCTTCTGACCAAAATATTTGCAAAAAACCTTATGGGGTACAGTGGTACACTGTTTTGGGCCCCCCTTGTACATACATGACAGGACAGAGACACTTTCATACATTAGGCTTTCATGATGCACATGTAGCTACGCCTGTTTACGCAGACACACGAGTAGGGTGTACATCTTCTATATAAATAGGGCCTAAAAATGTAACCGCGTTTGGCGCCTTGCAAGTTATCTCCGAACTTTCTGCGCCGATTGCTTTCAGAACTTCACCAAAACGTTTAGTTCCAACACGGCCGGGTTTGCAGAATGATTTTTCGCAAAAAGCGCAATCTTTTCAACAAAAAAACTAAAATTTGACCGTTTTCAACACATAGCCTAGGCCCGTCAATAAGCCTTGCATACCAATTCGGGCACGTTTGTTCCATTTATTTCTTTAGCGCATTTCATTGCGGCCTTCGCATTTCATTGCGGCCTTCTTGCTCAAGTGTTTTATGGCGCGATCCGCTTCGCCATCGCAAAGGGACGGTGTGAGGGAGGAAAGGAGGCGAAAGAGCGGGACGAACAGGGAGGGGAGGGGGAGGGGGAGGGGGAGGGGGAGGGGGAGGAAGAGGGGGAGGGGGAGGGGAGGGGGAGGGGGAGGGGGAGGGGGAGGGGGAGGGGGAGGGGGAGGGGGAGGGGGAGGGGGAGGGGGAGGGGGAGGGGGAGGGGGAGGGGGAGGGGGAGGGGGAGGGGGAGGGGGAGGGGGAGGGGGAGGGGGAGGAGGAGGGGGAGGGGGAGGGGGAGGGGGAGGGGGAGGGGGAGGGGGAGGGGGAGGGGGAGGGGGAGGGGGAGGGGGAGGGGGAGGGGGAGGGGGAGGGGGAGGGGGAGGGGGAGGGGGAGGGGGAGGGGGAGGGGGGGGGGGGGGGGGAGGGGGAGGGGGGGGGGGGGGGGGGGGGGGGGGGGGGGGGGGAGGGGGGGGGGGGGGGGGAGGGGGAGGGGGAGGGGGGGGGGGAGGGGGAGGGGGAGGGGGAAGGCGGAGGGGAGAGGAGAGGAGGCTCTTTTCAGCCACAGCAACGCGTGGCCGGGTTCAGCTAGTGTATAATAATTATAGTTGTATAAGCTTACATAATCACATTATATTATGCATGCACAAATGCATTAATGGTTGTCAAATTTGTTATCCAAAAATTTTCTGATTTCTCAGAGAGCTGGGAATATTAATAAATTGGCATGATTCGCTTACCGCCTCAAGTCCCATTCAACTTCAACCCCGTTAAAGCCAGTTACAAGAGCAACCCGGTCCTTTGTCGGTCCAATGTCGAAGGTATTGGTTATATTTTTGCTGAACTGCAGAACGGATTCCCAGTTGTCACACGGTTCATCACCACCACAAACAGTTGAAGAACCGTCGAGGTAGAAGCAAAAGTCCACATTCTGCCTAAAAGCTTATTTTTACAATGAAATCAAGGAAACAAACAGTTATACTTTGTACCGCGCATTCAAAATTACCTTTATTCTGCCAAAGACGGCAAAAACCTTTTAGCAGTCCCTTGAGCTCGTAGCATTGAGACACCTTTGGCGTTAAGTTTTATTGACTCTATAAATATTAGGCCTACTGTAGCATGGGTAAGGTAGCCTATATGAAGACCAGTGGTCATTGTAATTCTCCCTCGCCCAGGTGTCTACCCGCCAATAGTGTCATAGAATACCTACTCACTCCTGCCGAGTTGTCTATGGTGCATGCGGAAATTGCGGATGGAGCATAAAATTTCGAACGCATTATTGAGTCTATGCTTGCTATGCAACAGTGGCGCAGCCAGGAATTTCTGATGGTCGGATTTATGAGACCATGCAGATGCTTGTTTTCTTCTTAAAGAATTGGACAAATAACCTTTAGAAACGTTTTTTCATATACCAATTGGGAGTTTTAACCCCCACACCCCTTGTCAACACCTTTGCTATGCAATATCAGAGTGTTTTAGAAAGTAGGCTATACTTCATGTGAATGAAAGTTTTTATTCTAGAGTGTCACCTCTTTAAGATTTCCAACACAGATCCGTCGCCTTCTCCAAATTAGGCCTACAATCCTTCTCATTCCAGGCGTAATGGGCCTCACCTGCGTTCTCGTTCTCGTTCGTCATTCCGTGGTCTTATGGCAGCCAAACTTTTACATAGCCTACATGTAGGCCTACATCTGATCAGATACAGTAGGCCTATATGTTGACAGCTGCATTTGGGACACGATGTAACGACGTTGCGATAATCTTGGTGCATGGTTTGCAATCTGCTTTTAAATCTCTCCTTCGAAATTTCAGATTACGATCATCTCCATCATATCCGGCATCCCTCAATAATCAATGAATAAGTTTTTGACTCTTCGACATGCCTAACATCGTATGCGTGAGTTGGATTGCTGGCATGTACTTCAAACACTTTGCGGGGCGCGGTGGTGTAGTGGGTATGTTCGTCGCCGTGCACCCGGATGGAAGGGCTGAAAGTCGAATGCCATGAACGCGCTGCAGTCTGGAGCGCCTCTGAGTAGCCAGGTTGAAGGAACGCTACAGCAAGTGCACATACAAACAAACTTCCGCTCCGGTTATCGATGGCTGTTCAATTGTTTACTGTCAACGCACAATTGGATTCACAACGAAAACTCAAATTAATTATCACCGAATCGCTCTCCTATCAAAATTGAACAATAAAGATTGAGAATAATTATTGTCTGCGATTCTTCGGATTGATCAATCTGCTGCAGGATGCAAGCCTGGCGCTTCTGTCTGTAAGCCATAGATTGGTATTCACATTTCCGTTAAGATATGAAGATGAGCGGAATTTTACATTATAACGGAACTGCCGTGAACCGTTGACGTGAAGGTCAGACGGTGAAGGAGAGGATGGTCACCTGGTGTGGGATGACTCGATCAACAGGAAGTCGTGATCACTTAAGTCTTACAGTGTCCAAGGCTGCCTATTGAGTAATACATTATTTTCATGTTTCATCTTTTCTTCTTCTTTGTTTCTTTTTCTTACTTCTTTTATCTCCTTCCTCTTCCTCCGCCTCCTTTTCTTCTTCTTCTTTTTCTTCTTCTTCTTCTTCTTCTTCTTTTATCTGCTTCTTTTTTCTCTTCACCCTCCTTCTATTTTCCTCATCTCTTCTTGATCGTAGGGGAGAGTGCTACAAGATGCCCAGGGCGAATAAGACGCCCACCCCCTTTAAAACGGATAAACATACATAAATTCGTATTTTAGTTGTCTCATTGCATGCAGCGACATCTTGTGAACCTTCCATAACAGTGATGTTTCAGTATTCGAGATATTGACGCGATAAATCAATTTTCTAAATTTTCACCCCTTTTGCGTAAGTACACATTCACGAATCTTCCTAATTTTCTCTTTAGCCTTATGCAGTAAAAATTGGTGCACTTCAACGTTTATTTTGGATTCATTTATAGTTGTTTTAATGGTTTTATCTAACTCGTAAACCTTAACCTCGTTAAATAAAATGGCGTCAGTAGAAAAGGACTCGAAAATTACAAGAAGCCCATGGGCATCCTGAATGCATAGGAAGCATAGAGATTACAAGAAGCCCATGGGCGTCTTGAATGTATACTAAGCATATAGATTACAAGATGCCCATGAGCGTCTTGGATACCATTAGCAAGTGGCCAAGAATTGGTGCCTACCATGACACCACCTTCTGCTCATCAATATTCTGAGTCTACAAATTTGCCAATGTTTATTGAAGAAAACATGGATATAGCCTAATGCAGGAAGTGTAAGAGTTGGTGTCATGAAGAATGTAGGCCTACAGATCGATTAATATCCCAGAGATTCGTATGTGTCTTTTCGTTAGCCTGTGTTTAAGGTGAAAATGACAATAATGACTTATAGCATGAGGTTGGAGTTTTTGCTTCTCGTGTTTTGATTTGCCTTGTAGCTTTAGGATCTTTTAGTCTTGGTTAAATTTGTTTAGCTGTCATGCAGCTTATTGGTTTAGTCTAAAAATGCATGATTACAATACCACTTCTTTTAGTCAATTTCCATTGCTCCAAGATGCCCATCCTATGGGCGTCTTGTAGTGTGGCGGACATGCCACAAGAGGTATAAGACAAAATAACTACTTACCGAGACTTGGCTGGAGTAAGCATGACTCTCGTTGGGTAGCCTTTTGGCTATGTGTCTTGTACCTGAAACCGGTTTCGTTTTGAGACAGGTTTATAATATTAGGTTTCAGATTCTTCCTATGGAAGACCAAGTATACTTTTTAGGCCAAAGTATAGAGTGTTATCATGTATTTTGCCGGTGGACTAAGACGTGCCACACGGTGCGCCGCTTATATTGCGGAGGAAGCGTTTCCTCCGTATGTGCTTAGATTGTTAAAGCGTTTTCTGCTGCGACTTTCTACAGTGATTTCGGTTGTGTTCGTCTGTCTCCTACAGTGTGGCTTGGCCACGTTCGAACGCGACTACGGCGATCCTTTGTTGAAGCAACGCTAACGTAGTGCGGATTTGCGGCAAGATCTGTCAGGGCTGTGTCTTGTCATCGATCGCTGAGATTCGAGCTGCTGAGGCTGCGTGACAGCTCAGGGAAGAATACAGTATTCGTGATACGCCTAGCGGGCGATCGCAGTATTCTGTGAAGGTTCCGTTGACTGTTGGTTACAGTCTAAGTTACGTGTTCCTTGTGTGTCGTTGTTTCTGTAGAGTTGAGGCGGGTCTCCTCTTTGAAGAACACGACGGTTGTATCCTTGTTGGTGGTATCGGGTGCGTTCGTCTGTAACTGTTGTATTGCAGGTCCTTGGTGGTGGATAATCGACTGTCTGCCAACCGACATTGGACGCTGTAATCGGTGTTACTGTTACCGGGTGTTTCTTGCGGAGTTTAGATTGTCTGTCAGCCGACATTGGACTCTCGCTGTGTTGAGAACGATCTTGGTGACCGGTTGTTTAGATTCTCCGTGTGACTCGTCACTTTCTAGAATCTGTTGCTCACCGTTGAGTAGGGAGTAAGTGGTGGACCAAGAGTCCAGGCAAGCTGAGGGCTTTGCAAGGTAGTCTTCTTTACGTTACAGTGCTAGATAAGACCAAGTGTTTTGTCAGGGACTTACCACTGAGGTCAGTAACTGTTGAGAGTAAGGGCGACAAGCGCCTTAAGAAAACCTATAAAACATTAGTCTAATTTGTAGACACGGGTTTTCCGTTTACCTGTTCCCCAGGCCTCCCGGCCTTTTATTTTTACCTCGGATCTACCGGCGCAGAACAGCATCGCACCACGACGCTCTTGTGAGTTTCCGGCTAAGTGCCAACGGGAAAGTTACCGGCAGCGACAGTGTTTGGCTGCGCGCCTCAAGTCGGGAGAGCGCGGGAGACAAGGGCTGTTTGGAGCCGCGCGTCAGCCCCGGTCGTCCCAAGTGGTTCACCGGTGGTCCAACTGTTGGTTCCTGCGGTCTTCTGCCAAGTCGGCGACCCGCGTTTGTCTGTTGGTCTCGGTGTCGGTTGTGAGTGTTCGTGTCGGAAGATCGGGTGAGGCGAGCACCCCGGCAAGCGCCGCGCATCAGCGCGGGCGTCTTTGCTAGTTTCGTGTCGGTGGAGTTTACGCGCGCGGTGACGGAGGGCGACCGTCGTTGGCTTCAGTTTCCATCGGGCCTACGAACCGCCTCCGCCCGTCGGAGTGTCTGTGAGTAAATCGTCACTTGGGTGATTGTGATCGACAAGATGAGTCGGGCATTTGCCCTGAGAGACTGGCCCTGGTTTCAAGCGACATGGTCAGCGGGGATAAGAGAATCGGCAGTATTCCCCAGTGGTGGTGTTGGTTCGGTGGCGGCTCGGTGCCGCGTGATAACTAAAGGAAGCGATAAGACGGGTAAGAAGACGGAGACCGCCGTCGCGAGAAGCGGCGCCCGGCGAGGCCGCTCTGCCTGCGGGAACAAGAACCCTGTGTTGAGCGTTGGTCATCCTGGTGCTCAGGACGTTGCCTACTCGGCGACCGCGGATGAGGCAGAGAGCGGGTCTGATATAGCCGGGCGGGCCAGCGGATCGCAGGCGTCGGTTTCGGGAGCGTCTTCCCCCAGGAGTGAAGTCGCTGGCGAGGACCACGCAGCGCACAGTGACCCGGGAGACTCACGGCGTCCTGGTAAGACCGAGTTTCTCCCGGGCGCTGAAACGGCACCGCTAAGTGATGCCATCGAACCTGAGGGCGATGGGTTGCAGCGGGGCGATAGCCGAAGGAAGGCGCCCGTAGCGTCTGTGGACTCACCCCCTGGTACGCCACAAAGTGGTACCAGAAGTGGGGTTGATTCTTTTTCTCGTTTGACTGTTGACCCTGGAGCCCTGGCCAAGTGTTTGGTTTCTCAACCGAACGTGTCTTGTGCCCCTGTAAGAGATTTTTGCCAACTTACTGGTATGCTGCAAAGTAATGCTAGTGTAGCGGGTAATGGACCGATTTGTATGTCTTTTGGTGATACTGCTTCTAAAAACGTTTTCTCTTGTGAATCAGAAGCTGGTGCCTTCTTTGGAGCGCGTCCCAAAACTGTTTGGCCTGACATGAACGTAGCTGGTGGTTACGCTTCTTTTGCTGTTTCTAAACCTGTTGAGCGGGGAGTTGAAGTTATGGGTGCTCGGTGCAAAACTTCTTTTTCTGTAGCTGGTGTTGAGCATTGGTTGAATTCTGTTCCACGCGTTCCTGCGGCTGTTGAAACAGCCAGACCAATGTTTTCTGATAATCTGGTTCCTTCTTGTTCTGGTAATGACTTGTATCGCTTTCCTGATAGACGAGTTGAGATACTTTCTGTCAAAGAAGTGCCCAGTCGAAACCGCCTGCAACATCCTCGACTAGAGACGATTGAGAGCGTCTCGGGAAATGAAGCAGACATAGACCTACGATCGGAGATGTTGAGCCTACGACAGAGTATGGCTGCGATTCATCAAAGATTAGAGGCTATGGCATTGTCTGGTGAACGGGAACGGGCGATGGCAGCGGAACGAATGGTGCACGTTCCCAGGAAGTTGGAGCAACCGGAAATCAGGAAGGAAACCGTGCCGATCAAGGTGAGATCGCGAGCACGTGAACAGGCAACCGGACAAGTGTCAGCTTCCTTGCATCTTGGTCCTCCGGAAGTCAAGAGACTGGTGCAACAGACTGTCAAAGTACGGAGCGACGTGGTATCGTCGGATGAGAGATCCACGCACGCTGGCAAGGTACGTCACGGATCAAGGAACGGTGGGAGCAAACAGAGTTACCAGGTTGGTCAGCCAGAAGTAACTCAGCCCAAGCTACGAGGCAGTCAAGGTGATACTGACGTCAAGAGATCGGGAGCAACGGTGCATCGTACTGGTGCGTCATCACATCGATCTGCGGTGGATCAACGGGATCGAGGTCGTCAGCATAGAACAGTGATACAGGCAGAGGAAGGCGACTCCTCAAGTGAAAGTACCGGATATCCTGTGACGTCTGGAAGGAGACGAAGCAGAGGAGATATCCGCGAACGGCATCATACACGGGTCAGGCAACGTGTCGGAACAAGGATCGGGGATAATGACGAATCGAGCAACGGTGATGATTCGTCTGGATCCGGAGCTACGCAAGTCAGGGTACGTCAAAGGTCAACCAATCAGGCAAGGAACCGGATTCCAACAGACCACGGAATCAGGATTAAGCTTGAAAAGTATGATGGAAAGACAGCTATTGCTGCTTTTCTGGCCAAGTTTGAGGTCTGTGCCAGATGCAACCATTGGAGTGATCGCGAGAAGGCTGATCAGCTGATGTGTGCTCTGACTGGACCTGCGTCACAATTGTTGTGGGATATGGGCGCACAGCAAGACGTGTCGTGGCAAGCTTTGGTTGAAAAGCTTAAGGACAGGTATGGTTCTGATAATCAAACGAACCTATACCGAACCAAGCTACGTACCTACCGTCAAGCGCCAGGTGAAACGCTGAGTACGGTTGTTCAAGAAATCAGACGTTTGATGGTACTGGCATATCCCGGTCCGACAAATGAGGTAGTCGAATCGATTGCTTGTGATGCATTCATCGATGCCTTGTTGAATCACGAACTTGCTCAAAAGGTTCGTGAACGGGAACCAGTGGATCTTGAGGCCGCGTACAAACATGCCGTACGTTTGGAGGCCTACGGTCGTCCGTCAACGTCAGGTGGTGACATGGATCGTAGACTCGGAAGGATCAAGGCTACCAAGGAGGATCCTCCGATGTCAGGCGGCATGGATCCATCAGGTCAACGGATGTCGGATCTGGAACAGCGGATCGAGATCCTGACCAAAGAACTTGGGCGACTTACGTCAGGACAGGAATCGGGTTTCCGGTCGTACAAACCAGATGTCGGATGGAATCGTTTGGATCCGATGAACGATGGTTCCGGGATACCTGGTCAACAGATGGGTCAGCAACAAGACTTCCAACAACGGCGGTGGAATGCGGCTGACAAGATATGTTTCCTGTGTAAGAGAAAAGGACATATTCGCAGAAATTGTCCGCAACTAAAGATGTCAGCTGAACAAGGTCAAGAGAGGAATGATCCGGACAACACGGGATCGATTCCGGGACAAGCACAAAATCGACTGGTGAAAGGGAGCAGGATGGCCTACATTATCACACGTCTGAACGGGGTAAGACGTCAATGTCTTCTCGACTCAGGAAGTGAAATGTCACTAGTGCCCAGACGCTTCGTACCGGACGATAGAGTGATACCTTCTGAACAGCGGCTGTTAGCTGCTAATGGCAGTGAGATCCGAGTGGATGGTGAAGCTATGCTGAACATTCACATCGGACGGAAGTCATATCCGCTGCCTTGTCTAGTGACCGATCAAGTCACAGAGATCATATTGGGTTTGTCATGGCTAGAAGCCAACCAAGCTAACTGGGATTTTACCGGTGGCTGTGTCCGCTTAGGAGAAGCGAGGATACCTTTGAAAACGACGTCTGTCGAGTTCAAATGTCGGAGGATTGTCATCCGGAAGGACATTGTGATTCCGGCTAGATGCGAGTTGGATATACCTGCTTCAGTGGTGTATCCGCATCTACAGGTTGACACATCCGATTGGGTAACTGTTCCTAAGGAATTGATCAAAGGATTGGTAGTAGGCCGGACGCTGATCTCCGGGAATGAATCGTTGGTGTGGATCAGAATGGTGAATGTGGGAAGTAAAGATGCAATAATCAAGCAAAGTACGGAATGTTTGCTTGAAAGGGTACAGATGGTAAAGTCGTCAGGGACTCGGATAACACAGACGGCAGGATGTCCTAACCTGAGTCCTGCGACGGTGCAGATGACTTGTCAGCCTCCCAGCTCTGATGAGGAACAGGTACTCAAAAGGCTGTGGGAGGAGGTACCTGACTCGGTTTCTCCAGAGGAGAGAGAGCATCTTCGGAAGCTTATCCTCGCGTATCGGGCAACGTTTTCACTGAATGAAAAGGATTTGGGTTATACAGATGTCATTCAACATGAGATCGATACTGGACAGGAAAAACCGGTTCGACAGCCATTGAGACGTCAACCGCTTTCCATGCTGCCAGAGATTGATCGTCAAGTTGCAGATATGCTAACTCAAGGTGTCATTGAGCCATCTATGTCGGAGTGGGCGTCCAACGTCGTAATGGTGAAAAAGAAGGACGGAAGTATGCGTTTCTGCATAGATTATCGTCAGGTTAATTTAAAGACACGGAAAGATGCTCATCCGTTGCCTTTGATTCGTGAAAGTTTGGACACCCTTGGGGGTGCTCGGTGGTACAGCACTTTCGATCTGCGGTCGGGATATCACCAGATGGCGCTGCATCCCCGGGATAAACACAAAACGGGGTTCATAACCCGAAGGGGCAGTTTCCAATTCAAAGTACTGCCTTTTGGATTGTGTAATAGCCCAGCCTCATTCAGTCGACTAATGAATTTGGTGCTAACCGGGCTCAATTACGATATATGTCTGGTGTATCTGGATGACATAATTGTGTTTTCCCGGGATGTCGAGACCCACTTAAAGCGACTAGAGCTGGTGTTTCGGCGATTACAGGAATATAACCTCAAATTGAAACCCTCCAAGTGTCATTTGATGCAGAGGGAGGTGTTATTCCTCGGTCATATCCTAAGTGAGGCCGGGGTTGCAACGGACCCGAGCAAGATCAAGGCGGTGCAGGATTGGAGTGTACCTAACAGCCTACGAGAGGTACGGTCCTTCCTAGGACTTTGTTCGTACTACCGACGGTTCATTTCCGACTTTGCGGTTGTGGCTCAACCATTACATTTCCTGACCAGGAAAAATGTGCCGTTTCGGTGGACGGAGGAATGCCAGGACGCTTTTGAGGAACTCAAGCGGAGACTGGTATCGTCACCGATATTGGCATTACCTGCAGATGAAGGAGAATATGTGCTAGATACCGATGCATCGGCCTATGCAATCGGAGCCGTTCTCTCGCAAATACAGGATGGAGAGGAACGGGTAATCTGCTACGCAAGTCGGCTGTTGTCAACAGCCGAACGAAATTACAACGTTACAAGGCGAGAACTTCTCGCGGTGATATATTTCCTCAAGGATTTCCGGCAATATCTGTTGGGAAGAAGGTTTGTTCTTCGAACAGATCATTCTGCTCTTCAGTGGTTAAGACGGACTCCGGAACCCATTGGACAACAAGCTCGGTGGTTGGAAACTATAGAAGAGTTCGACTTCGAAATAGTTCATCGAGCGGGAACCAAGCATGGGAACGCGGACGCTCTGTCTCGAGGCCCGGCTGTGGATAACGGGCGTATCGAACCAACGGAGCCAGAAGAGGAAAACACCGCGTGGGTACGTCCGGTTGGTGAAGTCCGACCTGCCGCTGTGCATGTGGAAGGGAATGTCAACCCGGTAGCGGAGGGTTGGACAACAGAGGTACTCCGTGGCAGGCAGCAGGAGGACGACAAGGTTAGTCCTGTGCTGGGGTGGTTGGAAAGGAGTCATCGGCCAACGGAGCAGGAAGTCATGCCGATGAGTGGTGAAACGAAAGTTTTGGTCAGTCAGTGGGAGCTGTTGGAAATACGTCAGGGTATCCTATACCGACGTTGGCTCAAAGGAAGTACCGGGGAAACTGAATGCTATCAGTTGGTTGTCCCTCGGTCGCTACGAAAAGAAATGTTTGTGTTGACGCACGCTGGGTTGGGCGGTGGTCACTTCGGGACTCGAAAAAGTATGGTGAAGCTCCAACGTCGAGCCTATTGGCCGAGTTGGAAAGAGGACGTACGTCGCATGTGTCAGCATTGTGATGTCTGTGCTCGGTATCGACGGGAGAAGCCACCGAGACAAGGACCGATGCAATGTCCGGTGGTAGGTGAACCAATGGAGCGGATGGGGATCGACATTACCGGACCCCATCCAGTGTCAAACGAGGGATACAAGTATATCCTGACGGCGATTGATTACTTCTCCAGATGGGCAGAAGCGCTGCCCATCAGGAATCAAGAAGCAGTCACAGTAGCTGAAACGTTGATGACACAGGTATTCTCCCGGTTCGGCATGCCGCGGCAAATATTGACTGATCAGGGACCTTGTTTTGAGGCGGAGTTGTTCCAGGAACTGTGTCGGCGGATGGAAATCGACAAAGTGCGGACAACTCCGTATCGTCCGTCGGGCAATGGAATGATTGAGCGATTCCACAGGACGCTCAACTCCTTGATCGGGAAAGTGGTTTCGGAGCGTCAGAAGGACTGGGTCGTGCATCTGCCGTTCGTCATGGCAGCTTATCGAGCCACGGAACATGAAGCCACCCAGAGGACGCCCAATCTGCTGTTCCTGGGCAGGGAAAGTCACACGCCATTGGATCTAATTCTGGCCCAGTTGGTGGATTGTGACCGTCCGGAGTTTTCCAGTTTCCAAGAATACGTAGACAGTCAGTCTGAAGTGATGGAACGAGCTTACAGAATAGTTCGGACTCAGTTACAACGAGTGGCTGAACGGAGGAAAAAAGCCTACGATCTCCGTGTGAAGCCCACTAAGTTCGCACAGGGCGACTGGGTGTACTACTATTACCCCAGGGTGCGAAGCGGACGGAAGATTAAGTGGACCAAGGTGTACACCGGGCCTTATCTGATTGTTCAGGTAATCAGTCCCGTGTTGTACCGCATACAAAGGAGTTCACGTTCGTTGACCATGGTAGTACACGTCGACAAGTTGAAGGCGTACCATGGTGATCATCAAAAGAACTGGGTAGAAGAAGATGAGGCAGCCGACTTCGAAAGTGACATTGATCTCGACAGCATGTGTGAACGCTTTCCAGAACTGCGGGAGAGACTCGCGGAGTTTCCCGAGCCTGGTGACAACGACGGCGAAGGGCAAAGGCGACGGAAAGTACTCATTCTTAATGGGGGTCAAGCCTAACTGCCAGACGTCAAGCACGTTTTTCTGTTTGGGTTTCTCCACACTTTTTGTTTGCCATGCATCTTGCTGCGAAGTCCACGCAGGCTAGGTCTTGGGTTTTTGTACATACGTTTGTCTGTTGTTTAAGCACTCTTTTACTTATGATTTGCTGACCACTTCTCAGTGGTGGGACTGTCGGTGTAGTTAACGGTTAACTCTTGTGCACATGACTTTTGAGCTGACTGTCTTGGTGGATGCTTTGTAGTTTTTGCGGGACAGGAGGCGTATGGTAACAGTTCTCTCTGGTTCAGATGAGAGACAAAGTGTTGTAAAGGGTTGGTAGTCTCGTTCTGCCCGGTGGGCGAGATACCAACAGAGATGGTGGTCGGTGAGCAGGTTCTTACCTGTGTTGGCTATCGCTACGGGTTAGTGGTTGGGCCAGGTAGTTGAATTCTGTTGGGAGTTCTCGAACCGTAATTGCGACTTTTAGTAAAGCGCTTGGTAGTATAGTCTCCGAGGGTCTGTGATTGAGCACCTTGGCTGTAGGTGAGTCGTCCAGATTCCTGTGTACCTTTTTGATCTCTTTACCTGGCACTTTAATCAAACCTGGGCTAGAGTTGTTTCTGCTACGTAAAAGAAACCCTGGTCCCGAAGCCGATGTTTACATTGAAGACGTTACGGTAAAGCGAACGAATGGTACGGATAGAGTATACGTGAACTTACATTGACTCTGGGTTGTTTTGCCGGTGAGCAATCTTCCTATCTTTGGTTATTACTTTAGTTAAGTCTGTTCTCTTCTGACGTTATTAGCGACTGCTAATTGCGGAGGATCGTTTGCTATAGTAGGGATCTATCCTTGATCCGATGTGCCTCTGTGTTTGTTGTGTTAGTTGTTATTTTCAGAGTTGGTACGGAACGGGCCAACCGACGACGCTGGGGAACGTCGTGATCGTACGATGTGAAGACCGTGCTACTTCATTGCATTATGTTGTGGTTGAGTGTGACTGATGAGCGAATGCGATAATAAACTGAATACATGGTGTGAATGACATGTGTGTGAGTTGTTTCTGTTGATCGGGAGACAACGGGTATGTTGTCTCCCAGAACCTAAGTAAGTAGGTTAGCGGACGGGTCCCACGGGGATGGACGGGTCCGTGATAGTTATGTTCGTTTATTTCCTACCGATGCTTCGCATCAAAAGAAAGAGGGGAAGAGTGTGGCGGACATGCCACAAGAGGTATAAGACAAAATAACTACTTACCGAGACTTGGCTGGAGTAAGCATGACTCTCGTTGGGTAGCCTTTTGGCTATGTGTCTTGTACCTGAAACCGGTTTCGTTTTGAGACAGGTTTATAATATTAGGTTTCAGATTCTTCCTATGGAAGACCAAGTATACTTTTTAGGCCAAAGTATAGAGTGTTATCATGTATTTTGCCGGTGGACTAAGACGTGCCACACGGTGCGCCGCTTATATTGCGGAGGAAGCGTTTCCTCCGTATGTGCTTAGATTGTTAAAGCGTTTTCTGCTGCGACTTTCTACAGTGATTTCGGTTGTGTTCGTCTGTCTCCTACAGTGTGGCTTGGCCACGTTCGAACGCGACTACGGCGATCCTTTGTTGAAGCAACGCTAACGTAGTGCGGATTTGCGGCAAGATCTGTCAGGGCTGTGTCTTGTCATCGATCGCTGAGATTCGAGCTGCTGAGGCTGCGTGACAGCTCAGGGAAGAATACAGTATTCGTGATACGCCTAGCGGGCGATCGCAGTATTCTGTGAAGGTTCCGTTGACTGTTGGTTACAGTCTAAGTTACGTGTTCCTTGTGTGTCGTTGTTTCTGTAGAGTTGAGGCGGGTCTCCTCTTTGAAGAACACGACGGTTGTATCCTTGTTGGTGGTATCGGGTGCGTTCGTCTGTAACTGTTGTATTGCAGGTCCTTGGTGGTGGATAATCGACTGTCTGCCAACCGACATTGGACGCTGTAATCGGTGTTACTGTTACCGGGTGTTTCTTGCGGAGTTTAGATTGTCTGTCAGCCGACATTGGACTCTCGCTGTGTTGAGAACGATCTTGGTGATCGGTTGTTTAGATTCTCCGTGTGACTCGTCACTTTCTAGAATCTGTTGCTCACCGTTGAGTAGGGAGTAAGTGGTGGACCAAGAGTCCAGGCAAGCTGAGGGCTTTGCAAGGTAGTCTTCTTTACGTTACAGTGCTAGATAAGACCAAGTGTTTTGTCAGGGACTTACCACTGAGGTCAGTAACTGTTGAGAGTAAGGGCGACAAGCGCCTTAAGAAAACCTATAAAACATTAGTCTAATTTGTAGACACGGGTTTTCCGTTTACCTGTTCCCCAGGCCTCCCGGCCTTTTATTTTTACCTCGGATCTACCGGCGCAGAACAGCATCGCACCACGACGCTCTTGTGAGTTTCCGGCTAAGTGCCAACGGGAAAGTTACCGGCAGCGACAGTGTTTGGCTGCGCGCCTCAAGTCGGGAGAGCGCGGGAGACAAGGGCTGTTTGGAGCCGCGCGTCAGCCCCGGTCGTCCCAAGTGGTTCACCGGTGGTCCAACTGTTGGTTCCTGCGGTCTTCTGCCAAGTCGGCGACCCGCGTTTGTCTGTTGGTCTCGGTGTCGGTTGTGAGTGTTCGTGTCGGAAGATCGGGTGAGGCGAGCACCCCGGCAAGCGCCGCGCATCAGCGCGGGCGTCTTTGCTAGTTTCGTGTCGGTGGAGTTTACGCGCGCGGTGACGGAGGGCGACCGTCGTTGGCTTCAGTTTCCATCGGGCCTACGGACCGCCTCCGCCCGTCGGAGTGTCTGTGAGTAAATCGTCACTTGGGTGATTGTGATCGACAAGATGAGTCGGGCATTTGCCCTGAGAGACTGGCCCTGGTTTCAAGCGACATGGTCAGCGGGGATAAGAGAATCGGCAGTATTCCCCAGTGGTGGTGTTGGTTCGGTGGCGGCTCGGTGCCGCGTGATAACTAAAGGAAGCGATAAGACGGGTAAGAAGACGGAGACCGCCGTCGCGAGAAGCGGCGCCCGGCGAGGCCGCTCTGCCTGCGGGAACAAGAACCCTGTGTTGAGCGTTGGTCATCCTGGTGCTCAGGACGTTGCCTACTCGGCGACCGCGGATGAGGCAGAGAGCGGGTCTGATATAGCCGGGCGGGCCAGCGGATCGCAGGCGTCGGTTTCGGGAGCGTCTTCCCCCAGGAGTGAAGTCGCTGGCGAGGACCACGCAGCGCACAGTGACCCGGGAGACTCACGGCGTCCTGGTAAGACCGAGTTTCTCCCGGGCGCTGAAACGGCACCGCTAAGTGATGCCATCGAACCTGAGGGCGATGGGTTGCAGCGGGGCGATAGCCGAAGGAAGGCGCCCGTAGCGTCTGTGGACTCACCCCCTGGTACGCCACAGTAGTATAGGGTTCCTAAGACGCCCAATTTGGAGGGGTCTACAATTTTAAATTTACACAAATGATCTTATTGAATTATGTTCTATACTTGCTGTCACTGCTTCCTTAATGATTACTCTTTGCATTAGGGTCAGACATGTTCTTCTCTTAGAATCCATACAGAAGAAAATAGCAATTTTCGTTAGCGTGGGCATCTTGGAGCACTCTCCCCTATACTACACTGTGTCCCGATGAAAAGTAGAACCCTACAAAAAGTGTCGTAATTCGGTCAAAACTTTTAGGATGTGTCTGAAATTTTAAACGCAACAACAGTGACAATACTTCTACCAACTCCTAATAAAGCCGATTAGAAATATTCGTGAGTTTGTTAAGTTTATGAGAGTTTAAAATGCAGCACCGAAAAATAGAACTTTCCAACATCGAAGAACTGAAAGGAAGTGAAATTCAACTATAAGCTTAGGCCTATATGGAGTTCGAAATGTCCTTGCTGTTAACGGACACGTGATTGTAGACGTAGACGCTACTGTTTGGTGGTCCGGTCGATGATCGCCTGGTCAAACATCTGCCACCTTTCAGTCAAACGCGCCCCACGCCCTACGGTTACGGTATTATAATTAGCAGAAATTGATATAGCCTAAAAAGCCCTAAGTGGTACGCAAATCAAGCAAGAACTCTCAAACCACCAGAATTGGGCAAACCATGTAGTAAGGATGTTTTTTTTACCAAGTGTTAAATAATATTATTTTCTGGATTTGACAGAGTTCGACATTTGACAGAATGATAGCACTGGAGAGAAGTCAATTGGCTGTACAATAATGATGTTTGTACAAAGTATAATGATAGACAATGGCTATAATTAATATTATAAAATGATGGTATCATTCATTATGATGGTAAATAATAAAATTATAGTAATGATTATAACAGTAAATAATATCACTGTATATTACAACATGTAGTTTATGTAGTACAATAATACAAACAGCTGCAGCTAACAACCATTATCATTTTGTCAACATTTCTGGGGCAAAATGCCATTTCTGAGCTGAAAACTTTGCCTTTCCGTTGGAGATGTCTAGGCCTTATTGAATGAACACTGACCATCATAGCATCAGAAGGACACAAATTCAAAGCCTCATTTGCTGAAGAAATAGATGAGCATGTAATTTCAATACCTTCCTTCGTATGACACATTGAGTATTTTTTGTTTGTGCACTTGTTATAGCGCTCCTTCAAGGTCTCTCTACTCAGAGGCGCTCCCGAATGCAGAACGGACACTGCATCGGAGTTTCACGCCGAAGTGCTGAGCAATTGTGAGTGAAGGACTTGTCCAAGGTCCTTACGCGTCGAGGTGGATTCGAACCTCGAACCTTCCGGCTCCAAGGCAACGACGCCACCACTACACCACCGCGCCGAGTAAATGGGTAGGGGCACGTTCTGTGTTAGTGTCAAATGGGGGCCATGACCGGATTACTCTCTGGATTCGACTCTGGAACCGTAGGCCTACTGTTACAGACTGTCATTTTCTTAGTCTTGGTGCAAGGGAGGGGCTGGTGGCCAGCTCTCTCACTATATTCTGGACAAATAGCTATCCTGTTGCACGACAAGTACCTCCGGAGACCGGACCCTTGGGGTCCTTAATGATGCACGGTCAGTCTGTGGGTTCTTGGGGACCTTAGCCTCCCTAACCCCGGCGCAGGACAGATATCATAAAATAAAAAGAATCGAAAGAAGCATACGTGTAGGACCTGTAGGTGACAGGTGTAGGCCTACAAAATTTGGTGTCAACAGCTTGAATAATGGTTTTGGTGTGGGACCAGGCTGACGGAGATGTGAAAGATGATTTTTTTTCTGACTTTCTTTAACTTTTTTTATCTGTTCTAAAATTATTTCATTGTATTCTCAACTTGATCTATCGATTTGTTTTACCTCATCTTCTGTTTAATATCTAACTATTATTATTTACTATTAACTATTATCACAATTATTTAAAACAAAGCATAGTCTACCTTCGCCTGCCCCGATTTGCAAAGCTGTCAAGAGACCAACCAGGAAGAAAATGGCTGACATTGTTCGGCTGTCAAGTAGTCAGGAACCAGAAGAGATCACTCAGCGAAAGCAGATCGGATCAGCAGTTGGTGAGCATTTTGATGACTCGACCAGGGCTTCAAAATTTATAGCGCTCCTTTCAGAGAGTTTAACCAATCGGAAAGCTGAGAGAGAGAAAGAGAGAGAGAGAGAGAGAGAGAGAGGGCTGCTGGAGGATAGTCATCGAAACATCTGTTGCATTGAACCACACAATGACGAATTCATATTATGGATGAAATGGATTTTAAAAAAGAATTTGTTTGAGGAGTCTAATATTAGGCCTACTAGACTCCTCAAAAAATTCTTTTGTTATTAGCTTGATAAGCCTACCGCACAAATCAGCCACGTGTCACTTGAACAGCGTCGTGTATTTATCTCTGTATGTTTATGCATGTCTATACGGTCTCTGTAATATGCGCAAACTGCTCATTTGCGGTTGAGTAAGTAAAATTTTTATACATGGCACAATCAATGCATAAGCTTACACGTATATCGATAACGACTCAGAACGATGTTATTTAAAACATCGACTACTATTATTTTAAAGAGATAAATGCATCGGTCTACGTTTATCGATCACGTCTCAAGCTGTTTTAAAGGCTTTATTTAAAACACCAATGATGTGTAGCCTACCCTACAATCTAGGTTCCAATATAGGACCAACCGCATATATCGATCAACTATATGCATGCCATTCACGCCTCAAGGTTTAGCATAGTTCTAAAGAGGTTCTATTTAAAACATCTTAAATAAATAATTGTCTCAGGGTGAAATTAGAACTTTTAGCTATTGTTTATATCCTTCCTGACGTAATAGGGGAAGGAAAGTGTTCTTTCAAGTTTGAAAAACCCTAGGTCATGGAAGAATATACGACGAGGCGGCGAGATTCGAAAATCCAGGAAACATATTCGTTGCTCAGATGTGATCTTTAGCCAACTGTAACCAAAAACAACATTCCTTCACAAATTATACTAAACATTTTATAGTTGACATCAGACCAGATAAGCTGATCTTCAGCAAGAGAAAGATTCAAAAGACAATCTTCCTTAATATTTATGTCAGCAAGACATTTCAAAACCGTTAAAAATATCACGAAGAATGTCCCACTTCTTGACTAACTGCCATCTGCGTGTCAGAAGCATAGTTTAAATTGGAATGAGACCTACACCAAAGAGATCGACTTGTATCTTGTATGCCTAGCATTGCCTACTGCGTGAAAGGTTGTGGCAAGTGGAAGAACCAGGATAAGATCTTTGCAAAAGCAATATTTTGAATTTCGAGTGAAAGACCTTTTGAGGATGCAGCGAGAGGTGTAGTTTTGGAGAGGTCGTATGATAGGTCAGAAGTTTGTCGCAATGCTGGAAAGTAGTTTTAACAACCGTGTATGACCAAAGGGCCTTTACAGTCGGAGGCAGAGTACAACCTCACACTCCACGTTTATATTGCGACCGAGCCACCCGCAGTAAAGATCCGAGAAATTAATCTCTGACCGGGAATCAAACCCGGGCCACCGGCGCGGCGAGCGGGCTACAACCCACTCGGCCACGCAGGATCTCTTCGCAATGCTGGCGGAAGTTTGTTCCAAATTATAGGCGGAGCAGCAATGGCTATGACGCTTGCATTGATGGTTGCAACTTCAGGCAGCCGGTCATTTAATCTGGGAGCGTGTTTCCTATCTGGCTCTTGCTAGATAGGAAATACTCCACCAGTTTACTAGCTACCAGTTTACTAGTCAGTTGCATAGGTGCAATCACGTCCTAAAAGTTGGGGAGGACCATAATGAATCACGTCCTAAAAGTTGGGGGACCATAACAATAAAGTTAGGGGACCACTCAAAAGTTGGGGGGACGCATCCCGTGGGTCCCATAGGGTGGTTGCACCTATGGTCAGTTGAAGATGCCATCCTGATATTTCGATATGTGCATCTTGACAGCCAGGGCAGTGTGACGTAGCCTGCCGCGTCAAACACCTTGGCGAATAATGGGATAAGCGTTACCGTACATAAGCACTATGTTGAGAAGGGTGATGACGTGATACAGGATAGATATTTTGGGTGTCGTTGTTGAGCTGTCGGTCGAGAGATAGGCCTATATGCTGGTTTCTCAAAAGAGTTTTCATCGTTTTGAATAATTGCAATGTTGGATAGATTTATCTCTAGAGTCTAGACGATATAAATTCCAGTTCCGCCATCGTCAAAAGTGCAGGTATAACCTAGGCCTACTATTGATAATTGTATTATTAAGTCGAAAATCTGCTTGCATAATCGGATGAACTACCTTATTATCCATTGGTCAGATTAATCTGCCATCTTCAACAGTAACTGTTGTTTTTCGACGTGTGATACAAAGATTGAGGGATTGATTAAAGAGGTGTTAAAAGTTGATTGACACCTCTTTAATCAATTTTTATGTAATGTTGTGTTTATTGTAGGCTAGTTAAGCAAATCTCATCCAAGATAAAATTCATTGCGGTTGTTGCTAATTATAACCCACCATCTTGTCACATTTCCCGTTACTCACCGGGACTTGTTTTTTTTCGGAGCGCCTGCTGCTCCAACAAAGTTATCTCAATGAATCAGCGTGAGTACACACTAGCTGCCAGTAACTGTTATGCTTAGGATCTGTACTTAGTTAAGGATGTAGGCTAGGTCTACCATTTAGAACAGGAGAAATGTTTAATGGCGATTGTCTGTCGACTCGGATATCGGTGATCGGTGGAATGTTTCAAAGTGTTAATTTTGTTGGAAACCTTTTCCCATTTAACTCTAAGATTTCTGCACTGATTATTTAAAGCCAATGGACAGACCTATCACATCGTTGCATCTGATAAGAGCTTCCGGTCGTGTAATTATTCGTCACTTATCAATTATGAACACTGTAAGCCTACTTCCATCCTAATGTTCATTTGTAAAATCTCCAATCATGGGTTTGTTTGAAACCATAAACACATTTCAATGCAAGAAATATAATTTTCAAAATAAATATCAGTGACAATTACAATTTTTTACACTATTCTTTAAACTGAGATATTTAATTAATAATAAAGTTATTCCCTATTAATAGATCATTATTAAAGAAGATTTGCAGGAAACGCAATCGCAATTCCAGCTATCAGCTTCAAATAATTTATTTTAGATGTAAGGATAAACTGATTATCGTCCGGATTCGAAACGTCGGAAACATCTTCAGTGCACGTAGTTGGCCGGAAGTCATCACTGTGCTGCAATCGAAAAAAAACACGTTGTCAACAGCAGCAGCAACAACAACAACAACAACAACATATACATGAAAACTCCAAATAGGTGATCTCATGCTGACCTTAGCCGTGTATAAGGCCTATAATATTACATCTGTAGTAGGTTATAGTTTGTTCAGTAACTGGAATTAAAGACTTATGAAGGCGCAACAAAAAAGTTTTCGTAATAAGGGGGCCTGCAATTTCAATGGCGGTGCGAGACCTATAGATCTAATAGCCGTCGGCAACTCGCGCCAAGGTTGTAAATCGTAATGAGATCAGTTAGTACTTAGTTCATCGTGTCAGCACTGAAATACAGCAATTTCTTTCGACGACTTAAAATGCTATCATTGTAATGTGGAAAGTTAAAAAAATTGCACGATGAGGGGCACATTTCCTATTATTGTTATTATTATTATTATTATTATTATTATTATTATTATTATTATTATTATTATTATTATTATTATTATTATTATTATTATTATTAGGCTATTATTATTATTATTATTATTATTATTATTATTATTATTATTATTATCATTATCATTATTTATTTATTTTTTGCCCGAGGTAGTAAGGATCCCTCTGGCTGTAAAAGTGTAAAAGAATAAAATCAGGTTATAGGTTCTCGTCTCCAACGTGCTCAAAAGTGCCTCTAAATGCCACGGCGTTAAATCGTTGCGTGCAAACTGACAAACGCTGAAAAAGGTGCATGGTTTCTCTATGGTCGCCCGTTGCCTCTGTCATGCGTCGGCCCAACTCCTGGACAAATTCTAGTCCTGTCCGGTTGATAGGGTCAAGTGATTCGATGGCCACCGGGATGAATTCGTGCGTAGCTGGGAGGGAAGTGTACTTGATGTTTTTCCGTTCAGCAGCTTGCTCCGCCGCACCACCCGATACTGTCGACGTCAGATAAATGTACGACATCGCACACGTGTGGATTGCTGTTGCATCCCATGCGATGAATCTGACTCTTGTCCATGGGACCAATGTGGCTCCATCTGGTCTTTTTCCATCGGTGCGGCTCAGTCCTGACGGTTCCCTTGAACTTGGAATATCCGCCTTTGACATTGCTCTCCAGATAATAACATTTAACGCAGCGTGTCGCGCTGCCCTTCCCATTGACCTCTTGCAGACCAATCCATGATGTCCACCTGGGTCTGCGGTCTCGCCACACTGGCACCGATGTGATGCGCACAGAGTTAGTCCAAGGCGGAATCCTACAGCCACCCTAACCGCCTCATTGCTCAATCCCAGTCCGCATGCCGTCAAAGGGATCGTCCCGAGCCAGTCTCCTGCGTGTGCAGCTGATAAAGCTCGAAGTCTGAGTGGATCGTCGCATCCGGACCAAATCTTCATCTTGTCACAGTCAATCAGAGGTCTATCCCAGGTCTTTTGCTCTCTTGGGATCGGCTCCATCACTGCGGGAAGTGAGTCTTTTCGACCCTCCATCATCTCCTCCCGGTATGCATCGCTCCACTCCTCCGCGACCAGGATGGCACCCACGATTATTATTATTATTATTATTTTTTATTTTATTTTTATTATTATAACACACATTTATTTTTTCCAAAGAAAATAACAAAGTCATTTAAAGTCTAATGGAATCGCTCCTGCTCACAATAAGAACTAACATAGTTCTTCAGTACGAGACCTCCATGTGTCTTGACTGTTTGAGTCTGTCGTTCCTAAAACAGACAAAGAGTTCCCTATTTGTAGGGCGACTGATAGACGCTGGAGCAGATGACTCGTCTCACGCTTGTCTCCTTTGGCCGCTGAAATTTTCCGTCCTAGCTCTTGTACGAACTGCAGAGAATCAGTGTCCCAACTTCCTGCTGTTTCGACTGCGACAGGGACGAAATGATGCGATCTTGCTAAGTCTGCATATTTGCTCTCTTTGTTACGGGCTGCTCTTTCCGCCGCGGCACCTGCACTTTCTGCAGTTAAATGTCTGTATGATGATGCAAACGTATCCGGTACCGTCACATCCCACGTCAAGCAGAGACCTCTGTGCCAGGGAATGATGGTAACTCCATCTGGCCTTTTCCCATCAGATCGGGAGAGACCATTCGGCTCCTTTATGGCTGGTATTTTAGCTCTTGCAAATGCACGCCAAAGCACGTCGTTGATCATCCCGTGACGCTGCTGCCTTCCAGCTCCTTTGTTGCAAGAGAATCCGTGCAGGCCATTGGATTCGACTATGGCGCCACATTTGCATGTGTGCTTTTCACACAACGCAGTGCCTAGTCGAATGCCGGCTGCTATTCGCAGCGTGTCTCCCGACATTCGTAGTCCGGCTGCTGTAATCGGAAGCGCATGAAGCCAGTCCCCTGAATGTGGTGATTGCGCGGCTAAAAAGCGGGCTTTGTCTGAAGAATCAGTTGTTCTTTCTGTTAGGTCTTCAAGTGCATGTGTGATCATTGCACTGTCCCATTCTCTTTGTGCATGAGCCTTCTGCTCTATGGGAGGAGGTGCGTTCGTTCTTAATGACCACGAATTGAAAGCCTCCTCTACCAGTGGGTCCACAAGCGACACATCGACATCGTGTAGAATTTTGTCTTGAAGGCTTCGCGTGCCAGCGGCTGATGCCAAAAAGGCGGAAGTTGCCAGCATAACGGCCCTACGAATCCCTAGACCACCATTCCTCACAGGTAGAGATGCTTGGATCCACTTATCGTCGCTCATGTGAATGTTGAGAAGACTGCATAAGCCCGTTCTCAAGGCGTTGTCGAAGTTGTGTAGAAGTCCTTCGCTCAGGAAACAGGCTGATGTTCTTAGCGTATACAAAAGCTTCGGGATGCTTAAACTGCTCCTCAACAGGGTGAATGAATCGTGCGGATGTAATGTCTCAAGTCTTGCGATAACTTTCTCCAGATCGTTTATCTTCTTTTGGATGGATTTGTCGACTGCACTGCCAGCCAGTAGCGGCGCCCCAAGTAAAGATAATGATACTACTACTACTACTATTATTATTATTATTATTATTATTATTATTATTATTATTATTATTATTATTATTAATAATATTATCATTATTATTATTATTATTATTATTATTATTATTATTATTATTATTATTATTATTATTCCTCCCCAAAGTCCGACCTGTACCTCACCGCGGTGGGGAGGTGAACATAGGCTACAAGTAGGGGATTACTCCCTGGGGCTATGCCATCAGTGTCCACCCTAGCTTTTTCTACCTAGATCTAGGTTGTTTATTATTACTACTACTACTACTACTACTACTACTACTACTACTACTACTACTACTACTACTACTACTATTATTATTATTATTATTATTATTATTATTATTATTATTATATGATGAAGCACGATACAAGGCAATGCGATATAAATCGAGGAGTTTAAAGCGGACGATTGTCTAACGGAGAGATTTCGAATATACATGTACAAATGACACAGGAATTCAAAAATGACAGGTGGCTTGACTGGCTTCACTTCCAATGTCTCTGCAAAAAGACAGCTTTGCGATGACGTGTTTACTGCTTATTTAAGTCTCACCTGACAAGGCGCAAGCCGCTGCCATCACACTTTCTCTGACACTTTCGATTGAAGCATAATCAGGCACAAGCCAGTAGGTCTGAGGGACGGTCTACAAACAAAACATTCTGGAATAAATCCCGGATTGAACGGACACATTATTACATCATGTGCACGTAAGGTAAATGAAAACGTTATTATAAATGACATTACTGTCTTATGACAGTAATACCCAACAGAGCGAAATGTCATTTCACTAGACATAAAAGACAAAAATAAGTGCAAGAATATGCCCATAGTCTAAGCGCACTGCACTAAAATTGCTAAAAATATTGGTATTATTTCCCGCGTTGCTTATATCTTGCCAAAGACAATTAGAATGAATTTGTATTATACCCTTGTCTACCCCTACCTCACATATTGCAACCTTGTTTGGGCATCGACATACGAATCCAGGCTTCATAAACTTGTAATCTTACAGAAGAGGGCTGTTCGTATAATTGCGGGTATTCGTAAACGGGAACACACTGGCCCTTCCTTTAATGAACTTCATCTCCTGAAAATTGACCAGATAAAGGATCTCCAAATTAGCGAGTTCTTTTTTCGACTCGAACACGGTCTCCTTCCTTCGGTATTCCAAGGTTACCTCCCTCACGCCTCTGACATCCATTCGCATTTCACTAGGAATTCATCTGCTTTTCGCCCTGTCAAAGCTCAATCTAATACTAGGCGGTTTACTATTAAATCTTATGGCACTAAAGTATGGAACACAATACCAATTGACATTCGTCAATCGAGTAGTCTGCAGGTATTTAAAAAGAAACTTCGTGTTCTTCTACTCTCCTCCACTAATGCTACTTGAAGTGCACATGACCATGTGTAGTTAAGATTTTAGTTAAGTACTTAGTTAAGTTTGTTTCTCTATATGCTCTTGACAATATAAGCTTTTCTGCAATCTGTCATCACCTAATTTGTTTTAGTCTCTTTCTTTTAAGCTATCTTGATTAATTTTTCTTGGGACTTTTTTACTTGGGTGACCCTTCCCAGCGGGATGTCCATCCCTTTTGGGCCCCCCTTTGTAGCCAATGCATGCATGTTTTGTACTTTTATTGTTTTCTTGTTTTCTGGTTGCAATAAAGTGAATTGTATTGTATTGTATTGTAATTGTAAACTAAACGTTATGCTTCATTTCAGTTTGTGCAATAAACACACGCAGGGATGCCACTCCTAGCTTTTTCTACCTAGATCTAGGTTTTTTCGGTGTAATCTAGGTTTCTAGGGGTTTTTTGGTCAAGATCAAGGGTTTTGCGATGGCGGATTTTCAGAAAGTTTTTGCAAAAATAGAGGTTTTTGGTAAAAGATTTACGAAAGACAAGCATAAAATAAGAATATCGGCGAAAAATGTTGGATTTGGGGGTGATGACCTGAAAGACTGGAAGAAAAGGTAGACAGAAGTTTCAAGCCCAAAAATTCATTTTATATTCTGAAATTTCTGAATTTAGCCTTTTCTAGCCTTTTTCGGCCGGATCTAGCCTTTTTAAAAGCAGAGTGGCATCCCTTCACGCAGGTATTGGCGTATAAATACATTATTGAAGTCGGTAACAGCTAAAGACATTTCAACCAGTGGCGTCGTCACCGTTGGTCGATTTAGCCTGTACATTTTACTCTTGATCGACCTGCCTTATGACCTAACAAAATTTCTTAGAAAATTTTCCTATCTTTTTGCATTAATTTTAGTAGCGTATGTATACAGACCTTCTGAATAATTCCATAACCGTGATACGACCCACTGAAATTATAGTTGGCGCCGTTGTCACAAAATAGAGTAGGCTATTCCCCCGTATTAATCGTACCCCCGTCCCCAAATGAGGAAAAGTCGAAAAGCCACTTCCGCGTGTATTTATTTTTGCAAATGAACTTTTGTTGTGTTTTAAATAGTTTTATGAAATATGGCCATCATGTGTAAATAAAACTGTGAATTGTCTTTAGACTTTAAGACTGTAAAAGTTCATTTCGGAATTCTTAATTTTGGCCAAGATATTGGCAAAAACCTAGGGGGTCTTTTTTGGTGCACCCTGTACATGTATAGTCTATCTTACCGGCGTTGGGTCCGAGGCTATCCATCTTGCGGTGTCATTGTTGCATTTTCCTGACGTACCGGTAACGCACACCACGAGGAATTTGACTCCAATAATCTGGAAAAGTTGCGCAACAAGACCAGTCTCCGAAGGATCGTAGTTCTTCATCCCGTCACAGATCACTATTGCTACATTGCGGAATGCTGATCTGTCTCCACTCCACGGGCTGTATTGCTGGGTGAACACGACCTGCGCTGTTATTAGTGGAAATAACTCACCTCCAGGCATCGAAACATTGTCGATAGCTTGCAACACCGAGTTTTTGTTTCTGTTCCTACAGAAAATACAACCATAATTTTTATATTTATTATTATGTCGCACAACCACACATTGCATTATACGAATATTGGAAGATTTAATTATATAATTTCATCAGATAGGCTGCCAAGCAGAAATAGTTTTGAGTAGGCCTACGATAATTATAGGCCTACATTGTCGAGATCAATAATCATATTGAGAACAATCCGATGTTTATAACATCGAATGTGCATGAATATTCTTTCAAGTATGAAGCAATGCTAGAAAGGATAATCTTATTATTATTATTATCATCATCATCATCATCATCATCATCACTAATGCAACGATGTAAGCACGAATGCTGCACAAATAAAATTGACACGTAAAAGCATTACAACATGATTAGGCCTATGTACTGTAGGCTATATTGTAGCTAAGCTTCAGCACTGGAAGCCTACAACGCGCTTTCTGTGCGATTTCAGCCTTGATGGTTCAACTTACTCATTGAAGTTCCACACTTTTTTGGCCACGTCACCGTACGCGACCATACCGACCAACGTATTAGACGGTCCGATGGTGAGGCTGTCAACCGTTTTGTGCATAAATTGACGAACCAAATTCCACGCATCCGGATTACCTTCAGTGACACTGCTAGAGCCGTCGATGATGAACAGCAGATCCGCCCCGTAAGGACAAGCTGCTCATAGAAAATCAGCGACAGAGCGATATCAGTTAAACTTCGCACTGCGCATTCTACCAATGCAGTAGGCCTACCTAAATATTATAATATAGTTTCAGTAGATTATCATTATTTTATCCACAAAATCAAATTAACAGTGAACAGCTAGGCCTATCATGGGCCTATGCATAACAAGACCCTCCTGTATGAAATTTGCGATTCTTTGTATTGCTCAACTACCTGCAGCATTTTAGATTAGGCTATTATGGCTGGCGTGCTGGACTGGAGGCCAGGTATAGACCGGGATTGAGATTTCCGCTAAGATAATAATAATAATGAAGATGGTCTGGGTCCACTCTGGGATCTAACTAATTACTGCACTGCCGTTGACCGTTAACGACAAGATCGGACGGCGAGGGAGAGGATAGATACGTTTCTTAAGATGATGACCCGATACCCACGAATGATAATTATTCGTGGGTATCCATGGAAGCCATGGAGATGATGTTATAGCGACCTTTATTAAGGTCGCTATAACATCATCTCCATGGCTTCATTTTGAGGAGATGCATGAGCAACGTCGCGATTTCTTCCTCTTCTTCTCTGTTTCTTCGTGCTTCTTCTTCTTCTTCCTCTTCTTTTTGACCTCTCTTCTTCTTCTTCTTCTTCTTCTTCTTCTTCTTCTTCTTCTTTTTCTTATTCTTCTTCGTCTTCCTAATTCATGCCGCCTTCTTTTCTTGTTTCTTTATCATCATCATCCTTTTCTTCTTTTTCTTCAGCTTTTCCTTATTCTTCTTCATCCTCCTACTTCATCTTCTTCTTCACGTTCATATCGCCCAAACACTTCTCGGACTGCCGGGGCAGCGGCCGAGATGGCAGCTGCTCGGAAAAGCACCAAATACATGCAGATCGCCACGGTCCATCACTTTGTCCCTCTGGCTTTCGAAACCATGGTGAATGCTGAGGGCTTGGTCTTTATATCTGCATTGGGACAGGTACTCAGCACAATGAATGATGATGCACGCGAGACCTCCTACCTGCATCAGCGCATCAGTATCATGATCCAGCGATTCAATGCGGTTGCATTCCGCGGTGCCTTTCCAGCGCAGGAGCTCAACGTCGATTAGGTGCCGTTCCAGATGTTTTTATTCTGTTCTTAATTAATATTTAAGTCCCTGAGGGATCCTAAATACCTCGGGGGAAAAAATAAAAAATTATAAAAATGAGTAGTTGACCAGCTGTAGCTTCTTTTCTATTTCCGCCTTTATTCCTGACCTGTTTCCTCGATCTTTTTCAACATCTTTTTCAATGTTAGCAAATTGACTTGGATTCAAATTAATACATACGATCGGTTGCTTCGATGCGCCCAGCAGCGAATACGGCGATCAACAGGAAAATGACTGACATCGTTCGGCTGTGAAGAAGTCAGGAACCAGAAGCGATCACTCAGCGAAAGCAGATTGGATCAGCAGTTGGTGAAGACGTCTGAAGATTCGACCAGGTCTTGAACATTTATAGGGTAGCTGTAAAAGAGGTTAACCAATAGGAATGCGCTCGAAATGATCAAAACAGTTCGACCTTGAAGCACACAAGTTTTAAAAAATCAGTTTCTGGGTTAACGTGAAATCATAAAAGTTGTGACGCACATCCTGAACATCTTCGTGTATTTCTGCATGTAGCCTACGTCTCTGTATCTTTGTCGATCCTATAATGTCTGTACAAAATTGGCACTTTCCGGCTGAACAAGCAAACCTTTCTCACCTACTACACTTAGTGGCTAAAGTGGCTATGGCGAGCAGTGGGAACGCTTAAGAAGGGTTTTAAACTTTTAATGAAATGCACGTGATTCCATGGTTCGATGCATGGTGAGCAGTGGGAACGCAGACAATAAATTTCGAGAGCAATTGGAACGCCGTTCACCCCCCCCCCCCCCAAGCGTTCCCATCCACTTTAAACCCTCAATGCGCTCATTGTGAGTTGAAAACATTAGCGCGGAACTGATTACGTCTAGGCCTCGATCCCCACTCGCCAATCTCATTCCTTTATGCTGCGTTGATTATCGCCTCTATGCCCCAGATATACAATTGTTCATAATCTTCTCTCCTCTGATACACAGGGCTCAGAGAGTGGCCTGACGGTCATTGACGTCGTCCAGGAACTTATCTTTAGATCTCCACGCCGTCCTGCCACTTTTAATGGGACAGCAGAGTCTGGAGAAGAGATGAGCGTCCAGCCACTTCTTTTTCTACACTTTAAGCACTGCTAATACCTTTTCAGTCGCACTAAGTCATCGTCGAAAGAATATCCAAAGACATTAGCGCAGTTGGTCATCAACGGGATTCTTCCACAATAAACTTCGCGAGCAATTACACGTAACTAAGCGAACCCTGCCTGCTGTTTTGCACCATTATTTTACCCATTCTTGACCTTCGTTAAAATTTTGCAAAAGCTTCATGAGTCCCAGTCGAAGTGCGGAAGGGTCACCTAAGTGTCATCATGCCATACATCAATTTTCCACCAGCATATGCATGGGCGCCCGCACATAGGGGCAAGACTCGCAAGAGGGGACACTTTTCTCCTGGAAAGTTGAAACTTGTTTTTATAACTGCTAGTTTTGGGTTGTTTACAAATTTCTTGGCACTAATGAAACTATAGTCATAATAAAAATTATAAAAAGTGAAACTGAGACATTTAGCCTACATTAAGATACCTCTATGAAAATAGGCCTACCCGTGCATGTTCTAAATTACCTGATTAGCATTTTCAACTTCTTGCTACAAAAAGCTTTAACAGTGACCATCGAGTTTTGCCCCCTTCTGAAAAAATGTCCGCGGGCGCCCACGAACATATGCTACTGTAGGCCTATGCGTTGACGTAGGCTTATGTCTACAGGCCAGGTATCGTTAAAATGAAAACGTGTATGCTATAGATCTATATTGATCCGGAACAATTTTTAAATAATGGTTTTATTTATAGCACCGATGACGTTGGTCGCCACATCCAGATCTCGCATAAATTTATGTAGATCACGGCCAACGATGTAGGATTTTTATAGAAAGGCTGATTTAAAGCACCAAGGACGTAGGCTATGCCTCCTATCCACGTTTAGCCTAAATGCAAATGATTAGGCCACGTATACAATTATGTGGATCACGACTCAAGGTGTAGGCTATTTTTAGAAAGGTTTTATGATTTATCTAAAAACCTCCAACGTAAATTGTCCGTAGCCTAATTCAAATTCGTATTGCACCTGGGCCTAGTTTTTAATGTCGCAATGCATTGAAGGCAAGTCGCAAGGCTTACTGTAACGTAAAACCGAATACGTTAGACGGTTAGAACATGCAATAATTCTAGGCTGCATAATTCGCCGTTTAACTTGAATGTTGCTGTTTTTGGTGCAATTCACGTCGACCGGCGTAAAGGTTTCAGATTACCCCCTCCTAAACATTACCCCCCTGAAAACTGTAATTTGCATCAATCATCGCATTTTTTGCACTAAAATATCAGAAAAATCATTCCGCTTCTTGTTTTGGTCCGTCATCCCACTTCGTGGTTAAACTTTGTTATCAATATTTGATCGGAAAAATAATAGCTTCGAAGCCATTTCTCCATGTAACTTCTGCGGCGATTAGGCCTAGTATTTTAGTTACATATGAAAATATTGATAACAAACCACGAAGTGGGATGACGGATGAAAATCTGCACACCAAAACAAGAAGCGGGATGATTTTTCTGATATTTTTAGTGCAATAAATGCGATAATTGATGCAAATTACAGTTGCAGGAGGTAATGTTTAGGAGGGGGTAATTTGAAACCTTTACACCGGTCCTCTCACCGAATTATTTCAACTGAGAATTATTGAGCTGAACTGACCATCATGCATTGCCAACCGTTTCAGACCACAACTTCACAATTATTTGAAGACTTGGCCTATTTGCGCACATACTTTCACACATGACCATCTAGTAGCCTACCTTGGTCTAGGACTGCCTTGGCCATGGGCGGAGTTTTTCAGGGGCTATGGGGGCTAAGACCCCATGTACCTACATACTGATTGTGCATCACTAAGGACTCGATTCCAGAAGTATTATTTTGTGGGGCATCAGGAGAGCATTGGGCCTAGAATAGTAAGAGGTCTGGTCACGAGGGCCCCCTCCTTAGACCAAAACTAAGAAAATGAAGTCTGACAGTCTGTAGCAGTACTGCACCAGGGTCAGATCTAGGGGAGCAATTCGGCCATGGCCTCAATTTGACATTTACACTGATAGTGCCCCCACTCACCCCACATTACTCAATGTGTCATAGGACATAAGGTATTGGAAATACGTGCTCATTTATTTCTTCAGCACTTGAAACTTAGAATGTTCTTCCCACAGTTCATATTTAGCTTACATGTATAATTGTATAACCTTATCGTGCTGAATATGTTGGCCATACTTCCAGTGTATACTATGTATAGTCACTGCTAAAGCCTAAGGAGTTTTTTCGAAAGTAGGGCAATCATTAGCTACTCTCCAGAACACAATGACAGAAGACCGACTTGATGCTCAAGTGATGTTGCAGGATCACTGCGAAATAATACTATAATATGTAGGCTACATTCTATGAATATAAATATAGCGACTCTCGCGGCATAGATTCAGTGGCGCTTAGGCCTATACAAACACGCATGCGTCACTGATGCGTGAATCGAGGGCGTATTCAGGTGCAATGTCAATGTCAAATTCCGACACAGCTTTAACCCTCAGGCTACCAAGCTTTTTTTGTAACACTGACTACCAAGGGGGGTGGTTACCACCCCCCCCCCCTGGATTTTGGGTTTGGTTTGAGATATCATAACTTGTAATACACCTATGGATTCAGCATTCATTTCTGCACAAAATGGTATATTTATGTTTAAAATATATGAAAGCACCCCGAAGTTATGAATTTTTTACCGTAGGCACCCGTCGATTCCACAAAATATAAGCAAAATATTAGATTCTGTGTGTTTTTAATATAATTTATTTAATTAAAAAAAGTTTACATATAATAAAGTCCAATATTCAACTATAAAAACTAGTAATAAGTTAGTTTTAGTTACAATAAAAAGAGAAAAAACATGTAAAACATGCTGAAAAACGTTTACGCAGACTTATCGGTTTGCGTTGTAAATAAACCCAACATTTTCACACATTTAAATTTATTTTGAGCACTTCCGGTTATCAAATGTCAAATTAATTGGTATCAAAAAATAGCCCTGAATGCCCTCTATAGAACAACATAATTTGTTTCTCTTAAAAAATAAATTATGAATAATTTTTAATAGGAAAAACATGAAAATTTTATGAAAATAAAACACCTTTATTTATATTTTAATTTATTTTGAGCACTTCCGGTTGTCAAAAGACAACTCCGTGACCACCACAATGTAGCCCCACATTCCCTCTACAGAATGGTGTAATTGGTGTCTCTTCATGTCAAAGGACGGATAAGATACAGCCGATAATCTAAGGGGGGTGGTATCCACCCCCCCTGGTGCCTCGGGTATATCGGGTATAACTTTTGAATGGTATGGTATATCCTCACACATTGTAGCTCAAAATGTGTGCAAATGAATCCTCTACAGCTACCTAAAACGTCAAAATTTTATTCCTAACGAAAAAAGTTTGATTTGGGAAAAACCTATCCACCCCCCTGGTAGCCCGAGGGTTAACAAGCAAAACTTTCACAAGGCCAAACGAATCCAAGGCATCGATCGCCTTTCAAATTCGCATTAGCCTAGCACATGTGGGGAGGGAGAACAGACAAGCTTTAAGCCAACAACTGCAGTTTAAAAATTCGACTTCTATTGCGCTAGAAACATGCATGTATAATAAGCAGTTAAGAATAAGTCGGTGAGCCAAC
>OX243817.1:33649598-33821959 GCA_945859605.1 Lumbricus rubellus | reverse complement strand
ACTGATTATCTCGGTAATGCCTAGATTTGGCTGTTACAACTGGGTTTTGGGGTGATATGGATAGAAACATTGTGTACTGTGTGGTGTAGCCTATTTCGGCGCTATAGAAATTGGTATTTACAACCAAAACAATTTCTGTGAGCCCAAACGGTTTTTACCCTTGATGAAGGTTGACGTCCCTTATCTGTATGCTTGACCATAATCATACCCCTTGTGGGCATTGCAATATGTTAGTTGGCCGTCCATAAAGTACGTCACGCTATATTTGACCAATTTAACCCCCTCCCCCTGTCACAAACTGTCACAAATCTCGGACCCTCCCCTAAAGTAGGCCTACGTCACACTTTCAAACAAATTTCTTAAATTAACACCGCAAGGCTATACATAAAACAAGGCTTCGCAACAGCATTACTAGCGCTCCTAGCGAGAGGAATCGTGAACAACACATTCAGGAGATACGCATTTCATGTAACAAGAGCTCAGCCTGCTTAGATGAAGGAGACACGGCTCTGGACGTATCCCCCTCTGAGAGCTAGATGGTGGTGCACTCTGGCCAATCATTATCGACTTGATGATGGCTCCACGGTCAGCGACTACCTAGCAGATTCTGATTTATCACCCTTATCAACTACGCCACTGGTTGCACTAAGCCAGTGCCAGTCCCAAGCCTGGATAAAGGAGGAGGGTGTCGCTACTGATCTTTGTTATCACACAGTGACGTTAACCTGAAACTAACTAACTAATGATCAACATCGTATTTTCTTCTCAAACACATGTCGGTTACTTAAGCTCAAACCTGGGGCCATTAATAAAATTGAAAACACTTCTGAATGCGAGTAAATTTAATTTTTTCAACAGGATATCATTGACAATAACAATTTTAAAATATTGTTTTAACCACCATCACCCCTATTTTTAAGAACAAATAATTATTTTCACCAAACATTTTTCTGTAGGTCTATTACATTGTCAGATCATGCATGCGTTGTAGTGATGACAATTTGGGTCTAGTCCTTAAATAATGATTATATAATTGTCATTGAACACGAGATACAATGTCTTCGCTAAAGCAGATATAGCGGAAAATAAATACGTCTGACAAAGTTCAAGCTAGTAGTTGCCAAAATTAAAGTTTTTTCAAAGAAAGAATAATATTCTGCGCGATAGTCAGATTCGAAATTCTGCAGCCATCGTCAGTGTTCGCTGTTAATCGTTAACCAACTGCAACAAAAACAACAACAGTTGTTCTCTTACACAGCATAATATTTTCAATCCCAGATCACCCTGTTAACTAGTCGGCTGATTATTGAAATTAAAGAGTTTTGCGGAATTGTTGTGTCAGCATGTCATTTCATTGTCGTATAAAATAACACAAAGGATCTATTATTTCTGCACTGTTTGCTTTATGGTTGTTAATGTCGGACTGAAACCTAAATTTATGTCTGGTATACGGTCGCACTACCGTAACAAGGTGCTATGATTGAAGTAAGCTTATAGGCTAATCAGAACCTAGACATTGGCAACGTTGAACAATAAACAAGAACTAAATTTTCTGCTTTCTATGATGAGTTCAAGAGAAAAATTAAGAACGTGTATTAATTAACTTTTTATTTATAGGCTAATAATTTATTATTGCCTATCTTTGCCTAGTTATAGGCCTAATCCTGATGGGATTATCTCTAATTGTAAACTAACTAGATACATAACAGGAGGGAGAACAGACTGAATGACTGAACGGAGATGGAAGATGCATTTTCATATTTTAATGATTTCTACAAAAACTGCACTTACGTGAGGCTACAAAACAGACATAGGGCCTATGACAAAATTAATGTGCACCAGAAAAGATACGATCGACTTCTACGACGTAACCACAATTCTCGTATACATGTTGTTCTTCCTCTCTCCCTAATGTCTATATACCAAGTCTTTTATATAAAACTGTCAGTAGGAGATTGAGCATACAACTCCGCCAATATAATTATTAGGCCCTATCTACATGTACAGACGAATCATAACTTAGACAGGTAAGTGTCAACCAATCGGAGAGTTCCTGTAGGCCTACATCATTGCCTAAGTTGATATCACAGCTAGGAAGTTAATGAATTATTAATTAGACTTAACTTAATATTATAATGCATGTATACTTGTATAACCGATCATTTAGGCTATATATAGACCGCTCTATTGTTAATGTAACCCTATAATAGAACTCCGAACGCGAAATGCATCGTACTTTCTCTGTAAATGACCTTAGGCCTATGGTATGCGATGAGCTCCCATGGCACTGTCTCTGAGACTCATGCCTAGGATTTGCTCTGATGCGTTTTTTCAGCTTTAAAACCTTCCTTTGCAACTGGGGTTGGGTCGAGAGTCCTCCTGAGTAGGTCTATTAGCCTTGATGGGTGCTATATAAATCTCCATAATAAATGAATGAATGAATGATTGAATGATTGAATGATTGAATGAATTTATAAGTTACAACTTTTGGAAGGAAAATGAATAGTTACGAACCTGTCACAGTGATGTTGAGATTCAGTAGCGGAATTGATGGATCTTTAACAGAATACAACAGTCTTTCATGCATTTATTTTCCCTATTACGGCCTCATACTGAGCTGACCCAGATTACCTGATGGCCAACACTTCAATTGTCAGTTTTATTAACTATTATGCAGAACATGTCGAGGTCGTTTGGATAAAGACTCTAAAATATGGGCGTAGAAGAAATTTCATTAGTGGGGGTCAAGATTTTTACTTTTTTATACTTCTGCCTAAAAAGAAATATATCCGGTATAATTGGTGTCGGGCGCTAATCGGTCTAATCACTTATGTCTGCAGAGTTTCTATGATTGCCCCCAGGACTGCCGATAAGGGGCAAATGTGCAAATACTCAGGGCTTCCGCAACTTTTAAGGCCTAGGTTGGGCAGGTATATATAAAATGTATGATTTATACATTTTGAAGTACAATATTGCTGACACTTGACTCCAATAAGTTTTAAATTCAAATTAACACAACTACTGAATATATTTATAATTATTGTAGGCCTATTAATGAATTTAATAAACTATAGGCCTAGGCCCAATAGGGTAGGCCTATCACAAGTCGTGCCCGCACTTTTATTATTTTAATATGCTTTTAATTTTCTCCTTATTTATGCATACAGCCTTAAATTAGCCTAGGGACCCACGACAGGCTTTGACAGCTCTGCCTAGGCTTGGAAATTTTCTCTGTTTGCGCCTACCATTATTCTCAACAACGGTGTTCCTCTGCATTCTGCAGTAACTGTTGCTGAACTTCATGTGTAACTGCACGCTCAATGTTGATAAACGTAAGATTTGTTTGTCAATCTTATCTTATCTTATCCTATCCTATCCTATCTTTCTTATCCTAGCTTTCTTATCATATCTTATCTTACCTTACCTTACCTTACCTCACCTCACCGCACCTCATCTCATTTCATCTCATCTTATCTTATCATGCTCCACGACTGGTGCGCTAGTGAGTGTTGGAATATATTCCTGGAGCCTACTCGCCTGAAAAGCAGAAGGCCTAATGCCTAAATTCGGGGTAGGTCACTTGCCCTCTGAACCCTTGATTCTCACGCTTATGCTCTTAGGACATCAGGTATTCCCCTAAAATGTTTATCGTCAACTGCTCTAAGAACGTCAAAGGCTTCATTTCGGACTTCGAATCAAAATTATATTAAGGGCATTTACATTTGTACAATGTAGCCCTACATGAAAAAGTGCTGCTGTGGAAGTTTTAAGATTGGATTATAATAATATTACCAATAGGCCTACTCTGCAGTATTGAATATCAATTTTTTTATTGAGCCAAAAGAGCACACAAGATGGTTATCAACACATCAAAATAAAACATGAACGCTAATGGTCACAACAGGAAACCCAGAAGGGACTGCAGAGTCCCACTGGTTAGAGCCACCTACATGTATGCACAGTTTCTGGTTCTGGGCGTTAACAGATTCAGCACAATAAAATTATATTCTATTTTCCATCATACGTGTAATAAATCAAAATAAATCAAAACTTAACTAAGAAAACTAAACGAATAAGCTTACTACAGGCAATATAAATAGGCCTATTCACAATTTCAGAGGATGCGTAAGCAAATGTTATTTTCAGTGCAAAATGTTATAGACGTGAGACTGAAATGCTATCAAAGGTCACTTCAATTCTAAGAAGAATGCTATAATTTTATGGGCCTACACAATACAACGCACAGCTGCTGCTAAGAATCAACTGACAAATTATATATAGCAGTCGAATGTAAAACATGAAATGATGGATGACAAACTGCAAGGAAATACGATTATAATTATTTCCAACAAGGGGATTTCTGTGCGACACGTGGATTAATTTCATCTCCAAAGCCAGTGACAATCCTAACAAAAAATTGATAGGCCCTAAGCCTTTTCGACATATCATAAATAGCCTATGTGGCGTGCGCATGCGCAGTGGTCGACCCAATTCTGCCTTAGATAGCTTACATTTACTAAGTCAAACAGATTTGCAAACACACAACACACGCGAGCGTGGCTTAAGTTTACGAAGTTTTAAGCCGTTTATTAATTTTCACTGTTAGAACTTCATAAACTTAAGTCACACGGGTTGTGGGCTTACAATTCTGTAAGACTGTAAAAGTGTAAGACTCAGTATAGGGCCTACGTAAGCTGTCTAGGGCAGAATTGGATGAATCCACTGCGCATGCGCACGCGACATGTTTATGGGATGTCGAAAGGGCCTATATCACCAAGAACTTGCTTCACTCTCACCTAAAAAGTTGCAGATTTGCCCCAACACGTCATCTATGGCACCGGGAAGCGAAGGGTAATCAGGAACAAGGAAGTATGTTCGTAGGCCAGCCTAAAAAAAGAGAAGTTTCCAGTTAAGACTCTATAACTCTTTTTATTCTTACAGAATAGTTTATTGAAATCAGAACGAGGAAACATCACTTCGCCGGACTCACTGGAGATAAAACGTTTTACCAATCAAAAAGCTCAAACAGGGCTTTTTAACGTGCAGTTGTACACAAAATGTGCAATTCTAAATGGATTTGTGCAGTTGTAGAAGCACTTCTCTACAGTTAAAACTAGCAAAAAAGGTCATTGTCGTCCGTATAATTTACATGTACCATGGAGGATGGGAAAGGAAAGAAGGAGTTGTGCAGTTCTAAAAATTCCTTACAAACAGCCCTGACCTCAAAGATAATAATTATTCAAACTAGGCCAATAAGATTGTTTTATCTAGTCTAACTTGAGCCTATAGGCCGCTTCCAGAAAGCGCATCGTAGGCCTATTTAGAATTATACATGTATATGAGGCGAAGTTTGATATAATCTCGGTTGCTTAACTGTATTCTAGAACTTAGCCTAGGCCTACTGCAACACTCTAGAGAGGTGCACTGATTCCTCAATCAGTTTTTGCACATTCGTTTTACAGATAATTAATTAGCCGATGCCAGTGTTAATTTTAATGACACGCTTCACAAATTTATCTTTGTTTCTGATTTCTCCAAATTTCATAATTGCTGAACATTGACTTTCAAGACAAAAGACTTATAATATATAACAATTGCGGGTTCGAATCCACCTCTATAATAGGCTTCGCGTATGGACCCTGATCAAGTCCTTCATTCGCAATTGCTCATGCCCTTCGGCATGAAACATCGATTCAGTGTCCGCGCTGTAGTCGGGAGCGTCTCTGAATAGCAGGCCTAATCGTGAAGGGACGCAATATCAAGTCCTCATGCACAGCCTACATACAACCAATCTTCGCCGATTGAGACTGAACCAGTAAACCTCAGTTAAAGACTGAAAAGTAATATTCATAGAGCACCTCACCTTCGTGGGCGTCGATGCTATAGCTTTCGCCCAGCTCTCGGAGCATCCAGCCGTACCTGGTGCACTTGTAATGCAGACGACGAACATGGTTACTCCATAACCCTGTATCGCAAGTGACGCCACTTTAGCTAGGTCTTCGCTAATGCCCGGTACACCACTCGTGACCAGCAATGCCACGTCTTTGTTAAATGCATTGTCCCCAGATGCTGTATTGAAGATATCGGTAGTGACGACAGCCGCGGATGCTACATCGTTATACTCACCATCCTCAAACGGGACTCCTCTAATTGCTGCCAACAACGGAGCCTTAGCCGTGTATCTACAGAAAAAAAACGACCACGGCTGACATACATGTACTATATGGATGAATTAAGTTTTCGGTCATAGTGTCTATAACACATTAGCCGTGGTGAAAACACTGATCGAACAGATCATATTCCTAAGCTCGTAAATACAACCACACATAGTGAACCTTCATCTTCAGCCACACAGGAAAATATATTGCCCGGTGTAAAGGTTTCAAATTACCCCCCGTAAGCATCCCCCGGTAACTTGAAACCGGCTTCAGATTACCGGAGGTAGGATGAAATTGCTTTTAAAATACCATTGGGGGTAATTTCAAGCCGGTTTCATCCTACCCCTGAGGTTTCAGGTTACCCCAACTGAAAACAGTTACGGTATTTAATTGCGTCAATTTAGATACTTAAATGAGAAGTGGAAGCTGGATGAAGGTTCTCTATAGGTGAAATAGAACCGGGTTGTTTTCATCAATCCAGCCGGTGAAGTAGAAGCTAGATTGACGAAAACAACGCTAGAGAAATGGAAGCTGGATGAAGGTTCTATATAGGTGAAATAGAAGCTGGATGAAGTTCCTCTATAGATGAAATAGAAGCTGGATTGACGAAAACAACGCTAGAGAAATGGATGCTGGATGAAGGTTCTCTAATGATGAAATAGAAGATGGATGAAGGTTCACTATAGGTGAAATAGTCTAAATTCACCTGATTTTTATAAGTCGCTCAGATACTTTTAGCTGTGGCTTGGCTGGGAGCACCTCTGAGTATGTTTCTTGAAGAGGCACTAGGCTATATAAATTCTCGAAATGAATGAAATATTGAAAGACAGCACATATTATATATATGCATGCATACTAGCTGAAATACACGGCGTTGTCCGAGAAATTTCGATTTTTCACCCCGCCACGCCTCACCCCGATTCCACTCTGCCCATCTCATCCCGCCATCTTCCATCGCGGTCCACCGCGTTGCCCTTGTTAGCCTGCGATCGTACTCCATGTTTCTTCCGCCAGATGTTACGTAAAGAAAATGAGGTCGAAAAATGAGGTCAGAAATTTAGTGAATTCGGTTGAATAGCCTATGTGTTGAGTGGCATGCTAAGGTCAGCGCCGTCGGCGAATGCAAATGGCGTCGCATGGTTTACGCTAACATTGAAATTTATAATGCTCATAACTCGGTGAGGAGAAAGAGTTCGTTCGCGAACCCCCCCCCCCCCACTATGTTTGTTCTATAGGGTGCTAAAAAGTATTCGTGTAAAATTTGGGCGCAATCGGTCGCATGGATCAGAAGTTTTGTCGAACACACATAAGCCTATAATAATACTCGGATACGTGCAATTATCTATACCTATCATGGAGATTGGAGAATGTGGGTAGACCTATGTATAATTATTTGTCCAGAATGCACGCTCACAGTTTTCCTGCTGAATTGAAACATTGTACATAAATATGCTGGTGGACTAGATTGGGGGAACAAAAACCTAAATTTCTCGGGCAACGCCCGGTACCTTAGCTAGTAGGCCTAATTTGTATCTATAGAGGACAGCGTGTGTGTTTGTGTGTGTGGGTGTGTATGTTTGTCCGGAATGCACGCCCACAGTTTCGAAGGTATTGAAAAAACTTTTCACCTAGACAAACTGAAGGAAATTCAGTAGCCGTAGGACTCAATCAGCAAGCAAGGCCATAATAATCTATACTGAGCTTCAAAATGAGAATTCGAGCTTGTGTGAGGGTGTGGTGTGGATAATCCCCATCATATTTCGGTGGCATATTGGTTAGAGCAGTCGGATTGTAACGCGGAGCGTATGGGTTCGATTCGAGGCGTTACTGTGTAGTGTGTACGGACCTTGAGCAAGTCCTTTACTCACAATAATTATTATTGTTCTGCAATATAATTGCAGCTGCGCCCTCGATGTGTGTGTGTGCTTGTGTGTGTGTTTGTGTGTGTGTGTGTGTGTGTGTTCGCATGTGTGTATGCACTTCTGATTTGAAAAGGAGGGCGATATCAAATTTCAGTTGTATTGTATTGTACACTTTGAGATAGACTGTAAAACGGAATTCTGTGTGCGTAGTGAAAAAGGACGTAGGCTATTTGACAGGGATAGCTACAAGTGACGTTAGTTCTTTCGCGGAAATTTGAAAAATATATTACAATGCTTAAACAACTGTGACTCCTGAATTTTTTTGGTGGGACATTGTTACTGTGGCACCCTCCACATACGGAAGAATTGTTTATTATAGCCTAATATTTTTGCCGCATTTCCTGATGGGATTTTTATACTAAGCACAAACACTGTCAAATTCCGCTTACTTTGTCAAGCCCCACATCTCTTCCGTCTTGTTAGAAAACCTCACAAAAGCGACCTGGTCCAACGGTATGCGGAGTAGTATGCTAAACAGGTTAGCATCAATGTCGAGGGTGTTGGCTATGTCACTGCAGAACTGACGAGAGATGTCCCAGTTTTCACACGGATCAGAACCATTGCAAACATCTGTTGAACCATCGAGCAGGATGCAAAGGTCCATCGTCTGTTTGCAAGCTGATAAAAAAATTAATCAGTGAACGAAATTTTTTCATCGTGCATTCAAGGTTATAATGAATTGTTTTGTAAAATTGAAGTCCTCAAGGATTTGTCAGCGCCCACAAATGCGACGTAAAGGAGACCAGCATAACCAACTGCGCTAGGCTAGGCTTATATCAAATCAATCCCGCAATAGCCAAAACTCGTTCCGTTGCCAAGGTCAAAATCTGGGCAGGTCCATAATAATAATAAATTAATAATACTGATGATATTAATAATAATAATAATTATTATTATTATCATTATTATCTTTAAAATAATAATGATAATACTAATTGTAATAGTAACAATAATTTAAATGGCGCCGTAACGCGGCCATACAGCTACAAGGGTGCCTCACAAACGTCTGACTGCGAGATAGGCTAAGCATTAGCAAACAGATAAAACTGAAGTCTTGATTTAAAACAGTAGGGGAGAACGGGGTTGAAAGTAACGCGTATTGGTTGTAACAGGCACTATAACAGCTAAACTAAAAGGCAGTGAAGCAGACTAGTTATGTCATGTTTATCTAAAATGCATTTCCGGTTTATGGTTCATGAAGAATTATTTCTGAGAAGCTTTGGTAAGTTTTTATCGACAAAAATATGTTTTCTACCACGAAAAGTAAATTTTTTCGCTTAGACTGTTTTTCTACTAGCAGGACCAAACAAGGCTTTATCGAAACTTACTAGGCGTTAAAAGAAAGAATAGGGACTGTCAAATAACATGGCTGGAACTATTTTCGGCGGTTGTAATTGATTGCTGCTATTTTTTTCATTCAATCCAAACCGCATGGGTGGGGGCAGATTGTAACATTACGTTCGGGGTTGGTCGTAACACTGTTACAACCAACCCCCAATATTGTGGAGGTTGGTTGTCTTTTACTTAACTTGTATGAATATGTGATAAGAATATGTAGTTGTATAGTAAATTAAAGAATCAAACAGAAATGAGAACTTACAAAAGAAAAAGTAACCGTGGACAGACTACAGTAGATGTGATGAATGACGTGGCCGAAGAAGTTTTAATGCATGATCGGTCATGTCGACAAGTAGCCAGAGAGTTCTCGATATGTCATGTGTCATTGATGCGATATATTCGGAAGCTTCAATCTGGTGGACCAGGAATGACAATAGATTTTGGGTACAAACTAAATCGTCAAATTTTTACAGACATTCACGAAGCTAAGCTCACAGAATATACATTAGACATGCTGCGTCAATTTACTTCGGACTCTCACCAGGGGAAGTTAGAAAACTTGCATACGAATGTGCACTGTTGTATGAGATCCAGATTCATGGTTCATGGAATGAAAATAAAAGGGCAGATAGGGACTGGTTCAGTTCCTTTATGAAACCTAATACTGACATATCAGTGCGGTCATCAGAAACAACCTCCATTGCAAGGGCTACGAGTTTTAACAGAAATCCGCAAAAACCACGACACACGTGACCTAGCAGCCCAGTTGCTTCAAGTTGTCATGATGTGAAGCAGACATGCACACGTCGGTCAGGACAGACCGGTGGAGAGAGTCGGTGGAGAGGGCATTGAACACAAAACGGGCTTGTCCCACTGGTTGTCTTTCATGGCTCGTTCCTAACATTCTCTTCAAGCAGACAAGTCGGTCCAGCTACGGTACTTCAAGATGTAATGGTATGGAGTAGACCTGCTAGCCTGTAGAAACTGGGAGATGACACGAGACAGACTCAGACAGAGAGTGGCGTCGGACACCTACGGGCGTTGCGCCTATGCATGGTTTATGATGATGATGATGATGAGTTCAAGAATTCTTTGCGAAACTTGCAGAAGTCATAGATCGCTATGGGTTTCAACCAGGGGAGTTCTGGAACATGGATGAGACCGGGGTTACTACCGTTAAAAAACCGAGCAAAGTACTTTCTCAAAAGGGACTGAAACAGATCGGTGCAGTTACTTCTCAAGAAAGGGGCACACTGGTAACTGTGGTTGTAGCAATCAACGCTTTGGGAAATTCTGCACCGCCCATGTTTATTTTTCCTAGGAAGAATTACAGAGATCATTTCATTAGACGAGGGCCACCTGGTTCTGTCGGAGCAGCCAACAAATCTGGCTGGACGACAGAAAATGAGTTTGTTGTATTCATGAAGCACTTTGTTAACCATAGTCGTTGTACGGTGGAAAGGCCTGTCTTACTCTTGCTGGATAACCACGGTTCCCATCTGATAAGAATAGCAGACGAATAGTAGGCCTATAATAGGCCTAGATCAGTGTAGCCTACTATACTTATAAACTGTGGGGTAAGTTGTAACATATGGTACAACTTACCCCACATGCAGTTACAACCTGCCCCCACAAGGGGTAGGTTGTAACATTCCAGTGACCTTACTTTTTTCGCAATTTGTTCTTATATGTTTAACTCGGTCACATAACAAGTATAATGACTATAATAAGCAATAAATAGCCTTTCGTTTGCAATATTATTTGTTTCTTTATCTCTTATAGTTTTCACACAACCAGACAAAATGTCGAAATTGTTACTTCCAACCCCGTTCTCCCCTAAGTCAAGCCAAGGAAGCATGCGGTGCTACCGTGGTAAGCTGTGATGATGGTGGAAGTGTGGTGGAACCTCAACGGAACCGGGATAGGATTTACCTTGAAGAGTTAGGTTTCAAATTTCAAGTCGGGAGTAGAAAATAGCAGAGGAGAGTGCAAGTGGAGTAGATGTTAGAATAGGAAATAGGGGACGTCTTTTTAGAATCCTTTCCAAAGAGCTGGTATAGCACATGCAGATGAAGGAGCGGTTACAGAATTTCAGAGAGGATTTTCTGGAGGCCGAGAAATAGGCTATAATTATGATAATGAGCAGGTGTCAGTTGGATGTCGAATAGTTAACATTATGTAAGAGGGTAGCCTACATTTCTGTGATTGATGCTTTGAGGGCCTTTCAGCCAATGAAGTTACTTGAAAACAGAGGTTATGTGATGATGCTTGCGAGTTTTGGTGAATGCGCGGGCGAGAGCATTCTGGACTGTTTACAGACGTTTCATTTGAGAAGAATTGATGCTGCGTCTTTAAAGAGGGATTTGTAGTAGGCGAGTTTGAAGCGAAAGCCTTCTAGCAGTCTACTAAGCTAGCCCCGAAGCAACTATGTATAGAAACTCCGCCACTGGTTGTTCTCTGCCAGTGCCAGTCCCAAGCCTGGATAAATGAGGAGGGCGACACTAATCATCTTTGATATGGAAGTGTCGTTAAACAAGTAACAAGCCACTATATGTATGAGCATGGAGTGTACGAGACTTCACTTTTTAGACTTGGCAAGATCATGAGAGTGGGTGCAGTCATGTCCTCTCCCTCGCCCTCTCATCTCTCCATCGCCAGTGTAGAATCGCTATTGTAACTCCATCCAGACCACCCTGGACTACTCTTACGGACAACCCTTTTGACTCAACGTAGCGCTCGTGAATGAGCTGGTGCCCCGCGCTTGGCTTTCAAGTAACGTTTTATAAGTTTGGAGATTACTATTACGGTCGCACAAGAATTATTTTTTGGGTGCAGATGGAGCTGAAATCTAGAATCAAATTGCGCATCCTCCTCATCTCCTTCTCCTCCTATAGTCCATAATGTGACAGTGTCTTTATAAGTAAATCATTCTAGAGTTTCATCTTTTCAAGAATTCCTACAATCATCTGTCTGATAGACTGATAATCTTCGTCGCATTCTAATCTTCTTCTGCTGGACACAATGCGACTTAACTGCATTTTACCCATCGCTATTATCTTATCTTATTATCATATCGGAAGTTTAGCATCGACATGGTATCAGTAGACCACCTTTTTGTTCCTTTGACTCAAGTCCAGCCGTGTGAATTTTACGGAAACGTTGCAGATTGCTGAAATTGCTTTGTTAGATTCGCTGCAAATTTGTTAACTGTAGGCCTACAGTGTATACGTTCCATCGAAATTCAGAACAATAAAAAAGTGAGTCTACAATAATAATACTGGATTAGATAAAGACAGTCGTGCGCTAAAGAAGGCCTTCATGCGCACTGCACACAGTGCACAGTCTCCTCAATATTATTGCAAGTTTCTGCAGCACTTGCACCGCAGCACCGATCTCCTTCAAACTACTTGAAGAAGATTTTCAATATCATAGGCAAAACAACAGCGACAACAATAAAACGTTTCTCTCTTTCTTCTCGTTATGCTGTTCCTAATATAGGCCTACTTCTCGATTGTTTCCTTTTCTCTCTTTCATTTTTATATTTTCTCGGCCTGATCTTTTGAAATTCATACCGGTAGGCCTATACGTAATCGACTTTTTTCATCATTATCAAAAGATAGCAAAACATACCCTCGCTTGTCTCGATTTGGCCTGCTGCCAAAATGGCGATCAGCATGAGAATGGCTGACATCGTTCGGCTGTGAAGAAGTAAGGAACCAGAAGCGATCACTCAGCGATTTGTAGATCGAATCAGTAGGAACTGTTGGTGAAGACGTCTGAAGAATCCACCAGAGCTACACGATTTATAGCATAGCTGTAAAAGAGTTTGACCAATCGAAAATCAGTCCAAATGACCAAAACAGCTTGGCCTTGGGCCTCGAAAATAATTAATGAAGAATCAATCAATTGATCGCTCAATTAAATTCAGTTTTGGGTTAACGTGATTGGCCTACCGTATACGCTACACGACATCGTGGCTGCTGAAACGTGTCGTGTATTTCTCTATGCATGTTTCTGTATGTCTTTGGTCCCTGTGCGTCTTCATAGAATTTCCAATTGATGAGCAAGCAATAGGATTGCACTTCGTACACTTAATGCGAACAGAAAAATATTAACACAGCATACCAACCCCTATACCCACTTGGCAGTCATTTCTTCATCTGCTGTTGATCGTATCCTTTATGCCGATTCCGCACGACTCTTCAATTATGTTCATCATTCTGTCATTCATCCCTCATTCATTTTCAGACGCACTAAATTACCCCGCTACTTCATCACCCAGATACCAGCGCCCATGTTACTGTCAACAGAATTCCTCCTTTTATAAGCCTAACCCCGTTCCTTGTCCTTATAAATCGATGTTTTCCAAATAAATGGAAGGATAATTTAACTGTCAGTTGGTATACTATAATAATACACATTCAACCTCAACTTTAAGCTTGGATTGAGCAGCTTTAACTTTGTCGTCCGCTTGTTTTTTCTGCTTTTCCTTTGGCAGCAGAGTCAAGGCTTTTTAAGGTTTTATTAATATGAACATCGATGATGAGGTGCAGGCCCACCTACGAATCTATGCATCATCAATGACTGTAGGGCGTGTAGGCTATACGACATGCATGTCGGTCAAGTATCGAAGTTTATTTTTGAAGGATTTAGTTTAACAACATCATAACCAAAATTATTGTATCAAGCTGAAATTCGAATGTTGGTTAACGCTCAGTATTCCAGTCATTTCTCTCCTTATTGCAATGTTAATTTTCCCTTGAGCTTTCGTATACTATACATCCCTCGGCGGAGCAAAACTTACTTCGCACCGTATCCATGGTATCTTATAGGCCTAAATGAGAATTTATAGAGTGCTTTTGCAGCATTAACTATTCAGAATGCATTCTCAGCATAACGTCACTATGTAGGCCTACTAGGCTGTCATCCTGCATTTTTTTATGAATTAAACGAATGGAGGTGCATGCTGCGAAAACGACAGGGTGCTAACAAGGGTGGTACCAAAGGTCCAAAGCCATGCAGGCAACACTTAATAGATGTCTCCGAACACTTTGACGTCAGAAGTGGGAGGTCAAGTTTACCGATCTGCCTTTTGTCTCTAACCATATCAGCTGAGTTTTAGAGGACATGATGAAAAGTCGGTTGAGTCGACTGATATCCATGAGTGATAAGGTGCAATGGCAATGTCACATGCCGACTTAGCCTCAAAGAAGGACATTGTTTTACTAAACGGAACCAACGTTGGTCTAGTCACTAGTGCCTCTGGTCTATCGATCACGGTGTATGAAATTTACATTATCCGGCGGATATGTTATAATCGATACGGAACGCAAATTTTAAAACGGCTATAAAATATGGATATAACCTTATGGCACTTTAACCCATTTCCAAGCAATAAAGCCCAGATCGTTAAGTAGGCCATACCCGTGGTATAGGCTATACACTCACCTTAGCACTTAGTGAACGGACTCGATTTGTCTTTACAGTGGCTGCCAGCACAGCACATAGCACACTGTGGGCGTGGTCGTATAGGAGTATGCTGGGTGCCTTGGAGGCGAAAGGTTGCGGACTCGAATCCACCTCAAGCTTCCGCTTAGGGACCCTGGACAAGTCCTTCACTCGCAATTGCTCATGTGCTTCGGCGTGAAACTCCGATTCAGGACATGTCCACGCTTTAGGCGGGAGCGCCCCTGTGTAGATATCTTGAAGGAGCCATAATTATAACAAGTGATCATACATAGTACACATACATACATAAATAGTAAATACATAGACCTATAGGCCTATACATAGGCCTACATAGGTGTAGCCATAATATCTTATTGGCTAATTGGTTTTTATGCTCTATCGATTCATACATTGTGTAGTGTAAGCTTACTTCGGGGCGATAGAAGTTGCTATTTAAAATTGCAACAGTTTCTGTAAGCCCAAACGGTTTTTTACCTTTGATGAAGGTTGAGGTTCCTTAGCTGTATGCTTAACCTAGGCTTAACCCTTGCAATATGTTAGGGGTATTGGGGTCTACCTTTTATGAATTGCTACATTGAAGCGACTAATTTTAGCATTTCCTGCAAAGTGCCACGCAGATCTAATTTTGTCGACCGGCATTATAGAAAGGCAATAATGCTCAATTGCAGGCATATACCTTTAATCAATTATATGCATGTAGGCCTATACGTCTGCACTGAATCAATTCTTCTGTGCTAGGCCTTGGACAAATTTAATATCGAAGGTAGGCTATATTAAGCCGAAACCTGTCAGCCAATCAGAGATCGCCTTTCTGCTGCGTCACATGCGATCGACATACTGATTAGGCCTATTTTGAACAATGTCACGACGATTTTTCAGTCGTCATCCGCATGGTCTCGACATTAGTCCCAGGTAGGCCTAAAATCGCCCAGAGGTTCGTCTAATAATTTAGGCCTATTAATTTAGGACTGACTTGGGAAGAGGCTGCCAGTGCTGCTCAAAACAGAGAGGAATGGAAGACCTGTATCGCCCAATGTGCACACAGCACGCGGACGGACTAAGTTTGTTCTTACTTACTTAGCACTTAGTCCTTCCTCGCGCTGGTAGCGCATCGGGCGACACAGCCTTTCCAAGTTTGTTCTAAGTTTGGTTAATTTTATATCACCTCAATCACAAAAATCTTCCTTAGAACACATCTTGATTAGGCTACTCCGCAATATCTCTTTATCAATAATTAATTCGCTTTTCGATTTAACAGTGGTCAACAAAACAAACCAGAATGGCCGGGTAAGGCGGCCGATCCTGAAATGTCTCGGATCGAGTCACAATCATGATCTCGTTCAAATGACCTCATTTTGTCGGCTTCATTTCCATGCGATATTAGTCCCACGATAGGCTACTGCTTTCAGTGGTCGTCGCACTGGCCGCAATTAACGATCTGTATGAAGCGACACTGGGTAGCCTAAGCCCTAAGCCTACTGTTAGAGGATCAGCAAGAACATCAAACATGAGCAGAAGAAACGGTAACAAAATGTTACGACCGAACATTGTGTCAGCGTTCAGTTTCACTGGTCAAAACCCAACCATCCTATAATAATTATATAGGCAGCAGCTGCTGTAATTGCAGGTCGTTAGGTGTGGACGAAACGACAGCCACTGAAAACTGTATCGCAGAAAAATTCAAGATGATTTCGAATCAATGTTCACACGGCTTAAATATGTATACATAGCCTTATTGCGAAATCGTCCATCCCTTCTGGATCTCACCCTCTTGAATCTTGATAACCACAAATAATGATAATCATTGTGTTCACTGCAATAAATGTATTACGTTGGATCAGGAAATAAATGGAATTAAATTGAAAGCAAAAATCCATGCTTTCAAAAAAGAAGCAAATAGATACAACAGACAGACACACGCAAAGATACAAACAGCCATTCACACAAACATAGATCATAATACAAGAGAGCCGACGCAGCGCAGGTATCATCGCCGGCCATTGAACATTACAGAGGAGCGTCGTTCAACACCCATGCCTTCTTCTGATGAAGCGTTTCATCCATCGCTCTATTCGCTGTATTTACAAGCGTTTGGTCGGATGCTGCTTGGATTCGTGGCAGCCGTCGTAATTGCTTTTGCCATCTGCGAAAACAGTTTGGCACACGCTAGGGGGCGTGACCGAAGCATGGACGACGTCGACTCTATCGGCCACCGACAGGTGGAGCCAGTGGCCGCCAGCCGGAGACTTATGTTGCGCTAGAGTATTCTGTGTGTATGAGGAAAAGACATGTCGTCGATGTTGATGAAGATAATGTTAAGATTGTGAGTCAGAGGCGCAATATAATTGAAGGTGGTGTTAAACCACTGACCTGTTTGTTGGTGCTATGTTGAATATGACGTCAAGTCAACAGTGCTGTTGTGAGTCAAGGCAATGTTGAATGTTATAGATAGGCTTATGTATAATGTAAAATAGGCCTATATATCTTTCTTTCTGTTTATTATCTGTTCTAATTTTCAATCCGACATAATTTACATGTACGCTGAATGATCAAAAGTCGTATTACCGGTATGAACGGATGATCACAGTCAGGCGCGGATTCAGAGGGGGCGGAGCCGGCGTACGCCCCCCTAAACCTCAACAAATGTTCTCAAACTAAACTGTCAAAAAACTGACCTAAAACTAATATAATTGCAATTTGGGAATAGGATGTTTGAAGTAGCTGGACAGGCAGAATGGAGCTCTCTTACCGGAGCTCTCTTACCTACTTACCTGAGCTGCTAGCAGACGTTTCCCATGGCGCGTGACCAATGACTTTTGCCGTTACGTCATTCACAAAGTTCATGTACAGACAAAATTTACGTAAATAGAAATTGGTCAATTAAAAAATATGTCGAGTGGTCCGCCGTCAAAACGGCTTAAACAAGCAGTTTTATCATTCGCGAATAAGCCGACTGTCGTTGGTAAGACATAAGCCTATCTTAGGCCTAAATCTCAAAGATGTCATATGATTATCATTATAATTTTGAAATTCGTTGTGCTGATTTTAGCCGCCGAAAGCGTTCAGCTGCCGATATTATGGACAAAAGCAAATCAAGGATATAGAACTGCAATTTCAGCAGGTCGAGTCATGGGAGCTCTTCAGCAGAAATTAAATGTATCAAAGATTACTCATAATTATAATCATTCTCTTAACGCTCAATGGCGTGCGGTCTATGGATGAGGCGCATTCTTTGCTTATTGAATCTATTTTTATACAAATACTAGTATATTCAATTTCTATCATTACTATGTTAATTATCGTATGATAAATTGGCATCGACTATATTATTTTTACATACATACATACATACATACATACATACATACATACATACATACATACATACATACATACATACATACATACATACATACATACATACATACATACATACATACATGTACATACATACACACATGTACATACATACATACATACATACATACATACATACATACATACATACATACATACATACATACATACATACATACATACATACATACATACATACATACATACATACATACATACAATCATACAATCATACATACATACATAGGCCTACATACATACATACATACATACATACATACATACATACATACATACATACATACATACACACATACATACATACATACATACATACATACATACATACATACATACATACATACATACATACATACATACATACATGCATACTATAATAATTAGGCCTATACCTCTTCACCACTGCGCCGAACAAATGCATGTATGTGTGTGGGCATATGCCTATGTTTGTATGTACTTATGTTTGCTTGTATGTATGTAGGCCTATGTATGTATGTATGTATGTATGTATGTATGTATGTATGTATGTATGTATGTATGTATGTATGTATGTATGTATGTATGTATGTATGCATGCATGTATGTATGTATGTATGTATGTAGTATTTACGCCCCCGCTAACCAGAAATCCTGGATCCGCCCCTGACAGTTAGTTTAAAGAGAAGTCGAATTTAATTGCCGGCAGCCATGCAAGGCGTCCAACTGCTCAGTCAACCAACGCCATCTGTCGAATGGTAGGTTGAATGATCATCGCCGCGTCCGTGCGTTCATCGTGCGAGGGTGTTGCCATTACATTGACCTCTTCCCAAACCTTTTAAACCTGTGCTATTGGGTTGCATGTGCTGAGCCACGAGATCAGCAGTTCTGAATTGGTAGAATATTATGAAAAATACAAAGGCACGACTGTGCTGAAATTCTATATTAATTGAATTCGAAATCTGAAACAAGCGAATTGTTGATTGAAGCCATAGAAGACAATTTCAATTTTGTGAGTTTTAATAGCCTAGGATGGAATTGCGTGTTCATAATTATTGTAATTGCGAATTTCTATAGTGCAGCTTCAAGAAAAGTTCTGTGTAGCCTATAATATTACACTGAATGATAGTACAATGACGTTTTATTAAGTAAGCCTAGTAGTAGCGCTACAGCAGTGATGGTAATAGTGACAGTGGTACTAGTAGTAGTAGCAGCAGCAGCATTAGTAGTAGCAGCAGCAGTAGTAGCAGTAGTTGGAGCAGTAGTAGGCCTAATAGTATTTATTTGTAGTATGTATTTATATTTATTAATAGCCTCGTAGTGGAAGTTGTTGGCCAAGTAGGCCTAATTATAGTACTTAAGCTATTATCGAAAGTACTATGTTTGTTTAATGTATGTACAAATTGCCCTTCCGCCTCGTAGACCTTCATCCAACGTCGGTCTTCAAATCTGTTCTTGCAAGTCATCACCTGCATCGCTTTCCGCGAATAACGACCGGACTGAGATCCGGAGGGAGGGAGGGCGGACCGGCGGACATTCCAACAGCCGTCTCAAACACCCACATAAACACAACACGATGGCAGACTACAGCAGGGCTCTGAGACGGATAAATAACACTGTGAGTATTCGAGGGGTGGAGCAGCGGATAGGGGGGGGGGATCAGCAAGCGTAGGGGTTGGTAGGAAGAAGGGAACGGCACGTACTGGAGACAGACATGTAGACAGTGACAAATTGCTACGGAGATTAATGACCGACAAATCCGGAATTTGTGTATAAACAAAAGATTCATTCACAGGAAAGACGAATTAATCAATTCCGGCATAACCCTACATCGGCGATAAATATGCTACCGACGCAGTCTGACTATGTGTCCGTCTATTTAGCCTACATGTATCTCTGTCTCTGTCTCTCTTTCTCTTTCGTTGTCTCTGTTCGTCTGTCTATATGTCTGCCTGTCTGCCATTTACTTTATATGCGTATATTATGTGGTGGGGGTGGTGGTGATGGTGGTGGTGATGGTGATGATGGTTGTGGCGATTGTGGTGTCGGTTTCTGCGTGTAGTAGTGTTACACCAATTATAGTCCATAATTATTACACCCTGCAGAAATTATCATTTTGATGATATAGACAATATTCCATATTCCGATATTAGCTTCATTCACAGAAATTAGAAACAATTGCACCGTGCTATACAGTATGAGAATGCATCCATTCGCCAATCATGTATCATAATTAAATATAACATGATATTATATATAGTATATTGTCATGATATATTATATATATACAGTATATATATATATCATGATATAATATTATATATAGGTCTTATACAGTATTCCTGTGTATGTGCGCATATGTGCGTGTGTGTGGGGGGTGAGGGTGTGCGCGTGCCTGTGCTTGGGTGTGTTTGTTGCTTGTAGTTGCTAGAGATGGTTGTCGTGCGTTAAACTTTGTAGTGTTTAGTGTTTGAACATGTGTAGGTCATCAGCAACAGACGAAATGCATCAAGGGAACGTTTGTTTACATCGCCGATCGCATGAGAAAGTTAGAGCGCTAGATATATAGATAAATAATATATATATAATATATATATAATATATATATATAATATAGATAGATATATACGGCATCAACACAACCGTCACCACCGCCCCTGCCACCACCGCTATATCACCACCACTATCACCACCCCATCACCACCACTATCACCGCCCCTGCCACCACCGCTATATCACCACCACTATCACCACCACTATCACCACCACTATCACCACCACTATCACCACCACCATCATCACTACCACCACCTCCATGGCCATCATAACCATCCTCACCCCAACACTACCATTACCATCACCACCACCAATATCATCACCACCACCATGGTCATCATAATCATCGTCACTGCCAATTCGACCACTATAATTATCCTCACCAATATCACCGCCACTATCAACTCATCCGCAGTCACCAACTGAGACATGAGTATAATAAATGCAGTGACGAGCATTATTGGGAGTGACTGACGTAGGCAGATACAGAGATACAGAGATACAGAGATACAGAGATACAGAGATACAGAGATACAGAGATACAGAGATACAGAGATACAGAGATACAGAGATACAGAGATACAGAGATACAGAGATACAGAGATACAGAGATACAGAGACAGATCCGTTGGGAAGAACAAATTAGATAGAGATGGACGGACGGAAGTAGGAAGTTGCATAAAGAGAACCTGAGTAGGTGAGTGAGTGAGTGAGTGAGTGAGTGAGTGAGTGGGTAGGTGGGTAGGTGGGTGGGTGGGTGGGTAGATGGGTGGGTTGAATGATGGGTGAGTTGGTGGGTGGGTTTGAGTGAGTGAGTGAGTGAGTGAACAAGGAAACGTGTGGGATTACACATGACATTCGGATTCACGCATCCTCTGATCAAAACCCGCGGAACCCCAGTTATGGTGCATTTCCGAGAAAATATGAACGACTTGACTCGAAAAATTACAAATTGAGAGAGATATGCTAAGTATAGTCTCTCCTTCTACCGATAAAACTTGCAAAGCGATTTATAAAATGAGCATCCAAGCAATGAAAAGCAACCAGTATATGAAGTGTGACTTCGTATATATATATATATATATATATATATATATATATAAAATAGACCGATATATAATCAAATATATATATATAGACACCATTAGTGCATAATCAGCGACCGGTAAATAATTCATTAGGGGTAATTAGTTCTACTTGGCGCCAGACCACATCCAGTGTAAATAAACAGTTCATTAGTTATTTAATCAGGATCAACTAGCCTATGTATATAGCTTATAATGACTAAGTAAGTAAGAACAGGGGTGAAATACACACACATATATATATTATATACATATAATTATATAAATGAAATCAGGTTTGTTAAGCACAATCTTTTTGATGTGATACAATGTGATTTTGAGGGTCGTTTAGTCATTCGATATCCTAAACGTACTCAACAGCCGTCTAAGAAAGAGACTGACCGCTGTTACCCGGAACTCACTGATGGTCATTTATTATCACCGATTTGTTGGTCATCCCCAATTGACCACAGACGGACGCGGCCAGTGCAGCATCCTTGGCGCCTGGTGAAACACCCCTTCACTGAGAGGGAACGATGGGGTGATTACTGAATCAAGCCCCGTGACGCCTATAAATAGAGGCGTCCGTATGTCTGTGTTGGCCTTTGATTTCCCTCATCGAAACACGCTGCCCTCTACCTCCCCTACCTCCCTCTGACTCGCTGGAGCCAAGTCGCCACGGGCGGAGTTGACGCAGAACGAAAAGTATAAACAGAACCACACACACAGAGATAAGAGCCTACATACAAACATACATGTATGCATCTAATAAACCTTTGAAACTGTTCATTCGGAAACACCTTTGATAATTAGTTATCTTGAAGAGGTGCTATAACAGATACTTGAATGAATAAATGAATGTATAATTGAATGAATACTATATATACATACATACATACATACATACATGCATGCATACATACATACATACATACATACATACATACATACATACATACATACATACATACATACATACATACATACATACATACATACATACATACATACATACATACATACATACATACAAAACAGACACACATCCAAGCAGACAAACATACATACATACATACATACATACATACATACATACATACATACATACATACATACATACATACATACATACATACATACATACATACATACATACATACATACATACATACATACATACATACATACATACATACATACATACATACATACATACAAAACAGACACACATCCAAGCAGACAAACATACATACATACATACATACATACATCCAAGCAGACAAACATACATACATCATACATACATACATACATACATACATACATACATACATACATACATACACACATACACACATACATGCATACATACATACATACATACATACATACATACATACATACATACATACATACATACATACATACATACATACATACTACATACATACATACATGCATGCATGCATGCATGCATGCATGCATACATGCATGCATACATACATACATACATACATACATACATACATACATACATACATACATACATACATACATACATACATACATACATACATACATACATACATACATACATACATACATACATACATACATACATACATACATACATACATACATACATACATACATACATACATACATACATACATACATACATACATACATACATACATACATACATACATACATACATACATACATACATACATACATACATACATACATACATACATACATACATACATACATACATACATGCATGCATGCATACATACATACATACAAAACAGACACACATCCAAGCAGACAAACCCAGATACTTAGACGCACTTGATAATCGTGATCGATAACTGAAAACTTCCAAATCGCCACTTGAAAGAAAAGCCGGGGGCACCAGCTTATTCACGAGCGCTGACACACACACACACACACACATTATACAAGAGCGCCAAGACAGACAGATAAAGACAAGAAGCGTCCCTGCAGTGTCTGTCGCCGGTCTAGACACCCTCCCTGCCCCACACCCCCCCCCACCCAGTCGGCGCCTAATTACCCTTGTGGCTGGAAGCAGAAGGAGTCAGCGGCGGCTGTGGTGGCGTCGTCCGGCCAGGGGGCGATTAGAGGGCGTGACGGTGTCAGTCGGGGGGCGGTGGGGTTATTAGGACCCGGTCAGACGACGGACGAAAAGGGAAGGAAGGGAATGATGGCGCCACATCCCGGAGAGATGGTCACCACCACCACAGCAAATGAGATTAGCCGAAAACAATCGATATATTCTCACTTCCTTTCCTCTCTCTCTCTCTCTCTCGTTCCTTCCTTCCATCAACCATGCCATCCTTAATCCTGGTTGTTTCATTACTGTGGCAACAAAGATCATAGGCGTCGCCCCCTCCTTTATCACGGCTTGGGACTTACACTGTCGCAGTCTGTCAGAGGACAAACAGTGGGGTGTTTCTTCCCTGATGCTGTTACTTCTTCCTTCAATCCAGTCCATTCTTTCTTTCTTCCTTTCTTCTTTTCTTCTTTTCTTTCTTTCTTTCTTCCTTCCATCCATTCATCCTTCACTCCTTTCTTCCCTCCACATTATATGTGTTTATTCATTTGTTCATTCGTTCGTTCATTCATTTAATTCATTCTTCCGTCCTGCCGTCTTTCAGTCTTTATTAATTTTATTCATTCATTATTTGCCTGTGATTCTAAATTTGTGAATTAGGATGACGACATGCACGCTGAAACACACACACACAGACACACGCACACAAACTGTTTTCAACGTGTATATAATTATGTATAAATATATACATATATACAATTACACAATAAATATATATACACAGATATGGCTGTATGCTATAGTGTTGAATCTTCATATATATATACATATATAATATATAAGCTGCCCATAACGATCGATCAGTAGTGATTCATGGCTTCCTTCCTCTGCAGCAGCCGATGATGATGATGATGATGATGACCGCTATTCCGATCGCCATCATCGATCTCAACTGAGTGCTGCTGCTGCTGCTGCTGCTGCTGCTCGTTCCACTTGGACCGACTTCGTCATCGATCTACGATAATCCGATTATTAATCACGCTTTCCAATCAACTGATGATGCGTTCGTCACGCTCTGCTCAACACCATCTACAATTTATCGTATTTATAGTTCACAGAGTATGAACAATGTACGCGAAGATTCTATTTTTTTGTGATGATCAACCAATTCTCGCGATGCTATATTCACGAGACTTGACCGGGAGCGCTTCTCGCTGGGCATCTAATTGAAGGGGCGCTATATAAATTATTGAAATGAATCAATGAATCATCCGCCTGATTCATCAACTCTTGCTCTTGCTAAGCGTAATCGTAATCGTAAAGATTCGTAATTGTAACCTCCAAATTTCTATAGCGCCACTTAAAAGTTGCGAACAACACAGAAAACTTACGCGTCTAAAGTTGCGTTCATTACTTCTGACCAATCAAACTTTGTTTCATAGATCTCTCAATATATTTTCTTTGGTCGTGGCTGGGTTGGGAGCGCTTCTGGGTAGGTTTCTTGAAAGGGCGTTATATAAGTGGAACGAATGAATGAATGAACGAGTGAATGAATGAATGAGTGAATGAATGAATGAGTGAATGAAATTAACAAAGCTAATGACGTAACAACAGTGTTTATGGAACAAAGGGATGTCACAATAATAAAATGAACGAATGAATAAATAAATAAATAAATAAATGATTGAATGAACGAATGAATAAATGAATGAATGAACGAATGAATGAATGAACGAATGAATGAATGAATGAATGAATGAATGAATGAATGAACGAACGAACGAACGAATGAATAAATGAACGAACGAATGAATAAATGAACGAACGAATGAATAAATGAACGAATGGATGAATGAATAAATGAACGAATGGACGAATGAATGAACGAATGAATAAATAAATGAACGAATGAATGAATGAATTAGCGAACGAATTAATGAATAGTTCATTAATTATTAATTAATCTAATAATGTGTAGTCTACCAACACTGTAACCAGCGTCTTTCGAGTTGAACCTTTGCCACTGCAAATGAACTCTGGTCAGCATAGATCAGAATGCATTGAATCAACATTTTGCCATAGTCATGAATTGACCATGCAAGTCTGGATTATTGATGGACCTATTTAGAGCCACAATTGCAAATTAGAGCCATGTGTACCGCTGGTGCTGCAGGTCGTAAGTGTGGCTATTATGGATTGGAAGCCATCATGTGTATTTACCGTCGTTTTCAGAGTTATGTGTTGACTTATCATTAGCGATCGTCAATGTCAAAGCAATGAATGCACTAAAAGAGAATGTTGTCCTCTTGTGGAATTGCTGAGATTACCATGCATGCACCACGTACATAGATTGGAATGTTTGCAAACTGAGCATGGCGCAGAGATTTACGTTCTGACCGCCTATAGGTAAACAAAGTTCTCCGATTTAATTTCATATCATCATATAATATAGGCCTACCTATAATTATGTACAAAATTAGGCCTACATTCCGTCTTGAACAGAATCAATAGGCCCACGCCACCTTATGGAAAAGCAAAATAGATTTCGAAACTTTCCTAGTCCTGAACTTCTGAGGCCGGAAGATTAGTTTACATTACAGTGAGCAGCGTAGAAATTGTGAGTGAAATAGTAACACTGAAACATTGCAGTTTGCAAATTGAAACATTGCAACGTGAGGGTGTACAACTTGAAATATATACACTATAGAGCCTATATATACATGTAAATTGGCAGAAAAACGACTATATTTAAACGAGAAAGTGAATGCGAAAAGGAGGAGGAGGAGGAGGAGTAGAATGGAGTAGGCGGACGAGGTAGAAATGGGAATCCCAGGTGTGATATGGCAAGAGTAAGACGAGGAAGAAAATGCGAGAGAAGGGAAATAGAAAGAGAAGGATGAAGTGGAAGAGAAAAAAGCTGAAGAGTAATACCATCAGAAAAACAAGAAGAAGACAAATTATGAGAAGACCTACTTGCAGGCGCAATGTTTATATATTATTTCAATACAGATTGAATATGACGAGGAAGATTAATGATGAGGAGGACTACAGCAGACGACTCAAAAGAAGAAAGGTATGATAAGGAAAACGCGGACAAAACAGAGAGACGCAGAGGTAACACGAGGAAGCGAAGGAGATGGAGAGATAGAAGAAGATTCCATATCTAACTGACTCAACGGTTGATTAATTATGGCCAAAGTCATCCGGTTGTGACCCAGCAACTCGAGCGTATCACGACGCAGAAGTCTATAAAATAGTGGAACTACACTTTCCGTTTCATAAAAATACTGTGTCTAATAGACTAATGAATTGAATTAGCCTACTATTTCTAGGCGGACGATAACTTTTAATATCACAGCTCAGAGCAAGAGGCATAATTTTATTATAATAATTATTATACGAATGAATGTTTCGAGTGACTCTGTGTTTAGATAAAAGGGTGTTGAGTGTTTGTAATGCCAGCTTCTTGTTACAGGGTGATATGAACGACGAAGGGGTGAGTTTCAACGGGGGGTGGTGGGTGGGGGCATGCATAATTCTACGATTGGCGCATCTTCTTCATAATTGACCTTTGGCGGCGCGATGTCTACGACTGAGGGGCGCCACCACTTCGGGTGCGTCAGTATGTCTTTGGATGCGTGTCTGTGTGTGTGTGCGTGTGTGTGCGCGTGTGTGTGCGTGCGTGTGCGTGTGTGTGTGCGGATGTGCGCGCAGATTCCTGCGACTCCCAGCTGAATATCAGCGCAGGTGTTAACTATATTCCGACGATTGGCAGCGGAGCCATTCCAGGTCGGCCCCCTATGTTGGTAGGCAGAGGGAGGCGGTCCTCCTGCCCCACCCGAGAAATTAAGTCATTTGTAGTCAGAGGATCCGACACCGGGTCGCCGCCACCGCCACCGTGGATTCTCTTCCGCATACGTATATCCGCAGGGTATTGGACAAGAGCAGGAAGGGCTGCGCTTTAATCCGGTCTGATCCGTTTTATCGTCAGACGATACAGAACTCGAACAGCTGCGTCTGTTGTTGTCCCGGGCGCCAATAAGAAGACGTCGTTTGAGCGGCGACTCCGCACAAGACAAACTTCCTCCGTCGGACGATCAGTTACTTTCTCCGGATCACTTTCGCTCCATGGTTCGCAGTCGTTTGAAAACACTGTTGTCGTCATTGCACGACCGTGGCGAGAACCGAATTGATAAATATCGAGTTATTTGCTAGCGGCATATTATTTTAATTTCTTTACTGAAACGTTTCGTGTCGTTCAGGCCTGCTCTAAGGTTTATCAGAGGATTTTTAAAACAGGGAAAGTGCTTACGCAGCTGTTTTCTTGAATCGATTGAACTACGGTATTTAGGACGGGTTAATTTGCAGCGCCGAAAAGAAAGTGGAGACTTAACAATGTTCGGGGAAATATGTCTCACGTTTGAGATTGGCGTGTACTTCTTTGACTAAGGATACTCGTCAGCAACTTCAACTCCCACCTACAATTTGTCAGGGTGAGCCAGCAGTCTGCTATTCACATCCGTCACTTTAATATTGAGGTATAGGACTACATCACTTAGAGTCGCGGACGACTATGATTTTATGGAAGTGCAAAGTTAGCATAATATTATTATATTACTTTTATGTAAGATTAGGTAAAGTGAGCTTAAACTGGCCAAAGAGTGATAAGTGAATAGCCTATAGCCTGTATACTGTGACAAATCTGCCAAGGCTGGCTATAGATCAACAATTATAGTAAGTTGATTACGGTCTTATTCGTGTAAATCGTGTTTAGACATATTCTTGCATTCAAATTTACTGATAATATAATAAGGCTTTATGCTATAAGGCAGCTAAGATAAGGTAAGTTTTCTTAAGATAAGTTAGGTAACTTCTTTAAAAGTGCGCATTATATCAATACCATGGCAAGTTGGCAACATTCGTATATATTGCTAGATTTAAGGTGTGTATTGATATAGGAAAACCATTAGTCAATAATATTGACTATTATATAGACCAGTCAGTTTCAGGTAAAGTTAGAAGACATGCGAATGCGATCAATTTGCATTTTGAGCTCATTAATTCATCACAAGAATTTACATAGCGCCTCTTCAAGAGACTACGCGGAGGCGCTCCCAGCCAGCAGATTTATTACTATATGCGCCTGATGCATTTTGGATTTGTATTTACCACATTTATTTTGTCTGCAGCGTGCATAGCGCCTCTGTGGGCAGAAGATGAGAAGAAACTTATCGCGGACGCTGGGCATAGACCTTTAGTCCCGGGAGAGCTAAGCCATGCATTGCTCACGAGTTGCTTTAGACCATTTTAATAAGAAGGAATGAACGAATGGTGATGCAAGGGCGAGCAAACGAAAAGATGAATCATGAATCATTCAGAGAATGAATGAATGGTTGAATGCGTAAATCAATTTATGAACCAACAAACGAACGAACGAATAGACGAAACAAAGAATTAATTAATTACAGTGTTAATTCAGAACTGTTCTTTGACAACGTAAGCCTATATACAGCAACATTGGCACGCCTATAAAAAAATTATATGCTATACCCAGGTGACGCACAGGCCTACCTTCATTGGTTGCAAAGGCCTCACTCTATCTCAGGACCAATTCCGTCACTGCACGATCTTTGGCAGTGCCAGTCCTAAGCCTGGATAAAGGAGGAGGGTGACATTGATCATCTTTGATACGAAACATTGTCGCCTCCTTGCGTACATGAATGTCTGTCTGTATACCTGCCTACCTATATACATGCCGACCAGTCTACCTGCTTATCTACTTACCTACCCATAGCTATTCCTACCAACCTACTTACCTAACTACTTATACCTACATACCTACTTACACACCTACCTATACTTACTTGCCAACCTACCTACCCACCTACCCATGCACCCACCCACCCAGCTACACCTACCTACCTACCTACTTACCTACCTACATAATAAACCTACCTACCCACTTATACCTACCTACCTATCTGTACCCAATACCAATGCACCTACCTACCTATATCTATACTTACCAAACCTATCTACCTGCATACTTACCTACCTGCCTACCTATGCCTATACCTAACTTTCACTTTCTCCATTTTGCTATAGGCTAGTCAATATACGTGCCCACATGTTAATATGCCGTTCATTGTGATGTATTGCATTCTGTTATATCATTAATACCTGCACAGGCAGATTCAGACATCTCCTTCGGTGTCCCTCAATGCCATTATTTGAGCCTATAGTATAAAAATCATATGGTGCAGTAAAGGTGCTGACTGCTGAGCAAACGAATGAACAAAGACTTCCAACACAAGGTCCATTATTATTTATTTACGGATATTTACAAGTGGCAAGATATCTCACACAGACCGTGAAACACTTTACAATAATAATAATAACATGTAGGCTAATTTAACGCTTGAAATTTGTCTGATTCTATGCGTAAGATGAGATTGTGATTATGAAATCCCAGTTTTTCTTAGAATCCACCATAAAAACTCAAAGTTCGGTCCGCTGATGGATTGCTTTGGCAAATGATGATCCCGGATATTAGTCGGCGAAATGCCGATTTGCAAATGAGAAAGCAAAGCTGATTATTTTGCGCAGCAGGGGTTTGCATATAGTAACCAAAAATCATATATTTTATCGTCTTCAGTATAATGCCAAGAGAGTGTGCGGCATTCTGGAAGTTAGCCTGATTGACGATAGCCGAGAAATCTGGGGTCAAGATCCCTGCCGTGGCTGAGATGCGATGTCTAATCTCGGGTTCACATGCACTCCAATACCCAATAATTTCAGCTATTGAGAGTATACCTATAGAGTCTACATAATAATATATAATAGTTTGAAAGAAAATTTAACAATTGGATATGGTAATCTTATGGGCCTATAGGCCTAATAAGTGCCTCAGTGGAGTCTATCATTCCGTAACTAAATCAGCTAAATATTTCGTTTCTACTTGGCTGCATTTGCGAATCATAATATGCATCCATGCACTTATTGCAGCCTTAACTGCTCGGCATAATTATTTTTATTACTGCATTGCGATAACTTGGTTTTGCTGCGTCGCAATGTCGCATGCACAATGCACATGCTCGACAGGTTGTTGCATTTCTCAGCGGCGTTCTAAGCTCATAGACGGCAGGAGGGACGGAGGAAGAGAGGGAAGCTGGCAAGCAGAGAGGGAGAGATGGAAGGAGGGAGCTAGGGAGGAAGGGAGGGACGGACGGAGAGTGAGGGGGAGAGAGGAAGAAATGGAGGGAGAGAGGGATGGAGGGAGACTGGCAAAGCATGAAAAGGCATATGCAGAGATACAGCGAGGCACAGCTGAGCAGACCCACGACCACGTAGCCATACAGACACACACACACACACACACGCAAAGCAGAGCCAGTCGCAGTCTATTATTCAATCACAAAAGCACATTGTTTGAAAGTCGCATCGTTTCGGTTGACCTTAAATGTTTTAAACACGGTTCAGGTTTATCGCTCGACGGAATTATTTTTAAACGCGGCAACAAAGTCTTGAGAAACATTTTAAACAGTTTCCATGTCGGAATTACATCTCCCGACGTCTAAACGCGCCTTGACGAGGGTCACGCGATGCCCTCTCTGCATGCCGGCGGAACGCTCCAGCTCGTAGCGAATTATAAACACACCCGCTGTCCCTTCTCTTCAGCTGTTTATTTTATCAATGGAATCGTGCCGTCGACATGATGTCGCGACTCTGCGTCGGGTAACAATGGAACTTAAAATGCGCAACAGAAAACGTCAATCGGTGGAACGAAACTGCCGCAATTGATTTCATGGCATTCTTCGACCCGTGTAGCATCTGTTACAAGTATAACGGGCCTTAACGGCGCTTGTGAATTCGATGTTTAGTTAACTTAGTACCGTACGGTACGTACGGCTATGATCCGCGGCTTTTGTGTGTGCGACAGTGGGCTATACAAGCGTTGAAAGGTGGCGCGATTAGACTTGCCTTCCGTTGTATACGGTCTTTATTGTGTCCGCTTCGATGTTATTAAGTTCTAAGTTCCCAATGAAAGTGTATTATTGATGAGAGACACGATTGTTTTGTCTGTTTGTCTGTGTGTATTTGTGAAGTCGACTTTCGATATCGTGTTTCGTCTGTGTACAGACTTGCAATGGCTTTCCCCTCTCCCTCTGTCCCACAGTCAGACGAGATAGGTTCCTGGCGTGGCAATTAGATAGGCCGTGGTCCAAGAGATAGCAGAGTGCCAATTAATGCAGCTATAAGGGCATGACATTGTGTGTTGTTGCGATTCTATAGTGGGCGATTAGTAGGCCTATCGTTGAGTAAGCTAGACTACGATATGGAATGAATTAATTAATTAACATAACATAGCAAGGGGTTTTAAGTAGGCCTAATTCAGAAGAATCTGGGTCTGTGTTGGAACCACTGCAAGTTAATCCGGAACACTTCTAATAGCTCCATTTCCCTAGTTTAATAGGAAACCCTGTGACTGCGTCCATCGAGATAATGCTGCCATCCGCAACCGTTCCACAAGTCTGAAACTCTAGCGCTGAAAACTATCTCGCTGAAAACTATCTGCTATCAGTATAATTGAGTTGAACTAAAAATGCTTTTAAAAAGTTCGCTATATTATATGTAGGCCTAGGCCTACAGTTCGTTACATGAGTACAGACTTGCCACATGTGACCAGGCTTGACACCGAGCGTGCGAACGCTGCAAGAATCGAGTGCTGTTAGAAAGACCAAAGCTCCTAGACCATGAAAGCATATTAATATTTTGGAAACTTGGAGACCTATCGTATTTTGTGTTCTTGAGACCAAGACCACAGACGAAATAATAGATGTCTCATCGGTGGCTGCCTCAGACATAAATATTGGTCCAAATGTGTTAGAGTCTCTGAATAAGCTGGTTTGTATGACTTGTGCATTAAGGAATATCGTTAATGTGACATAGCAACTGTGCACTTTTAATAGCAGAAATTGTTCTAGGCAATTATGTATAAAAGAGTTTATTTCATTGTTAACATTTTCTTTGGCTATAGTTTCAGCGTAGGGTTAATGTGATATCTTCATTGAAAAATTAATTCGTTGATAAAAATTATTTTATCTTAACCACATTTTGACATCGCATTATAGTCGCGTCTCTATATTACACATTGCGCAGAGTAAAAATTTCGCAACAAATGGGAAAAAATTATAGACCTAATTAATTATAATGTAATTAGTAAGAATAAAATATGTGTATGCAATGTTTAGGAGAATCAGACGAAAGCCGTAAGACGTAAAATGGAGATATTTGCGATGAGCGCATATGTCACTTCCTGTTGCCAACTTCCGTCGCCACCAACCAGTCACCGCTCGACAACGACATCGTCCAGACAACGACGATTCCTACTCATCGCAACGACGACCTTAGTCATCACGATGATGACGTCGTCGTCACCGGTCCAATCGGGGGCCATTCTCCCGCCACACCTCCTGCTGAAGTCGGATTCCTCGAACGTGGTTGACGGCGCGAGGTCCACGTCAGGCGGGGCGCGTCAGAGCAAGACAGGCTTCGGATCGTCGTCGATGCGTCCCTCCCCGTCCGACAACCTCCCCGTTCTCCCACTTCCACCCTTCAACAGCAAGGACACGCTACCGACGAAGGCCGACCGCGACCCTCGGGTCCTCACAGCGATGATCGGCAGCGACTTCGACCCGTCCTTCATGTCCGTGAAGCGTCCAAGCGACAGCTACCGACATCCGAATGGGACGTACGTCTACGACCAGTCCGTCGTCAAGTCCATGGCGTCATCCATCCGCCTCGGAGGATTCAAGTTCCCCGGTCAACGGTCGAAGCTCGTTCAGATCAAAAGCAAGAAGAAGCGTCGGCTGCTTCAGAGCTACCTGGCCGCATTCACCTACTGCCCGGTCCACTACAAGTGGATCGACCTCGGGCAGAGGTTCTGGCCGCGCTGGATCCGACAGGGCGACTGTTCGGGTAACGAGAGGAAGGGCGTTCGGTCGTGTTCCTTTCCGTCGGGAATGTCCTGCAAGCCTCAGAGGTCGACGTCGAAGACGGTGTTGTGGTGGCACTGCCAGTCGCGTGGACAGTGCCAGTGGATATCGATCAAGTACCCAGTCATCACGACCTGCAAGTGTTCCTGCTGATCGCTGATGGACTCGCTATAAACGCCGACCAACACACACACGTAGTCTTATCTTGCCTCGAAGCAATAATTATATACTGATGTCCATGCTGAAAACGCGATGCGCTTACGAATGCTGCATTTCCGTTTCATATCAAGAGAGGAAGACGTATTGCGGACGAAAGTAAAACATGAAGAAATTTCATCTTTGGAGGAATAATATGGACTGCGAAACTATCATATGGGCGGATGGTCAAATAGTTTGAGGAGAAAATTGCGAAAAATGTTCCTTTCTTCGGTGGTATATTTAAATCTGCAGAACAAGTGATATCTATAGACGGTGCAATAGTTTGCGGTGACAATAATATTATGAAGAAAATGTGTCATTATAGTGGGAAATAGTTGTATTGTGCAGAACTATAATAGGCCTATAGGCCTAGTCAAATAGTCGGAAGCGCAAAGTAGGCCTATATGAAGAAACTGTATCTTCAGAACTTCGTAAAAGTCAGAACAATTTGGTAGGTGCATGGAAGTCCGTTTTACCTGCAAATCGCATTCTGTATATCCTATAGGAAGGGAGTTTACACACGATATCAATAATATCATGTTTCGTAACTCTATAATATCATGTTTCGTAACTCTATAATATCATGTTTCGTAACTCTATAACATAAGACGTTGTATGAATGAACTTTATACGTCTGTATGTATAGGCCTATAATATCGTATAAGTGGCATCGTGCAATGTAAATATTATACAAACTTATAGCCTCTGAACTTGATGAATTTCGACGAACGATTTTGCAAACGAAAAATTAAGTTATTGTTAATATTATTTTCTTCACTCAACAGTGAGTCAGTCTTTTACTTATATTTAATTACAAGCTTTTTTAGAACACGTAGCTTATAACTCCCTGCAAAAATATGGTCATGTCTTATATTATAATTATGCGGGATGTCGTGCATTGGCTTCCATTCCGGCAGTGGATTGCTATGCAGGGTCTGCGCGTTTGTTTGGCGGTGCATCGAGGGACTGGCCTCTGTATATGTGAGGGAAGGAGGAGGGGATGGAAGAAGACGGGGAGGGGAAGGGGAGGGAGGGGCAGGGGAAGGGAGGTAGAAGAATGGAGGTAGGGAGGGACAGAGGAAGGGAGGGTGGGAGGCAGGGGACGGTCTTTTCAGCCACAGCAACGCATGGCCGGGTACAACTACCCGGTAGTAATGTAATAAAGTAGCGACGGTCAGGAGCTGGCACCCATCCGTCATGTCATCAGGGCTGTTTTAAGGAATTTCTAGAACTGCACAACTCTTTCTTTTCCTTCCCATCCTCCATGGTAAATTACTTCCAATCAGAGGACAATGACCATTTTTTGCTAGTTTTAACTGTACAGAAGGGCTTTTAGAACTGCACAAATCCATTTAGAGCTGCACATTTTGTCTACAACTGCTCGTTAAAAATGCCCTGCATGTCATTGATGTTAAAATAGGCTAGACAGTAAGTGTTGATGTTGAATTAGGCGACTGTCGTTGAATCAGAATAAGCATGGGCGGAGACTTAAAGAGACAGAGGGACGGTCCCCCTCAATAAATGTGTTGGGGGGACGGCCCATGTATTTAAAAAAGGTCATCAACTTTTTTCGGGAATTTGGGTATTTTTCCAGGAAATTTAGGTCCGATGACTAAAAAAAGGTCGTCAGAAATGTTGGTCGCCAAAAGTGAAAATTTCGTCAGCGACTCAGTGATTCGTAAGGCCAAAATCTCGCATTTTTCCGTCGGTGCCACTCGTTCGTCCCCCCCCCCCAACAGTCTCTGCCCAAGTCTCCGCCCATGAGGATAAACCAACAAGGTCAGTTATTAGCAGCTGCCATAATATGAATGCGCTTGCTGAACCATCCATGGTCGGGGGTGGAACAGATGGAAAAGAAACATCGACATGCCTGTCCGTTCTGCCTGCAGGGATGACCTCAGGGATACTCTGGTATAGGAAAATCCTTCGTGTGCGACAAATAACGCCAGCATCTGAGGGGGTATTGTCTCTATCCTTTTAGCTGTCTCTCTGTCTCTGTATCTAAGTCCATCTTCATGCTTTTGTCTCTCTGCATTTCCATCTCTCTGTCTGTTTGTCCGTCTCTGCATGGCTCTTGACTTCTTGTGGTACCGTAATCTCCTCTCCGCTCGATCAGTGCCTTCCGTGTTTTCCTCGTTTCCATTTCTATAATCTGCCTGATCTCTACATTTTCACAAGTCCATTATAGGCCTAATAATAATATAGCCTATAATGTGTTGTAGTAGTTTCAGTTTAGCGACAATGTATGATAATAGAAATTAATATCAATAGCGTCGCCCTCCTCCTTTATTCCGGCTTGGGACTGGCACTGTCAGATTGCAAACAGTGGCGGAGCTATCGATGTGTAGCCAATTCGCCCCCTCTTCCTTTTACAGGTTTCGGACAGCGGGGCGTGGTTGACGGGCCCCTTATCTCATTTCGTTTCGCCCAACGGAGAACGATCCAATCCCTCACCGTCCGAGACCCTTCCTTCCCCCGGCCGAGACCCTTCCCTCACCGGCCGCATTCGACGCCGCCTCGACCGGGTCTACGGACCCCGGCGTGTATATCCGCAACGGCATGGCAGCGTCATTAGCGACGAATCGTTTAAACAAACGTAAGTCAAACGTCAGCCACAAAAGATTAATGACTCTATGGTCTTCGTGATAGCCTACTCCTACCCCGCTCCAGTCGGAGGCTGGAAGGGGGTCTCGATGGATGGAAGAAAGGAGGGACTGTGAGAGACGTTAATACATGGAAGAGAAAAGTTGAGGGAGAAAAGAAGGAGAGGGATGGACGGAGTGACTGAGATAGGGGGAGCATTGGAAGGATGGGATGAGATAAGGGAGTGTAGGAAGGAGGGATAGAGATAGAAAAGAGGGATGGGAGGAACCAGGGGCGGATCCAGGGGGGGGCTTATCCAGCCATGGCCCCCCATTTAGAATTCCCATGTATCGTGGCCCCCCCATTTGGATTGAACATGCTGTGGAACAATGTATATATTGTACAATTTGGCCCCCCCCCTATTAAGAAATACCCATGCATTGCGGCCCCCCTCCAAAAATTTGGCCGGATGACTAAAAAAAAGAAAAAAAGGTCATCAACTTTTTTGGCGGGCAAAATGGTATTATTCTCCCTAAAATTTGGCCGGATGACTAAAAAAAAGGTTCATCAACTTTTTTCGCGGATACGACAAAGAAAAATTTTCCCAAGGCCCTAAATTTTTTTCCGGACCCAAGACCAAGAAATTTTGGCCCCCCCCCGTCCAAAATTTCTGTATCCGCCCTTGGGAGGAACATATATAGAAGAATAGAAGGAGGGCCAGAGGTACCGTATAGGAGACAAGGTGGTAGACCTAGGGAAAGAAGTAGATTGTGAGAACTACAGCGTGACAATAAAGGACAGAGGGAGAGCAACAGAGAGAGAGAGACAGAGGAGACAGAGAGATACGAGGTGACAGAGCCGGTAAGAGAAAGAGGCAGAATGGAGATAGAAAAACATGGACAGTCAGATAGACAGACAGATGGACTAGGTCTACTATTATACAATAGACAGCCTGAATTGAAGTAGGCCTAAACGAAAGAAACGAAAGACTGCCTGATACAGTCAGCAAGAACAAGACAAATAGGCTACAGAGGAAGACAAACACCGAGACAGGCAAAACGACAACGTGGAAGCACACGTAGACTTAGCCTACACATAGACACACAGGAAGAAACAGGGAAATCGTGGTCTAATTAGGCAATAAATTACGATCTAATTGAACGACCTGACTTGTTGAAAGTCGTTGATACGGGGTCGGCGCCTTTCATTCGGTAAACGATCAACGACGTTTTATTTAGACAAGTTCCGTTTGTTCGCTATCTTCTACCCACAATCTCTTATCCTATAAGAAAAAACCTGTAGACCACTTTGTCTACATCTCCTGTTTAACTGATTTTCTCCAATAATTTTTAACGGTTTTAAAACAAAGTTTAACTTTTGCGAAACGTTAATTGCTGAACAACATTTGCAACACTTTTGGGTTTTATGTAACGCGCACACCCTTTAGCGTTGATTAATTTTATGCCTTTGACTTTTTCGTTATAAAACTATAGGCCTAAACACTGCTGGAAGAAATGTCACTGCCTCATTCTCCCGGACTTGCGGCTTTTGAAACCGCTCGCCACCCAGAACTACGCTGGTTCAGTCTTATAACGTCCGTTCTCATTTTATTTGGTTCATTTTATGTTAGGCTACTTTCACCAACTTAGGCTAATCAGCCAATAATATTAATCGCGTGCCACAAAAATTAACACACCTCCGAGTCCACTGTCTTGTATTGCAGCGTAGGCCTATGCCAAAAGGTTCGGCATAACGTTAGGGAGATGGGGTGGAAGGCTCGGTCGTGTTGGCCATGCGTAGGCCCTACCACTTCTATTATAGGCTATCTGGTCCACTATGCTTACCGATAGCTCCCTTTTATCCATCCCTTGTACGGTGACTATGCCCAGCAATCCGTTTCTAGAACTTAGTTGAACGTGCCCTGCAACTCATTGTCTATGCCTCTTATGATGCTCAGTCTGGGTTGACGCCTGACTAGTCTAGCCTAATAATTGGGCATAAGTTTCTCCTTCTGACACTGCCTCGTCCTAGGCCTACACCGAAACGCGTTGGGAGCATTTCCTTAGGAATTACGAGGACAGAACAGGCTAACAATGAGGGAAAACAGATAAATCGAAGAATGGAAGGTGGAAGAAAGGAACGAGAAAGGAAGATTCAAATACAGTTAATAATTATATCAATAGGGCCTACAGCCCTACATGTAGGCTATAATAATTAAATTATAGGTCTACCCTCCATCTCTCACTTACGTTCAATAGGGAGCTTCTAGAAGCAATTCGATTCTATTAGGTACACGTAGGCCTAGGCGGCAGTAGGCCTATACAATTTAATACAAAGTCGTGGCATGTCGATGATGTCGTATATAGCTGCAAGCCCAAGAGGGCCATCAATTTTAGCGTTAATTAATTTCTTTGGATGAGACAAATTAGGACTGAATGTCCTTGTCTATAATTATAGACGGTCCCTAATTATTATCAAGCTAATTACGTTTCTCTACTTTGTACGTTAACCTCTGTGTTTATAATGCGTTCCATTTATGCTGCACAATCAAATCCTGCTTATAATTATGTTCTTCTAGTAGGCTAACTTATAGCCTCGACGCTGATTTGTCTCATGGGAGATACAAACCCAATCATTGCGTAGGCCTACAATGCGAGAACCCCAACCGATTGGACTTGAGAGACTGGAGAAGGATATTATATCGGAAAACATATTAGCAAATAGTTTATAAACAAATTAAGGTGCCACAATTCGTAAAGAGGTTCAGACAGTAACAGGAGTGACATATAGACATAGGCCTACATGTAAATAGGCCTACATGCAAACAAACAAACAGGCGTAGGCCTATACAGCCTACAAACGCAGGCAGAGAGGCAATGAATCAATACAGACAGGCGATGGGCGAGAAACTGCATGAAGAATAAATAAAGGACAGACAGTCATACTCAGAGATAGATGCACAGGCAGACAGTCAAACAGACAGACAGTCAGACATACAAAAATGAAACTGAGGCACAGGAGAGGCGTAACCTACAGAGACAAAAAAAATGATGGACAAAACAAAAACGTGGCTATTAGACATACAAAAAACAGATAGGTACATGCCATTGTAGTAAGCGATGAATGGTAAGGAAATCAGATGAACGCATTGTGAAAGCTCGCTCATTAATCATAACTCGCGTGTCGATAAAACGTCCAAATAAAAACAAACATTCCGTTTTCGACTTCTCTCCGTCTTTTTGTCGCACTAATCGTAGACCAGTAATCGTAATTCCAGGTTTTTTTCTCCCCCCCCCCAAAAAAACCCCCATCGAGTCGTGGGAACTCTACAACTAATTGATTCGCAAGAAATTATAGTCAGGATGAAATCGACGAGGCAGAGATGGGCGAACGTTTGGCTTCAAGGTTGAATTCGAAAGATATAGATAACCAGATGGGATATAATCAGTAGCGGCGGCAGAGGGTTAGAGGGGGGCTAAGCTCCCCCCCAAATAGGCGATCCGTTTTTTTCGCCATGTAAAAATTTATAATAGATAGGCCTACAATGTAATAAATCAAACCACACAATTAAAAGTGTAAATTTATGTAATGTACACAAAAATAAATGAGTTTGCTGATTTAAATAATCAATTAAAAAGTAATTTACACAAAACTCAAGACAATAGCACAACGAATAGTACAACATACAATCGTTGCAGACGAAGCATTGTCTCTTAATTTAGCATTCAACACAACTGAAAACAGTAAAGCATCTTTTTTGATGGAAGTCAGCAAAAACGTTTTTGTGGTTGTCCTTCATGCGGTCATTTTATATTCCATAATATATATCAGACACATTTCCTTCAATAATTGCTAACAATATAAATAAGAAATTACGGAAATACTTCGTCATACAAAGATTAAAATAAATAGATCACATAAGATAATTATAAGTAAATACGCACTAAACCATAATACGCAATATCACAGCAAGATAAACAGCAATTGCAAAAGCAGAATTGAATTTCGGAAAAGTCATTAATAATAATATTTAATCGCTTCTATTCTTGTTTTAAATACACAATGCAGGACTAACTGAAATTAATTCCCGATTACTTACGTCGAAGTCAATACATTAGTCCACTGAGAATGAAACTCTGTTTCAAAGGATTTAATAATTATTGTTGGTAGATTCTAAAGACGTCCACTTGTTCAATGGTTTAATAGTTGAGGGCACAGAGCAGAGCAACTCCACGCTTGATCCAATGTTTCTGTAACTCTGAAGATGGGATTTCAACAGCAAATACGAAGTTTGTCGAATGTCCAGTTGTAGAAAGGGTTCCTGAAATCAAAGTTCAACAGGTTGTTACATAATGCACACGTGTGTTATCTGGAGCACAGGAAAATAGCCATCAGTTTTACTTAGGGTCTTCTCTTCTCTCATTTATCAGCTGTAAACATGTCGTGATGGTTTGATTAAGGCAGCTAATGTAGGTTGGACTATGAGATTTTGATCAGTTTGGTAGAGTACTTGGTCCAATGCTTGTGACTTTGAAACTGGAATTCCTGCAACTTTGAAGGCAGAATGGTTGCATTGCTTTGAAGCCTGAGTGGTGTGGGGTTACCGTTGAATTCAGTGCGCACATTTCAGCGACCTTCAATTCAGCGACCTCAATTCGCCGCCGCACATTTCAGCGCGCATACAATTCCGCGACCTTCATTTTAGCGCCTACTCAATTCGCCGCCGCACATTTCAGCGCGTATTCAATTCACCGACCTTCATTTCAGCGCTTCATTTCAGAAGATCACGGCCCTTGCTACTCTTAACGTATTCGAGAGACATCTTAACGCTATAGACAACAATACTGTAATGTGTCCTCGTATCGGTTCGTGGACAGGTTTTATAGGCGTAGGCTTCCACCAGCCTTATTAAGAAGAATTTGACTTTGAAGTTACCGTTAAATTAAAGTAATAATGAATTGAGCCAGCCTTGTTAAGAAGAATTTAAGAAGAATTTGGCTTTGAAGTTACCGTATATTAAAATAATAATGAATTGAGCCAGCCTTATTTTAAAAATGTGGCTTTGAAGTTCGATTGAAATTATACTGAATTGAGATGACGAAGATCCACAACTGTTTTTGCTTTGATTTTGCTTTGATGTTATTACCAATAAAACGTGTTGTTTGCGCTCGGTTTAGGCCTTTAGCAACGTCCTTTTGAAGCAGCGCTGAAATGAAGGTCGGCGAATTGAATACGCGCCGAAATGTGCGGCGGCGAATTGAGTAGGCGCTTAAATGAAGGTCGCGGAATTGTATGCGCGCTGAAATGTGCGGCGGCGAAATGAGGTCGCTGAAATGAAGGTCGCTGAAATGTGCGCGCTGAATTCAACGGATACCGTGGTGTGGTCAGGAAGTTTCACGAAATGATGAACCAGGAAAACGTCATTCAAGTACACTTGCCATAGACCCAAGAGTCAGATTTACCGACAATGTGCGAGCAACAAAAATAAAAATAAATAAATAAATAAAACAAGTGTATTGGATGAATCTCTCCAGAACGGCCACTATAATATAAGTTTGTGGCTGCAACTACAATATTCAAATAAAATAAAATAAATAAATGAAACAAATGAAATAAATGAAGTACCAGCTCTCGTCAGTGTCTTGTAGACGGGACAATCGTAGATGCCAGTCGTCGGTGTCGTTCGGTTGGGCTTTGGTATCAACCACAGAGAAGGCATATCCGTGTAGAGCTCCTTCTGACGTGACTCCGTCAACCGATGTCCCACCGTGTCCCATCTTGCCCCTTCGATGAACAAACCCCGGATGTAGCAGCCATCGTCAGGACGTCTCTTTAGATCCGTGTAAGATTCTTTCATCACCTTTTACACACAACAACAGATGAGTTGCTTAAAAGAAGAATTCAGCTTTAAATTTTGTCTATAAAAGCAATTTAAGCCATTGCAGTTCATTTTCAATGACTTTAAGTCATCATGTGCTGCTCTTAATGTACGTATTCAATCAATCAAATCAATCAATAAAAATTTATATAGCGCCCCTTCAAGGTACATACTCAGAGGTGAAGAATATTTATTTAATTTTTAGCGTCATTTTGTGGCTCAAAACCATTATCAATCAATCAATCATTTTATTTTTGTAACCAAACAATCATTTTTTACAATTATGCAGTTACAAATCACAAATTCAAATTAGAATGGCCACAAGGATGGGCCCTGAAGGGATCACTGACCCCGCTGATAGGGACACCTACGTACATGTGAAACGGAAAGATGAAACGGCCGACAATTGCTGTTAACAAGAAGTGAATGATTACAACTACTTCTGGTATCTTAACTAAACCAGACAATGTAAACTCTTAACTACATAAGAAGAAGAAAAAAAAATTAAAGAATCAACAAGTGCAAGACATGTGTGTGTGTGTGTGTGTGTGTGTGTGTGTGTGTGTGAGTGGCTTACATGGACCAACACATTGTTACATCATAACACAATGTTGCCATTATTGACAAGGTGAGAGCGAAACTTTTTCTTAAACAATGATAGTGATGGAGATTGCCTAACTTCTTGAGGGATTTTATTCCAGATTGAAGGACCAGTGGCTCTAATACAGAAAAGACGGGTATTTGTGCGAGCAAAGATGCATCTGTAATTTGACGAGTTTCTTGTTGAATGAGAATGGATCTGAGAAGCAAGATTAAAGAATCCCTTGAAAACAGGAGGGAGCAAACCGTGGTCAAAGCGGTACATAAATTCTCCTGATTGATAGAGTTGAATCTGCTCAAATTTTAATATGTTAAAATCACAAAATAAGGGGTTGGTATGCGATAAATATGTAGTACCAGCCACTTTTCGAATGACCCTTTTTTGGAGTATTATCAGTCTATGCAGTCTAGTAGTGTAGTTAGATGCCCATATTAGATTACAGTATGCTAAGTATGGATACACAAGCGAATAATATAGTTTTACACGGATAGAGGAAGGTAGTAGGTATGCAGTACGTGCTATTATCCCAGTATTTTTAGCAATTTTTGAGGAAATACATTTTATATGATCTATCCATGTTAAATGTTGATCCACATAGACTCCCAGAAATTTTGTGGACTCTACCCTAGAGAGATTGGATCCATTAATACATAGTATAGGAAGTTGGGAGGGACAGGTTTTCCTATGAGACCTAAATAAGATATAGTTTGTTTTAGTAAGATTAAGTGTAAGTTTGTTGGCACAAAACCAATCTGCTGCTAGTGTCAGCTCTGTATTTACTATATCAAAGAGGGTTTCCAAAGAACTATGAGAATAGAAGACATTCGTATCATCTGCAAACAATATGAAATATAATTTAGAAGAAACATTAGGGAGGTCATTTATATAAATTAGAAATAGTAGGGGGCCCAAGTTAGAACCTTGTGGTACTCCATATTTAATTGCTTTTAACGCAGAGAAGGAGCCATTGCAATAGACACATTGCGAACGACTTTCCAAATAACTTTTAAACCACAGAAGTTGATTGCCTCGTACACCATATCTTTCCAGTTTGGTTAATAAAATCTCATGGTCGACCGTATCGAAGGCCTTGGCCAAGTCGAAAAAAAACCTAGTGAGTACTCATTTCGTTCAATGGCAGCAGAAATTCTATCTTGCATACTTAACAAAGACATAGATGGAGAATGCCCAGCTTGAAAACCGTGTTGGGATGAAAATATAATTTCGTTCTTTGCAAGAAACTTATTAATGCGTTCATACATAATTTTCTCAAAGAATTTAGAAAAATAGGGGAGTACGGAGATGGGTCTGTAGTTAGTAAAATTGTCTCTGGCACCCTGTTTAAAGATTGGCACAATTTTAGCTGTTTTTAGAGCTTGGGGGAAAATGCCATAAGTGAAAGAACAATTTATTGTTATCCACGGATATCGTCGACCTTTGAACATCTAACGCCACATATTTATTGTGGGGCGCGGTGGTGTAGCGGTGGCGTCATTGCCTTGAAGCCGGAAGGTTCGAGGTTCGAATCCACCCTCAACCGCGTAGGGACCCTTGGGCAAGTCCTTCACTCACAATTGCTCAGCGCTTCGGCGTGAAACTCCGATGCAGTGTCCGCTCTGCATCGGGAGCGCCTCTGAGTAGAGAGAGCTTTAAGGGGCGCTATAACAAGTGCACAAACAAACAAATACAAACAAAACAAATTGCTATGAACGTGCCACATATGTACAATTGTACATGTATACCACCATAATTGAAACAATTCACAAGAACACAAATCTTAACTACCGGTACTAACACAGAACAGCCTGCAATACACGGCGCTAATAGCAGCTTACAAAGCCATGATTGTTTTTTGCTGTTGTCTAACCTTGAAATCAAACGATATGGTATCAATGGAGATGACTTTTCGTCGTGCGTAGTTCTGCAGCGTTCCAGTGAGAAAAGCTTGAGGAAAGAAGAATCCGGAAATCCAAAAGACCTACGGACATCAGACAACAGACAATGACACACATTTATGTATCGTGAAAATTGTAAACTTTAAAATTATAAAAAAAACATTTAAAAAGAAAAACATGATGATTAATTGAGAAAAGAAGCATGTATGACACTCAAATATTATAACAAATGTGTAATATGCAATTTTGTGCAATTAAACAAACACTCTCAACAAGGACAGCAACTGGGGCAGTGGGGCACACATCAGGTATAAGGTATCAATAGCATCAGCCAGTCACAGTGAATCATTCAATCAGTCAACAATTCAGATGAGTGACTTTAGATGAGAAACTTCAGATGAGTGACTTTAGATGAGAAACTTCAGATGAGTGACTCTAGCATAGGAGAGACACTATTACTTCGCATGACGCCTATAATCATAATCTCAACATAATTATAATGATTTGTGGATTTTTGAACGATAAAGCTGAGCACTTGTTCAATCATAGTGTTCAATTTCTGGCAATAGCCATTCAGCCATCCACTTAAACCATCCAATTTCATTTTTCATAGTAGTCCGATTCCTACCATGAGATAAGTCAGCAATGTCTAGACACAAAACAAATGACCAATAATAACATAACGTCCACCACTCCACCTGAACAGTCCATGAATGACGTAACTAGTCTCTGAGAGCAGTGGTCTAGCCAGGAAACCAATTTCGAAGGGTTTCCATTTCTGGGGTTTCCATGTCTGGGGTTTCCATTTCTGGAGTTTCCATTTCTGGAGTTTCCATTTCTGGAGTTTCCATTTCGGAGGGTTTTCCACAAAACATGGTTGCAAAATACACTGAATTTTTTTAATTCCAAACTATTTATTTTGGAAGTTTGAACCAGGAAACTCCCTAAATACATATTATGCTCGCTGTATACTGTACAGCCATATGAGTTGAAATGATCCTACCGTTGGAATGCCATGGTCAATCCAATCCTGCATGAACTGCATTCTAGCAACAAGGTCTGTCACCCAAGATGCAAGAGGTTTCAACGATGGATAAGCCTACAACAATTGAAGCATCAAAACGTTACAATCACCCACTGCATATTTAAAACAGATAAAGAAGTTAACTTAAACAACAATCAGCTTATTCACAATTATCAAGAAGACAAGAATCACCTAGATTATATAACCATTTACCAGTTCATTTTTAAATTTTAAGAACGTTTTCAGCGGATATTCTCGGGGCAAACGGGTAAAAGATTCAATTCATATTATAATGTGCTCAACTTCTATAACATGAACTAATCTTCGGATCCAGATATTCCACCATATTATATTATAATATTAAAGGAACATGCTATATAAGAATCCAGTGTAATTAGTTACATGTTACAATTTAGCACTGGCATTTTCTGACCTTGTCAGCCCACATTGTGGGGACCTGGTTGATGTAGAGGCTGTTGGCCATGTGTTCCAGCTGTTGTGACATGACGACCAGACCCTTCAGAGCTTTCAAAAGATCGTTCAGACTGCCGTGAATCACCTTCAGCAGCTTGTTGTACCTGCAACCGAATTTTCACAAAACCTATTATATATAATATTATATATATATATAATCAATGAATAAATCATATCAATCAATCTTTTCAATCAATCAGTCAGTCAGTAAATCAATCAGTCAGTCAGTCAATCAATCAATATATAATCACTCAATCAATCAATCAAATTTATATAGCACCGCCTTCAAGAGGCGCTTTGAGAGTATGCATAGCCTGTCTGGTGTCTACACATCAATCCCTCATATAGCATGAATTCTGACGACCAAAATTCGCAAATGCAATTTTAAATAATAATGAAGTCATAAAAGGAGACAAAAGATTACAATAAAATAAAACAATGTCAATTTAAACAATAACCTGAGAATCTCCTGAACAAGAACCGTGTTCATCGACTGTTCATAAAGAACGGGAAACTTGGAAATGACGGGTTCAATTGGAATTTCTTGCGGAACTTCGGTTAATATCGATCGTGCCATTTCCTCCACAATCTTCAAAAATGATCAACAATCAAAAGTAATATTGAGAAAATCAAATTAAAAGTTAGACATGAACAAAGTCACACAACAATATTAACCTTTTAATGCCGGAGAGTATAGGATTTCCCATACATTTTACTACACTCACGGCATTTAAGGGTTAATCAGATGAGCCGTGGTGATGATTGACTAATGACAATGATAATTAAAACAAATATCCATACACAGCCATACTCAGTAACATAGCCAAAAAAATTTTGAGGGAGGCTGGTTTTCATTTGGGGGTGGGGATGTTCCAATGGACATGGTCGCAAAAATACCCGAAATTAGCTGGAAAATTGGATATTATTTACTTCGGGGGTGTTAACCTGTAAACCCTCCATAACATGCCCATGTCTAAACTGTAAGAAATGACATACATTAGTAGGTTACGCTAGGACCTTCAGTGATTCCAAACTGTGTTCTGCGAACCCTAGGTAGGTAAACGTGAATGGGTGCTATGTAAAATTGCTATAATAAATACTATAAAAAGATGTTCAGTCCATTCAGCTGCAAACCTCCTCTCTCGTCTTTCCTCCTCCGCTGCTGCTCTTTGGCTGCAGCAGCAACAGAGCCTCCAGCATCCCATACGTCTCGTTCTGTGCAAATGTGATGTTCGCGTTGTCATGGAGACCAAAGATCTCAGGAGAATCATTGATGGGAAGACTCTTCATATATCCAAGGTAACCCTTCAACAGAAAACAAACTCAGCTGAATGAAAACAATAGAAAAGACATAATAGAAAGTGAGCAACAAAGTGAGTATGTTCCAATGTGCACTAGCAAGTGGATTACTAAAGAGTAAACTTACTTACTTACATAATGGATCATGGTACGAATGAAATGCAGTACCAAATTTAAATTCAGTGTTAATGCAATGTAATTAGTAATTTCCATAGCACCACTCACTACCATGGCAATTCAGCAGCGCTCCCAGTGTGATACCCCGACAGAAAACAGGTAATACGAAGAGACAAAGATGCAGATAGCGATCCAGAAAGAGGAGTTCCATGCTGAGTTGATAGAAGGAAATCACTCAAAAGAAAGGCTCAATGATGGTAAAGGATCCGTACACACAATAGATTAGTAAATATTTAAAAGTTTAATATTTAAAATGAATATTTGAAATTTTAATATTTAAAATGAGTAAAATTTTGGAAATCTTTTTCCCGTACATTCTGGTCATTTTCTGCGTCGATCTGTGTATAGATTTTGGACGGTGAGTAGCTGTGGTCGTTGTTAAGGACGTCAGAAGAATAGAAATCGTTGAGAATGTTCATGAGACAACGTCTGTCCCAATCGTCTGTCACACGTCCTCCGTAGTTGATGTGACCGGCCGTGTAAATCAGAACCTGTCCATTGTCCAATCACACACAAACGTTTAATTATCAATGATTGCTCCTCAGAAATAAATAAATAATAATAATATAAATAAAAGACAATTTATGTAGCGCCCTAGCACAGCCATGCGGTTACAAGGGAACCTAATATGCATAATATGCTTGTGAAACACATCTGAAATGAAAATGTCAAAACACTTAAGAGTTACTAAATCCAGAATGTGCAGTTGAAATGTCCAATTGATGTTCTATCAATCATCCTTCATAGTAGGTATAGCAATGAGAAGAGTGAGAAGAGCATAGGGTGTGTCAATAGAAAAAAACATAAATGGTAAAAAATTAGTTGGATTCAAGAACAGAACTTTATTATTTCACATTATTTCACGATTTTCACTATGACAATAAATTGAACTTTCTGTGGCAATGTGTCATAGAGGTTACATATCTCAATATTACAAGATTAACATACACATGCATACAACTTTAACATACACATAAACACACACATTTACATGCACAATAGTCAATATATATATATATATACGACATACGCAATAACATTTATATACACAAGCACACACTTTGAAATGCAATTGCAAACTGTGGCATATAAAACGAACATTTCAAGACGTACCTTGTACGGTATTTCAGCATATTCCAAGAGGAACATCTTCAGTTGACTGACGCAGATCCTAAGATCTCCATCGGTGAATTCGTACGGAATGTTGAACCCAAGTGGACCAAACTTCCTTCTTTCGAGGCAAACACCGTGGAAGAAACAGAGCGATTGGAGAAGATGTTTAAACACAAGTGTCTGAAAACAGCAACAATGTCCAGAAAACATAAAATTATATGAGTTTTACATGACTGGTTAAATAATAAACTTGTTACAGGGTACCTTTATTTGTTCACTTCAGACATATTAAAGTCAGCATTGAAATCTCTAAAATCTAGCACTTGCACTCAACACAGTCACCAACTATTTTCAGCTTGTAACACTCGGGGACCATAATTCATGACAAGAAGACGTTTGTAAACATCACTTTTTATAATGTTTAAAAGGCTCCATATGTAAATGTTTCAATATGTAATTATGATGACAGTTGTAACTAGACATGCAATGCATCAATCAATGAGTTAAACTGAATAAAAATCTCATCCATTAGGTCAGACAAATTAAACACAGGGGCTATCGCGTGTAAGCAAGTCTCAAGTCGAAACAAGACAAGTCTGATGCCTATACACAATGAATTATTTTAAATGCATACATATATACAACATACATGCATTGATATATATATATATAAACATGGATGTATCTATCCATCTATGCATGCAAGCATGAAAACATACACATACATCTATACACTGAGATATAATGGTAAATAAATCAAACTATATACCTTTTGGTTGCAAGAGTTTAGAAAGTCGTCATTGTAACCAGCGTAAGATCTTAATAGGTTTGCTTTTATTCCCCTAGGTGGCTCCACAGTCATCTTAGATCCATTCTGAAGGATGTACACCGGAAATTTTGGACTTGGCATACTAGTCAACCAGATACGGAAATCCCGATGAACCTAAAAATAATGAATCATGTTTCAACAGGTCCACAAGGATTCTGAAAATCAGATGCCTTTGTAGCATATCTTAAATAAAGCAACCAAAATACTTAAGAGTTTCCAAAATAGGAGTGTAAATTTTTAACAATGTATAATTAGGCCTATATTAGCAAATTTTTATATTTTAGCTCCCAGCCCAGCCCATGGTTGGGCTGGGAGTGCTACTAAGTAGTTTTCTTGAAAGGGTGCTATATAAGTTCATAAAATGAATGAACGAATAAAATACATTTAATCCAATTTTGTTGTAAATATACACGTATATGACAAGACATTTGTCACAAAAAATAAGGCCCCACCTAGAAGACAAAATCTATTAGTACTATAGTACCGGCTATGGAGGGAGCACCTCTGAGTAGAGACCTTGAAGGGGTGCTATTTAAATTCTGATTGATTGTAATATAAAATAAAAATGCTGAAGTGCAAGCAGTCTACCCTGTCTGGATTGATTTGCTCAATAAGTCGCTCGAGTGTAGGCATCCAACTGGGTGCTAAATGACAGTTCTGGAAGAATACCCACAATCCTCTCTCCATCGACTCACGGATCATTGCTTCCGCTCGTGGTCCCTAGGAGACAAATATAAAGTACCTCAACTGTGAGCTTATGCAATAAATTAACTGGTCATACTTAAATACATGCAATATGATAATTGATAGATCAGCCACACTGAACTCAAGGATGTTAATAGTTTAAAAAATTATAGAGTTCATATATAAACAGAGCATACTGTTCAATGTTCATAGACAAACAGCAAGTGTTCACAAACAGCTAGTCGTCCATAGACAAACACCTAGTGTTTACAAACAGCTAGTGTTCATAGACAAATAGCTAGTGTTTACAAACAGCTAGTCGTCCATAGACAAACACCTAGTGTTTACAAACAGCTAGTGTTCATAGACAAATAGCTAGTGTTCATAGACAAACAGCTAGTGTTCAATTACAAACAGCAAGTGCTCGAAAGACAAACAGCTAGTGTTCACAGGCAGCTAATGTCCATAGACAATCAGCTAGGCTCCTGTCACAGACCTGTCCTTGTCCAAGCGAGATAGCAGTCAGCTTCCGAGCAAATCTCATCTCTTCTGCGAACTTGTAAAGATCAGCCGCTGGATCTGTTCCCTGCGAAAGGATGAAGATGAGTGGAGTGGTGGCCGATGAATCCTTGAATACAAGGTTAAGGTCAGCAGTTTGGGGTTCAATGAAACGCTGGCCAAGATGGCTGACCACAAAGTCTTGCATAGCGTTCGTCACTTTGTCTGGTCGTAGACAGCGCAGGACAAGCAGCTTCTGGAAATCAGACAGCGCATCCTGCCAACTGCCTGGAAGGTTCTCTCTGAAACACAAGAAACCAATAGACTTTGCATCAGAGGTCATAAACAAGTTATTACAAGTTTCAATGTCCTTTTTTCTGTTGCTTTTAAAATATTAATAGATTGTACTGAACAATGACTACCGCTTCTCTTATTTATCGTGCTTCATGTATCTGATATTGTTTGCTGAAGATATTAAAGGTTGTTAATAATATTACTAAAATTAAAACCTTTCATCAGTAGGGATAGACCAGTGGTTCCCAACCTTTTTTCACTCAAGGGCCACTTTTTCTAAGTGGGAGGACACGAGGGCCACTTTTTTCTTAGCTGAAGGACATTATGGGGCCACAAAGCTAAAATTTAATTAACTAGAAGCATAAAAAGTGTTCTAATTGAATCAAAATATAATGTTTTTGGTTATTTATAGATGTCAACATGAAATATTTTGTAATAAAATATAATTATGTGTTCTATCCTGTCCAAATTGTCAATTTTTTCAAATGTTTTGGTCAATTCTATGACAGACGAGGGCCATTTTTTTAGGCTTGGCGGGCCACTTTTGGCCCGCGGGCCACGGGTTGGGAACCACTGGGATAGACCATGAAAGATTGTTAGTTTTCATAAAATCATGCCATGACTGCCATGGCTCAATCCAGATGCTTTGTTTGTTTTGTTTGTTTTGACACTATGAACTGACCTGTGCGGGTCGGTGCTGTCAAAAATGTCCTTGAAGTCTCTCAAGTACTGGCGGAAGTCTGAAGCAAACGATGCAAACTTTGGCAGCGAAGGGAGTGTCAAGATTTCGCCCCATGACCTTTCCGAGATCCAGTCTGGAGAAGGGTTGGGAAGATCCTTTGGTTTATGTGTACCACCGGCCAACAGATAGCGCCACTCATCCTGCAATTAAAATATTAATAATAGATATAAAAAGAAAAAAAAATTAATTAGTATTTCTTCAAATGTTATGCTGAAATAGATGAAAAAATTGATATAAAATTATAGATGTTAGTTTATGTGTGACTTTGGCCAGGAACAGGGAATGCTTTTAAGATCAGCAGGGAAATGAATATTTACCTAAAAGCCCTGATTCTTGATATTTGCATAATTTAAGTAATCATAATTAGCAATGCAACTGTACCTTTGGCTCACTATTTTGCAAACTATATAATACCACATAATGCATAAAGGCGAAAAAATTTATTTTTACATCAGGTAGAAAATGATTTACATTTTATTTCCGATTTCCCGCCAAATGATATATTCATTTAACATGGACATAAATTTTGGACCAAATGTTCAGAAAATTTCCATGATGTTCTTATGATATCAGTGACAAGTGGACCTTTTGGTCAAGGTCACATATATCTACATGCTGCACTTTGATCTCTAACAGTCATTAATACAAGAAAATGAAAAAGTTCTTCAAACAATGTATTTCTTCAAAGCTTCTCATATTCGGATTATTGAAATCCAGTCCAATGCAATGAACCAATCTAATTCCGTCTGACTATAATTTCTATATGTCTGTATATGTTTGTCGTCGCATATATCTATCTGTCTCTTTGTCTCTCTCTTCCAAGTGATATACTGAGATGCTGTACCATGTCGATTAGTCCTTGATGCTGAAGAATGCGGACACAGAGAAGGAACGCAAATAGCAGCTTGTGCTTTTCAAACAGACTTCGACAGACGTTGCAGTACAGACTGAATGTGAAATAGTCGTTGATATTCTTGCTACGCTTCTCAATGTTTTCTGCAAGAAAACAAAAACACAAATCAGCAAATCACATTTTGCATACAAGTTTCAAATTCAGACTATAATGTTTTTCGTTCGAGTTCTTTTCGTATTGAAGTCCACTTTGATTGCAAAGTCTCTGTTTTTGACTGTTTGTGGCTCTACTAAGTATGACCTTAGGAAACTGTTCTCTTTAGCCAAGGTTGGGTTGAGAGCGCTCCTGAGTAGTAACCTCAAAGGGGCACTATATAAAACCGTCATAATAAATGAATGAATGAATGAATAAATGAATGAATGAATGAATACTTTATCAAACAATCTGACAATGCTGATTAGCTTTCATATGACGTATGATCTTCTCATTCCAAGCAACAATCACTGACCTCCTGGTTCCGCGTTGCTGATGCTGCCAAGAAAGATTCCAATGAACCATTCAAGTGAATACTGATACATGGGATCGATGCTTGCAAGGTCAGCGACACAGAAGAAGAGGATCTGGGTGTTGACGGCCACAGGAATGTACTGGCTCCTTATCACATCGATGTCTCGCTCCGTCTGCTCAGCTATCGAGACCTTCGTCTAGAAAACATGACAAAAATCAGAGTCACATTTGCAGTATTTTTCAGATAGAAATTACATTCGCTTATGTGGGTATCTGGTCATTTGAAAAGCACCCATCAAAAATCTCACAATCTGAACAAGACAATCTAATGGAGCTAAACAGATGGATCATAAAACGGCTTCACATATGATGTCAATGTTATAAGTTGTTGGTACTAGTTGGTACATATGAATGGTACTTGATATAACACAATTATCTGCAAGACCTTCTCTTGAAACGATCGTCCTAAGCATATACCAGTGTCATTTGTCTATGGTAAGCATGTGCCTATGAAACCATTAGCACAGTTCATCTGGCTCTGCTCATCAAGCACTTTAAACTATCAGACCAGCTACCCAATCATGAACACGCATGCAGAAATGACATTCATGAGAAATTCTTTACGAAGAACATCCACTGAGCAGACGACAGACAGGAAGAGTAAAAGACGAAAAAGAGACAGAGAAAGATTAAAGAGAAACTTCTGTCATGCTGATAAGATTGCGTGAATAAAATGGAAACAACAATATCCAAAGATCGCCGAAAATACTGATACCTTGATTTCTTGCGACTTAATCTTTGACGCCTCAAGCGTCTGAATGAGGTCGATATCATCGACTGGACTTCCCTGCGACGTACTAAGTCGCACGAGAATCTTATCTTCAATCTCTTTCAACTCCTGCTTCATCTTAGCGTTGCTCACAATCAGATGGTTCTTGGCATCTTCAAGATCCGGTCTTTCTTCAGCAACCACAAGACCAAGCAACTGGTCCTCAAGACCACTAATGCCAATCAACAACAACAACAAGATTCAATCAATCAATCAATCAATTTTTTTATTGGTCCATAAGTATCGAGCACACTAAGATATAAGGCAGGAAAAAAGTTACATAATCACAAATTAATCAAGCAATAATCAAAGTGAAAACTAATTAGATAATGCAAATTATATGAACCCTGGGCCTAGATTGGAAATACCCCCAGGAATATATAAGAAGAGATTATTTAGACCCATTGGTTATAGGATTGAGTTAGACCAGTGTGTAAAGAGAACTCTAAAGTACAGATTCAACGATTGATATTGTAAACAGTTTATTATATTTGAAAGTAATGCATTTAAACAATTTCTGGATTATTTCTGTATCTCAGAATCTTTGTGAATCTTACTAGTGCTGGGTTGGGCAAAACGTTGGGCTGGACAGAATGTCTCTAGATCTCAGTAGCCTCTCTGGTCAAATAACGCTTGTAGAAAATCAGAAAGATGAGGTTCTATAAATATGCGGTCAATTTTAGCATCTTCTCATCTGTTTGGTAACCAGGTTTCAGTAACATCACAATATTCATGTGCACTCTAATGTTTGTCAGCTACCCACTGGTTCAGTTCCAACAACAAAGGGCATATTTAAAGTGAACTGGACAAGTGAATGTGTACCTTGGAGACAGTGTGAAATTGACGAGAGTAACTTTGGTTGAAGTCTCAGGTGTGTAGTGAGGATTAGGCATCTTAGTTGTGATGTAGAACTTGAAGTCTTCGTGATATGGTATCACTGCATCTCCAAGTTTGATCACAAGACTGCCTTGCAATTTGTATGTCTTTAAATAAACACAAAAGAAAAAATTAGCATTTAACCATTTCCCATAATATAGTGAGTACATGTTAACACAAATGGTCAGGAGGTTATGCACTATAATACCATTTGTAAAAGAGGCTGCACAAGAAATGGGATAATGCTGAAAAGTTCATACTTAGTGCTACACTGCAATCTTTTGCATGGTGCATTAACCAGTACACAGTATCAAAATTACTATCTTGCAAAATATTTATTTAAATGTGACTTACTTTATTTTTCTTAAATAATATCCCCATAATAGAAGTAAAAAATTTCGTATTTCCAGTCACCTGTTTCAATAGGACAGGCTCAAGAGCTGGGTCCAGTTCCTCACCAACGTTTTCCAGAAGGCAAGGCTTTCCGAAGCGGATGGCATTTTCCAGGCTGCGTAAGAAGTCCTTATCAGACAGCTTCACAACATCCATGCCATTCTCTTTCTCCTAAAAGACCACAACGCACGTGACAATAAAACGCAATTCACGTCAAAGACTAATAAAAAAACAACAATGATACCTAACTCTAAATTTGCATGTCAATTTACCAAAGTACAAAAAAGTGAAAATGTGCAGATCTACCATATATAAAACATTTTGAGCACAAGACATTTGTAATGAGAAAGAAAGACAAATAGGCAGATAGAAAAAAACAGAGACATACATTCAGACTGACAGACAGACAGGCAAACAGAGACAGACAGATACACACAGACTGTACAGACAGATAGATAGACAGAAAGACATATAGGCAGACATACACACACAAACAGGTAGACAAACACACAGACAGACAAACACAGACAAAACACAGATTGAATGAGATAGGAAAACATACAAGATTCTTGATCCACTTGTTCGCCTGTCCTTGTGGATCGATGAAGAGCGGCCATCGTCGTGTGAATTGAACGATTACTCCATTCTCTACGCTCAGGTTGTCCTTTGGTAGTCCTGCTATCTGCCAAGTGCGCACACGCACGGGGTCGCTCAGGGTTTCCGTTAGGGTGCACTGTTCGTTGTGTGGCACCTTGTGCAGTTTCAGTGCATCTATCCAACCGTTTACCATCTGCACTCGGTACTCACCCTACGCAACAAGTTCAACCAACTTTTACTCATCATCATATCATTAATATAGCATAAATAATAATTAAATATATTATATTCTATTATATTGTATCTAAAGTACTATATTATATTATATAATATGTATTAGTATCCCATGCTAATTCAGACCCTGCTTTTTTCAAGAAAATCCATTGTTTTCAATTTATTTTGGTTTCATATCATTTGATCTTACACAAGCATAAACAATTCACTTATGTTATAATTATGTTGGTATTAGGTACTCATAAGTTTGCACTGAGTTAATGTACTGCAATTCAAGAATGAACTTGCAAGTCTAACGCTTAACTACCTAGTATCACTGTAAGTATGTAGGAATTGTAGGCTTTACATAGCCATCAGTCACAGTAATTTTGGTTTTATATGAAAACAATACCAGAAAGAAAAGAATTTTTTTATAACAATTATGATCAGTATTGTCATAGTGATCAGGTAGGCATTCTACCATAAAAATTATGCTAATAATTAGTTCAAAATAATCTTGTAACTCACAGTGAAAGATCCAAGGTAAGCCACAAAACCAGCCGAAACAAGAATATCTCCGACGATGTTATCGAGAGTCCTGTCAAGACGTTGAACTGTTTCCAACCAACGACCTTTCTCATCACTTAAGCCTCCAATCAACTAAAAATAAAAACCTATTCTGTGTAATTCAAATATTAAATATTAAAGCAGCTGATTTAAGAGTATTCCGAATGAATATGAAGAAATGCCTAACTTTGATAAAGACAATAATAAATAATGCAAGAAATCTCACATTTTTCATCAGGTGAACTTTGTATGAAATTTTAAGTTAATCAGATAATAAAAAAATTTATTGAGCAAAACCTTAAGTAAATCAGAAAATATAATGTGTGAAATTCAGTAATCACACAATAATTATAATGCATGAAAAATGAAGTACCAATTCACTCAATAAAATGCAGGAAAGTTAAAGTTCGTATCTTACAACAAGTGAAACCTGAAGCAAATCACACAATAAAATTAATTAAATCCGAAGTAAATCAGAAATTGCATTAATCTGTGATTTATAAAAATGCCAACCAACTGACCTTGTCCGCACGTAGGAGTCTCGCCTCGCATTCCTTTGTCTTGAAGTCCAATTCCTCTTTCTTTCGAACACACTCATCGTACTTGGCCTGGAGTGTAGCAAGACCTTCGACGACATCTCTAAGCTTTTGTTTTGCCACATCCAGGATCCTCTGCGTCTCTGCAAGGTCTTCCTGCGCAATACGCATCGCCTCCCTCTTTGGAGCAACGGCCTTAGCCACAAAGTGGTACTTGTACATTGCACGAACCCACAGGCAAATAGACGTGCAAGCCTTCGACACCTACAGCACACAAAAAAGTATAACAGCTCTACTTAAATAAAAGTAAACTAACGTTGTGAGACGGAACCAGGACCTAGCATGCTATGCTCATTGCTAAACCAATTGATGAGAAATTCATAGAGTGCACTGAAATTCACAGTTATAATTTTATGTACTGGTAAATTATTTTCAAAACAGCATTTAAAGTAATTTGAATCATTTGCTATATAAGTTTCTTAATGTATTTGAGACCGTTTGTATGAGCCCAGAATAGAATAAAATGGATTGACAAAAGAATTAAATGCAAAGGTTGCAGAACCTTTTCAATGGCTGTTGGAGTGAACGATTCACTTTCGATGTAAGGCTGAATGTTCCTTATGATCTGATCCGTGATCTCATCTTTGCGATACGTAAACAGTTCTTCGAGGAATTTGTGAGGGTCGCTGAGATCCTTCTTGCCCACTTCCCAGTAGTCATCCTTCTTTTCATTCAGCTGTCATAGATGAGGAAATGTATTGCATGGTCAGGCAAATTAGGATGCAGTAAGATGAGCAGTGTCTGGGTAAGGTATGATAAGGTGATGAAGTAAGGCATAAGATGGTACACTATGCAAATGCATGGTATGATAAGAAAATATACTATAGTGTAAACTGTAAAGTCACAAATGCATCGGGAAGGTGAGATGTAGTAAGGCAGGGAGAAAATATAACACAAGATAAGGAAAGACCTGTGGAAATGCCAAGCAATGCAGAGAAGGACAAGAAATGGCAGAGAAATGATAGTCAAAGTGCAGAAATAAGTCTAGGAATCTCGAAAGAGTGAGTTACCAATGATAGCAAAATGTTCAAATAAAGACATAAAAAAATAGGGCCTAAGTCAGACAATCAAACAAAGTAGTACAACCTGATCTGAGGGCTTTCTCAAAGGTGCAATAATTATGCAAAACATCCAAGTACACTAAATGAACCTCAAGACTAGAGGATGGGAAGGGGGGGCCGCAAAAATCTAGTTATGTTCCACAAAAAACAATTAGTTGACTGAATATGAATGGAACACTTTGAATATTATATCGTTGCCTAAAGAGCAATATGAGACAAAACAAAACAAGACAATAGCTTAAAACTAGAGAATGGACAGAATCCATTGACGGCCTCGCTTCAGAAAGGACAGCAAGATGAGGGCCGCAAAAATCTAGTCATGTTCCACAAAAAACATTTTGTTGACTGAATATGAATGGAATACTTAGAATATTATATCGTTGCCTAAATAACAAGATGAGACAAAACAAGACAAGACAATAGCTTAAAACCAGAGAATGGACAGAATCAATTGACGTTCTTCGTAATGTAATGCTAAATGTCAATCATGTAATGAGGAACCTTTTCCACCTCTAGCAAACACCACCTATAACTTACGCCCTAGACGGCATCCTTTTGTTCTACCAGTTAAAGATGTTAGAAACTTTATTCCGAGGGTTCTCTTTGTTGCCCATTAATGACATTTTTATCCTCACATTACTTTTGTTGTTTATTTTTAAAATGCATTGACTTGTAACTGGGTGTGGTGTGTCACCCTGATTTGTCTCAATTAAACGAAGATTATTGTTCTCACTTGAGGAAGGACAGCAAGACTATGGGAAACAAGGTAAAGATAAGACAGAACTCTTCAAAAATGAGAATATCTAAGGATTCTGACCTTTTCACCCGGGACCTTCTTTGGCTTGATTGCTTTCATGATACACACAGCTTCAATGACCATCTTAACGCCCTCTGGTGGTCTCTGCATTGCACGAACTTCTACGATGTCATCTCGTTTCAACGTCTTCAGACTGACAAGGGCAGCATCCTACACCACACAAATCAAACCAACATCAACATTCAAGCCAATTTGAATGCAAACAAAAGATAGTTCAGAATTTCCGTCCCCAGAGAACTAACTCTTAGGTAGCCATGAGTATGAGGTGCTAGCACCGTCATTTTCTTAGCCACAGCATAGAAGGGCGGCTGGCCAGTCCTCTCCCTCGCCGTCTTATCTGTCCACTGACAGTGTACGGTCGGTGTACTAATTATAAATTAGTTGGCTAGGAAGCATAGGTGGAGCAGAAGTCTTGACACAAATTTCAGAGAACTCGAAAACATGAATTGCACATTTTAGACCAAGCAGTCTATGTCAAGGGAAAGAACAGGTCATCTTACAGCTTTCAGGAATAACACAAATGCAAAGTCAACGTTCGCACCAAACAATCCCTGGCTAGCGAGACTTTGGCCTTGTGGGTCTCATGCATTAACGAACATATTCAACAAATATGATGCAATTACAAACTGTAATATGTTGGTTACTGAATAAAATGCTACATTGTGCTAATAATTATAACACATAAATGCACACCGTTATTAGTAATGAATGCTTTCAAACTTTGCAGGGATATCTTCCATTTATACCATTTCCATCATCATTAAGTATATTATTCGACTATTGAATCAAAAACTTACGAGTGCAGGCAGCGCTTCATTAAGATCTTTCTGAGCATCATCTGCAATCGCCTGAGTTTCTCGAGCCTTCTGAGCCGCCTGTGTTTCCTCTGTCTGCACGACCATTTTCGTTTCTTCTGCCACTTTCTGACAAAAACAAGCCCAATTACAAGCTTATAAAACAAGCCTGATCACTTTACAGTAAGAAAATACAACAAAGTCCTTACAGAATAATCCAAATAACTTCTAAACTAGAATAGCACAGTTTATCTGCTTCATAAAACCAAGCCCAATCTCTTTCTGACAAAAGCAAGCCTAACAATTTTTCAACAATCAGTCCCAATCTCATATTGATTAAAAAAACAAGCTCACTAACTTTCTCATAATGCAAAAGCAAGCCCAATCACAGCATTCAACAAACATACCAGTACATTTTATCATTGAGCTTTGGAATACATGTAAAATGGATGTGCAATGAAATCATGTTCTAATGCTGAATTCAAGATTTCTCTAGTTATAATTCACATAGTAAGTGCAAAAAGAGAATGCTTTGTAATAGTTGTAATGGTAATCCTGAAATTACTACAGAGCCCAAGAAAGTAAAGTTGTGGGAATTACATTTAGCCTATTCATTATAAATAAGACTGAAGGGAGTTTATCTCATGAGAATGATTGGCTCCAAACAAACTAGTAAGGCACAGTCAATATCATATCAAGTTATGTAAGTTTGTATGATGTATGTAGGTCTTGTAAGATTATCTTACCGTATCTTCTTCAATCTTCACAACCGTTGCTTTCGATTCCTGCACAGCTTCCTCCAGTTGAGGTCGCATCCTTTCCAGCTCAGCCTGGAGCTTTACCACCTCCTCTGACGTATTCAACAACTGTTCACATGCAAAGAGATCAGCATCATGACATCAACTCAATTCTCAGCCAGCACACACACATTGCGTGAATGGTAGATGTCCAACTTGGTCCAACATGTGTGTGCTGGTATTATACCGTAATTATTGTAGGTGACTATAAGTTAGAAGGCGCATTAAACACCAATCACATTCAACAAAAGGGCATTATTTATGTGGTCCAGTTATTTATGTGGTCCAGTTAGCTACATAGGCAATAGGCTGCATCCCATGATCCTTTAATTTAGAGAACAGACCTGTCGATCACGAACAGCTTCAAATCCACACACCTTAGGTGGGTTAGGGCCATGCAGTGATTACAGTTCCCATATAAAATCAAGTACATTTATATTAACCCTTTAAGCGCTTGATAAAACCCTAAACAATTAAGACCTTATCAAGTCCTGTTTTCGTTCTGTTCTTTGCCGTTCTCAACTCGTTTGTTTTCAGCGTCATCAGTTTGTTAAAGATTCCAAGAAGTTCGAGATAACTGGTCGGAGTGACATAGTTGTAGCGATTCAGTTCCTGCATGAAACGTTTTGAGTTGATGGCTACTGACGAATGAATTTCCTGGCACATCAAAACCTAACAAAGAAAAATCACAAGAGGTGCCCATTCTTCAATAGATAAAGCATAAAATTAATAATAAACATCTTTGTTTAATTTCAAACTAGTAAAATACAGAAAGATAACAATTTATGTTATGAATGGATGATCACAAGTGATTACAGAAGTCAAATTTAACTGTCAGTAGCCCTGCACAAGATGAAAAAGGAACCACTTACTAGGCCTGACATAACCTCGTCAGAAGCATCGAGCTCAGGCAGTTCACTGAGGAACCTCATGGCCACAGAACGCAAGGCGTCGGTCGGCCATTCGCTGAACCAGTCTATCGTGCAGCAGTTGACAAGCGCCGGAAACTGACGCAGCCGTGATCGAAACACTTCACCGATGGGACTGAAAACAAACATGGCCATGTTTATTGTGTGAAAGAAAATCAAGTGTTGTCATCATTACTACTCATCATCAACATCAACAACATAGCAATCATGATCGTGAATTTTTATAGCACCACTTCACGAGAAACTCCTCAGAGGCGCTCCCGACGTGACAGCACCAAACCACGATCAACGAGAATGTTGTTGGCGTGATACTATGCAACGGCCTACCTCTAAAGTTGTTCCTGTTCTCTAGGTCACTCTTCGATACATTCTATTAAGCAATCGAAAACTGTTCTTCTTAGTCGTGCTGGAATCTGGAGCGCCACTGAGTAGTTTTCTTCAAGAGGTGCTATGTAAATACTTGAATGAATGAGTGAGCGACTGAATGAATCATATAGGCCACAATGAGTGTCTGAACTGCTGAGAACAACAGATCACCTCATAGTGATGACAGTGTGCAGATTTGAGCGCACTCGTTTCGTAAAAGCGGAGAACATGTTTGTCTTGGTCGGCTGTAGTTCAGCATCTTGCACGATTGGTTTCATCGCTGTGTATATGTTGTCCAGTTCTTCAGTGACGTAGATGTTTGGAACATCGCCGGAGTTCAGAATGTTGTTCAGGTCTTCCAGGAATGACTCACGCTTTATCTAAACACGATAAAATTAAAATAAATATTTTAAATCAACTCACAATAAAAGGGTAAAAAGTCAAGTGGCCCGTTAATCACCCAAACAAGCTTAAAAAATAATATGTAAATAGAAATTAGTTAAATAAAAGTGTTTAGCAAGATGACAACTGTCAGAGAAAACTCAAAGAATTATTAAAATAACCATACAACATATTAGAAATTCGTTCTTGCAAGTTACACCTTACCACAAATTAACCACAAATTAAGTTTAGTGTTGGATATTTTTTTAGTCAAGTTCATCTAACTGTTTGCATCTGTCAGCTAGCAACCTCTGTTATCACATCATCAGTTCTGGCTAAGTTTACTGATTTAGCATGCAATGAAGATCTTAACTGCAAATGATCCTGTCCTAAAACTGAGTTACTAGCCTGCGTGTCACTGAAGAGAAAGACAACAGGAGTGTTTTCAAGGCCCGCCTTCAGCATGACCTTCTTGAGGTCATCTCGCCATTCTGTTACACCGTAGTTTTTAGATAATTCAATCTGGAACAGGTCGTACTCCGACCTATAAGCAAACGCAAATCAAGAAACTGTATAAATACCACTCATATAACATATTTAAAAATGTACTACCATAAATTTAAAAACAATGACATTGACACTGTTTTATAATGAGCAGCAGTGAGGCAGAATGTTCTGCTGAGGGAAAATTTCCTGTTGATCCTCCTACCCATAATTATTGCCTCACTTCCTTCTCCCTTCCCTCTTTCACTCCCCTTTAACCTCTTTCAACAACAGTGACAATGAAAGCAACTGCCAAATCTGTTCTCACAGTATTTAATTCTCCATGAAATGCCTCATCAAAATCGAAGATATCTCAGCACACCACTCTGCATCAATTGCCTTGACCTACATTTCGAATTGCAGAACAGATATCGAACCATTTGGCTAAAATACCATCATTCTCTGTTTAATTTAATAAAATTTATGCTTAAAACTAAACTATTGCGGTCAATCAATGTAAGCAGTTGCATACTGAAAATTTGGGTCCCTACCTTTTTAAGCTGACACTGCTTGTGCACGACTCCGTTTGTACCCAATGATTGCTTGCTTGACGTGTAATAATTTTCTGAGTTCAAAGAGTTCAGGTACAATAATAAAATAAAATTAAAAAAAGCTTTAAATACAATTGAGGTATTATGTTGGTGATAAAATACTCACACATGAGCGGCTAATCTGGTGAGGCTTTGTCTTCCACTTCCACCAACGCCGAGCAGGAGAGCATTTCCGAGCGGTTGTCGGATGATTCGGCCGATGCGACAGAGATGTTTGATGGCATCCATGAAGAGAACGAGATGCATCTGAGCCGTGTTCACCTGATTGTAGTCGTCGAGGAAATCTGACAATGTCTTCGTCAACTAAATTTAACAGAAATACACAAGTGCTATATAAATATGCGTTGGTTACATTACTGTCTAAATCACAATTGCTGTGCATCATTGTTTGTATGTTTGTATGTGCACTTGCTATAGCGCCCCTTCAAGCTCTCTCTGCTCAGAGGCGCTCCCGAATGCAGAGCGGACACTGTATCGGAGTTTCACGCCGAAGCGCTGAGCAATTGTGAGTGAAGGACTTGCCCCAAAAAATTTCCTGTACTATATGTCTAATCGAAATCCTCAGGCATCATCATACTATTTTGTTTTGTAATTGCAATCACCATGCATTATCATAATTATTATTATTTTTAAATTGCAATTATAGAGTGGGGTCAATAAAAGAAAACCCTTGAGATTTGTTCATGGCAATCTAGCCAGCGGGAAAAAGAGTTAAAATCAGTCAAGCAAGCCGAGAGGTAAAGAAATTGTACTTGAAGGTTTTCAACAGTGTAAAAGTTTCAATTTATCATTGATGTCTGATGCATAATATTAAGTCAGTGCAAAGTAAATACATGTACGCAAGAAATGAAGACCACTTACAGATCTAAGCCTAAATACAGTCATCCAAGACCAACCTTCGCATGGTCTTTGACTTCAGCATACGGTCTAGCATCAAACGCGTCACCAGCAAAGTCTGCATAGAGAAGCGAATCAGATGTGACGACTTCTTCTAATTCTACGCTGAAGTTGGTCTTCATCTGGTTCTTAAGAAGCGCAGTGAACCAGTTGCGGTCATCTTCATTCACAAGACGATCGGCAAAAACTCTTTGGCTCTCGTGAAACCAAAGACGCAGGAGATCTGGAAGAGTCTAGAAAGAAAACAGAAGACCATTGGATAAGAATGGAATTTTTTTTCAATTTATTTTTTCAGAAAAACAAATAATAATTTCAGTTACACTCTCATGATGAGAGAGCATTAAAAGTGACAAAAAAGTGACAAGAAAACCAATGAAGTTTGTCACTAAAGTGTCAAAGAAAACCTGACCAACCATAGTTAGTACCCAACAAATTATTGCAAGTCACCTAAAAAAGACAGAACAATGACAACTGTGGAAGAATAAATAGTCACTTGCAATAATAATCATGTCAACTGAGCTCAACAAAGAAACATTATACGATACTAAATATATATTAGTTAATTAACTCATACATCGATTTTTGCAGCGTCTGCCATCAGCATTCCCTGGAAGACTTTCGACAGATCTCGTAGGTTGAAAGTATAGTGACTCTTTGATGGAGTCGGTAGCAGTTGAGTTGTAATCGTGTTGTAAACTTCAATGCATGTGTGCACAATTTTAGGACCATGAACCAATGTTTCTGCAGAAGATTCTGTAACGATACACACAATCAGTATTCATCCATTCATTCTGAGAATTTATGTAGCGTCACTTCAAGAAACATACTCAGAGGCAATCTCTGCAGTGTCCAGTAATAACCTACATATGATGTTAACTGTCATTTGAAAAAAATAAATACATCAATTAGCTAAATATTTATATTTATTGTCTGAAGGTCAGAATGTTACTACGCATTAATTTTAGTGTCAACTTGCAGAAACAGAATCAGGCCTATTCATTTATCTGAAGTATACGGTTTGGCAAAGTTTTCCCAACCAGGGCAAAAATATGACTTCCATGCACAAGGTTGATAGGAGATACTTATTAAAAGTATAAGATCGCTGCTCTAGTCATGGTGCAGAGGCGCTATATAAATTCATTTAACAAATGAATGAATGAATGAATGAATGCAGGAATGAATGAATAAATGAATGAATACATGAATAAATGAATGAATGAATGAAAAATGAATGAATGAATGAATGCATGAATGAATGAATGCATGAATGAATGAATGCATGAATGAATGAATGCATGAATGAATGCATGAATGAATGCATGAATGAATGAATGAATGAATGAATGAATGAGTGCATGAATGAACTTACGTATCCATCCATTGAGAATTGTGCCAAAGATTTTCGCTTTGCTTGGATCTTCAAGTTCTGTGAAGGCCAAATAGTTGAAATGCCTCATGAGACGAGGGGTCACAGGGTTACGACCTCCGCCCGGTGGACCCATCGCGCACACAAAGTTCACATCCACCATGTTGCGGAACTCACCTAATGAAAAGCATCACTTCGTTATATTTACATCAAGTAATGTCTCAACTGTTTGAATTTTATACAACAAAAGTATCTATTCATCTGTAGATGAATTGTCACTCTTCTTATAGTGCATATCATTCATTCATTCATTCATTTAAGAGATTAATTATAGCACTCCATTCAAGACTATCTAATCAATAATAATAAAAATAACAGCTATAATGATGATAACAAGAACAATGAAGACATTGGAAACACATCCTAATAATGAGCAATTTGAATCCTTTGATGCATGAAATGAAACAAATCAGTTTATTGTCTATAATAACAATAATGATGATGATGATGATGATGATGATGATGATGATGACGACGATGATGATGATGATTATGATGATGGCAATGATGATGATGATGATGATGATGATGCTATCATTAAGTCTGTGATACCTGTCATCCTCATCATCCACCACCTGATTGAAAATCTGTTACTTACCGATTGCCTTCCGGTCGTACCATCCTTTGAAGTCCATCCACTGGCGAATGAGTTCGATTGGTGGCTGTGCGCCATAGACCTCGAGCGCCGGCATATTGAGATCATCGATGAAAAAGATGATCGTCTTACCAAGAGGTGGGCCGTACACTCCCTTACGCCTAACACAAAGAACAGTCCACTTTTAAAAAAATGGAAAGCCCAAAAACTAGAATAGCAATCAAAATAATAACTAAAATTCAATAAGTTTAAGAATACCAATGCTTAATCCATTCAATAAATTCTCCAAATAAATACACAATAATTTCGACAACAATAAATAACCAAAATAATATAATAATAATAATAACTAAAATAAATACAATCAGTTATAAATTAAAATTCGATATTCAAAAAAGGAAAAGCTTTAGTAATTGAAACCTTTTGTCTAGTTTTCCATCAATGAGATCTTGCGTCTGATTGGCCGACGTCTTGGCAGAGAAAGTGATGAACTCTGGGGTGAAATCTTTTGGCATATTCTTCGTCAGTTTATCCGACAAGGCAAGAGTCTTCCCTGTTCCAGTTGGACCAACACACAACACCTGTTCACAAACAATACATTCCATTGTAAACAATAAAAACAATGCATTGCATTCCTAACAATACATTCCATTGTACAACTTGCTCCATACAAATGGCAGCATAATAATTATTATAGCATTTTCGTTTGGTTCAGAACTAATTTGCATGTACTAATGTATCAATCAATCAATCAATCAATCAATCAATCAACCAACCAACCAACCAACCAACCAACCAATCAATCAATCAATCAATTAATCAATCAATCAATCAACCAGCCAGCCAATCAATCAACCAACCAGCCAATCAAACAAATAATCAGTCAATCAAACAATCTTTTTTATTGACATAACAACAGAAATCTCAGGTAAACTTAGAAATTTATGAAACACAAAAAAAAAAACAGGGAATAGAAAGCCTCTCCTGTCTACACTCACTGTTCGATGATTTGTGAGCAGAAGTTCCAGGACAAAGGCGCTGCGCACAGTGTCTAGTGTCGGAACGATGATGTCTGAGAACTTGGTGTCCGCAGAAATGGAAAATTCTGGAAGATTCTCCATCCAATTTCTCCAGCCAATCTATAAAATTCATCAAAAGAATTCAGTAGTTTATCAAAATTTAATGATTTCAACGGTAACACAATATAGTACGGTAAGAAAACTGAATGCAGCATAAAAAAATTATACTTAGGAATATTACAATGTTCAGTATAATAATGATAATAATACAAATAATAATAACAATAATAATACTAGTCACAATGAGGATGCAAAAAACTTTTAACCCAGTTCTATAGTTTCTTGGAGCTGCTACCTCCTGCGAGAAAAAAATAATTAGCCACAGAGATAAGATCTAGTAGATCATAAAAAGGCACAGATAACACAAGGAATAATGCAGAGATGAATCTGCTTCAGTACGCCATAATCTAATATAAAGACAAAATGGGAAAGCATAAGCAAAAGTACAACACCATTCTAACAATGTACCATATTTTATGTTACCTTTTGCAATTTGATAGTATCTTCAATTTCATCGTCTTGAAGCGGCAGACTAATGCCTGCATCGTTCAGCTTGTAGTCATAGACCAGTCCTTGAGTTGGAAATGGCATAGCCACCTGTAAACAATAAACAAAAAATTCATAATATAATACAATAGTATTAATAATACAATAATGCTACATGTCTGTCAGTCTGTCTGCCAAAGGCTTCCATTACTGTGTTTTCTCACTGTGTCATTCGCTAGTGTGACACAAAACGTGTGAATCCCGTGAGGCTGCTAACAGTGGTGAGTATCCTCAACCTCGATAGGGGTGACACAAAAAATGTTTACACAACGTGAGCAAATCCAGTGGAGCTGGTGAGCACCAATCACTTCGCTGGGGGGAAAGGAGCAAAAAAATTTAACACAAAGCATGAGTGCATGTTTTCGTTTCACATTTCTTAAAGTTATATGACAACTATTTGTCTTAAACTCATAGGGCCTACTCAGAAATATTGTTGCATTAATATTGATTGCCAATAAGAAACACTTTGCCCTCCCCCCAAACCATCTTGTGCACTGGCTTTGCAAGAGAAACAGAAGAACTGGTAAATGATAACCAGATTAAAAGTTAGGTAGACAAACAAAATAGCAAACTGATGAAGGTGAAGTATGAAGGTCAGTCCTTTAATAATAATAATAATAATAATAATAATGTTTAAAAAAATAATAATAAAAATAACGACAATTTATATGGCGCCGTAACACGGCCATACCGCTACAAGGGTGCCTAATTCTTTAACGACACGCTGCATTGGTTTATCTGCTTCTCATATTGCCATTCATCTGCTTTCTGTCTGAGTTTTCATTTACCTTGGCTTTGGTCATTTTCTCTCTCATCCATTTGTTGAACTTAATTCGTCCGTCGTTGTCGCACGTCGATCCTATCGTCCAAACGATTGAGAAACAGAACCACGGCTCAATCAACTCAGAGATTCGCTTCAGTCGATCTTCAGGTGGAAGTTTCTCACCCTGCAATCGCAGAAATTGCTATTCTTAATATTGGACAATCATCATGCATCAAGCGATAACACAAAGAAGTTTTGGAATTAAATGTCTACCTTGGGCAAAATCTAAATCTAATGAGCTCAGTAGTGAACTTAGAATATGTGATCTTATAAAATTTAGTCATCTTTCAATAAATTTCATTGTCAAACATTTTCATCAAAGGCAATAAGGAAAAATTCGATACGGGAATCGGAGACTAATAATCCTTTACCAGGTCTTAAGGACTATCATTCTTAACTTTTAGCCAGGTTAAAAGAAATCAAATTAAAAGACCTAAAAGTAAAAACTACATAAGAGTTACCTACAATAACAATACAATTCTGGTAGAAAATATATCACTTTCCACACAGGATGTAAAATAAAAGCACTAATAAAATGTCACCTTTGGAAATTTTACAGACAACTTTGAACTAAACAAGTAACCGCACCAAGAACCAGTATCAATATGCACTACCGTAAGCAACTGCATAGAAAAAATACCTGCACCAAAGTACATGTGTATGAATGTATAAGCAAGCAAATAAAAGCTTATTTAGAAAATCCGGAAAAGCTGTTATGCAAGTAAGTCATAATATAGAGATGGCTTTACAAAAACTTTAAATGCCATCAAAACAAGTAAAGCAAAATCAATTCTTTTGAAGAAATTATGCAATTAGCACCTTGATGAAGCAGACAGCTCAATACACGTATTAATGCAAAATATAATTTGAAGCTTCCCTGAAATTTGAAAGATATATCAAATATGTTTGGAAAGAATAAAAGATAAGCATAGAGAAACTTTGGCTGAGGATATGCTTAGCTCAATAATTTCATGTCATGTCATTCATTCATTCATTCACTCATTCATTCATTCATTCAACTCCAAAGCAGAAAATAGAGAAATACATATTTAGAAATATGGAATGACATATTTAGAATATATATTTATTCTATAGGGAAGACATAATTACTGAGAACAGGTAAAGTACAATAAGTAAGCTTAGATCAGATCAATCTCATTATATGCCAGAATTGCTAAATACCGTACTTAAAACATTTCAAAACATCATTTGCTTAAAAACCATTCTAGAAGATCTGTTAAAATAGCATAGTATAAATATTTTACGATTCATTAAACAAAGTGACTAGCGGACCGCCAGGCGGCCGTCCAATTTCAATTACTAGCGGACCGCCAGTCACGTGTAACCTGTCACATGAGAGTCTTGATTTTTGAATATTGTTACAATGGCGGCAGTTACCGATAGTTTGTTTTATGTCGGACAAAAGTTTTCTTGTTTTAATGACTTAGAAAACTGCAAAAGAGTATGAAATGAGTAACTTTTGTAACCTAACAATGCGGGATGCAAAAACGTTGCAATCCATGATGAAGTATGCACCAAAGAAAGCAGCACGTGCAAAGGAGCTCCGTTATTACTCGCTTCATGAGGGTCGGTTAGGGCTCAGGTTACGCTTCGTGAGGGTCGGTTAGGGCTCAGGTTAGGCGTCGTGAGGGTCGGTTAGGGATCAGGTTAGGCGTCGTGAGGGTCGGTTAGGGTTAGTATTAAGGTTAATAACAGTAACTATAGTATCGGCGACAGACGTGTCACAGGCGGTCCGCTAGTATTCAGCATTAGACGACCGCCTGGCGGCTTGCTAGTATTCCGTATTGGACGGCCGCCACTGGCGGTCCGCTAGTATTTGAAATTCAAAGGCCGCCTGGCGGTCCGCTAGTCACAGCCTTCATTAAAACACTTTGCATATAATGTGCACGACACTGCACGTGTTATTTTTCATCCTTCAAATAAATTTTTAAAAACCGGCAATTTAATCATTCTTAAAAATTATCAATACCTCTGGTCAATTTCACTTTTCAAAGCACATTATATCAAATGATTTCAGCAAAAACTGAAGAAATTGATAAATATCAAGACTTCATTTTTAATTTATGCATTGTTGATATTTACAAAAAATACAAAATGAATTTAAAATTTAAGAGACAACTTAACATTTTTTGGCAGTTAAATAACATAGCAAAAAATGTATTATTAAGCAGAAAGAGAAGCTGAAATGAAGCAGAAGAATAATAGTTGAACAAAACCAAAAATTTGCAAGTTAGGCAAAAACGCGCTAAAGCGGAAATTCACAATTCTTCTCTCACCGCTTTACGTTGCTGTTAAAAAGAACAAAACAATTTCAACAAAATCCGCAATAATTTTCTAAATGACACATCAAAAACATAACAAACTTAAAATTTTAGAGCAAACTCAATGGAAAATAATCTCTTAAATTGGAAACTAAATCATGTAAATAATTCATGCAGGGTAGAATTTAAGATTACAAACAGTTAAAATAAAATAAAATGCACTGAATGTTACACAACAGGTTCGTTTTATTTACAAAACCACAAAATCATCAAAATCATAGTTTACAATGTCAACAACTGAAAATAAATGCAAACTGCTTTTAAAAAGTCAAAATACTATAAAGAAAAAATGTGACCGGTGCATAAAACCACGCCATTCAATGTAAATCATTAAAGTGCTTCAGGGTTTGACTAAAACTAATACATGAAAAGAAATATATATGAAAAATTAAACAAATATTAAAATTTAAAAAACCTTTACAAACAAATTTATTAACTCAACTTAAAAAAGCAATTATAAAATATGCAACAAAAATACTAAAACTTCAATTTAAAAAAATATTTTACTGATTGATTGATATCTGACAATTGAACAATTCAGAAGAATGTTCTCAAAACTATAGGTCTAAACTTTCTAATATGATTACTACATAACTGACTAAGGCAAAGAGTTTTTGCCATTGAATTATATACTCACATCTTTGGGTCCAAATGGCTTAAAGAAGCAGTCTAGCATCTTCAAAAGACTGAAAGTGAGGTTGCTGTCCATTGCAGGTACAATCTCCTTCAGATTGTGACGCAAGAAATCAATGGCATCCTTAACAGAACAAGGCAGAGTCAAACATTGCCAATTAAATGACCAATTTCCACATGGATTGGTTGATTGGTGCATTAGCTGAATAGGTGATTGATGAACATTGAACAGTGTGGTTGATCAACTGATTAATAAACTGATTGATGAGTTGACTGACTGATAAAATATTGATAGGCAATATGAAATTGTGGATGATACCTTGATGTACTGACTGGCTGGCTAAATGACTACATATTTTTGACTGGCTTTAATAAATTTAGACATCTATTCTATTCTAATTACTAATTTATAAAGCTGGTACGGAATGGCCTTCCTTTAGAGCTACGCCTACATGTACATCACGTGATTCTACCAGAATTCTTTCTCACTAAGCTTAAAACAGTTCTGTTTTGGGTGCCCTGGCGTCGAGAGGCATGAATGAATGAATTAAAAAATTATCAAAGCCTCTCACAGTACAACCCAATCAGAGGCGCTCCCAGTGCAAAGAACCCCTAACTTAACTAAAACGATGAGGATGGGTAACTTGCCCACCCTCGTTGCTATGTAACCATGTGTAGCTGTTTCCATAGTAATTACGCGACTTCTAACATTCAGAACATCTTACGTTAAGGAAGAAGTCGAAGAGATCCTGGAGTTGTTGCCTGTATGGATAGATGTTGTCCATCAACCTCTTCAACCAGCATTCCACAAAAGGTGACAAGCCAAGGATTCCCGGCTCGAGATAGACCATTCCACATCGACTGACGGTGGCAGGGGAGGCCACAGCTAGGTCCTGCACCTCAAACATCATCGTCATGTGCTGTTGAAAGAAGTCAACAAATTACGTCTAAATAATACATTTACTGGTCGAGTTTATTAGTTAAATCAAGTGAATATTTTTATATAGAATTCTATCTATTTAGCTTTGACTCTTTATTATCTGGTTAATGCTCCTGATCACACAACATCGGTACTTACACCCTAATCAATCCAGGCACCACATTCTACATTTTGATGACAGTGACAAATTTCAAAGGAACATGACCAGGGTTGATTTAAGCAGAGTCCAATAAGCAAGCTCAAACCTGTAATTGTCAGGCTACAGACCAAGCAGATATCAAACGAGCTGATTTTATTATCATTCGTAATTTTATGACATCTTAAATGTTTCTCTGTTTACTCTTACAAAATTACATGTTTATCCTCTTTAACATCTGCATTAATAAAATTCTATAAATAATAGCAATAGCAAATTATAGAAATTAATAGCACGGTGTTCTCCAAATAAATTGCATCACTGATAGCTAGTGATACCCAAGCTCCTTATAAGGGATATTGTTTAATTTGGGGAAGAATATCAAAAATAGTTCTACTAATAAATCAAAATACAATAATGACAGAAACTAATAAACAAATTTAAAAAAGAAAAGAACAAGAGTAAAGAATCTGCCAATTCGATGATGCCACTGACCTCAGTGAGTTTGATGATCTCTCCGCTGCTGAGGCAGAGTTTCTTGTTGTCATCGAGCACAGTGTTCATGCTTTCAATCCAGACGGCATCAACCGGTCCATCGAACATATACCAGCGCTTGTCTTCGTCTGTTGACGCAGCACCAATACGAATCAGCGTACACAGGATGCCATCCGTCCTATCAATTGCATATCAACAACAAGTCAATTAGTTATCACTCTTTTAAGTGTCTCAACTAGTCGTCAACCAACCACCACCATCATAGAGATTATTATCAAAATCATCATTTTTATTATTGTCTATACTATTATTATTATTATTATTTATTTATTTATTTATTTATTTTTACCCGAGGTACCTCAGATCCCTCGGGATTTCAAAAAATTATCTGGAGACTTAAAATTATTATTATTATTACTATCATTATCAAAAAATGACTTAGGATTCAACAAATTCTGGACACATCTTTGTATACACTGTCCAGATAACTGCACCATGGTCATCTGGACCTACATGTAATATTATATGTATGTGCAGCAATGAAAATCTGCCAAATATGAACAGATGTAAGAAGATGATAACTATTTCTGACCAACCATTCGTGTGTCATGAGGTCAAATTCCCCGTACAGTTGACCCATTGTGATTGACTTTGGATTGAGGATGTAGGTATGAGTTGTCTCAAAGTTAACTCCTGCAGGTGACATGACTCCCTTCAGAGCGGACTGGGCTCCCTGAAGAACTTCATAGCACTGAAATACAAGGCAATATAACCTAAGGACTTGTAGTTTTATTTAAGTGACTTCTTTTGGCCAATTTACAACTATACAAAATATTCTCTAAAACACTGCAAGTTGTTGAAACAAACAAGTTACCAAGTCAGTTACTATAAATAAAAAATGATATTAAGCAACATCTTTTGTTAGCATCTAATTAGAGGCACAGTATGTCATCAGATTCAGCAAGTACTTGACAAGGTGTATTTAAGATAAAAAGTTAGGTTAAGTTCAGGAAAGAAAGGAAAAAATACGTTCCGGTGATATCACTGACATAAACTGCTGAACAAATCTCGCAGCACATTTACAACAATCTTCTTATCAATCGTAATTTTACAACAAATATTGACTGTAAATGAATGCTTTTAAACATGGAGTCAAAGCCAAAGCAATCATTCTACCTTTGTTTTTCCTGATCCAGTTGGTCCAACCAACATCAGACCATGGCGTACAACTGTTGTCTCATACAACTGGATGCACTTGTGAATAAAACCTAAACGCAAACATTTTGCGCACTGCATAAACATACAAGTACAAAACATTTTGACAGAGTTAACAATATCTCCTTATCCTTACTATTTAGAAATATTTGAGGCATTGTTACTTTTTTTATAGTCAAACCAGAATGATAAAAATTTAAACCAAGTACGATTGAAAATTCAAGTCATCACACATAAAAGTGGATCAGATCAAAAAAGGCCATTGACTAATTGCAAAAAAAATTTATTTTACAGCATTTCCATGTAAATGTCATGAGGACTACAATTTGATTATGAACGAAACCAGCTAAGCCATAATCCTTAGGTTTAACTATCAATTAGCTGATTGGAATGTTAAAAATGAAGACCTTGGCATAGTCATGAATAACTGTACAAATTAACTTCTGTGTAGAAACATGGACAGGTCTGTTAAGTCAATACAGATCACCAATTCAAGGAATCATAAGTAAGGTCAGCAAATAATAACAATAGAAATTCAATTGTTAAAACTGACCATCAACATCCTTGAGTTTCATCTTTGCACACGTCTGTCTAAGAGATGTATTCAACGCTCCGTAGTCAATTGGTTCTTCCCTGAAACATACACAGCATATGTCACAGAGTGTGTGTGTGTGTGTGTGTCTGTGTGTGCGTTTGTGTGTGCGCACGCGTGCATGAGTGATTCAAGATTACACTGCAAAATACTTCATAGTAATCACACAAACACACACAGAGACAAGGTAAGATAGAGTAAGATGAGGAAGGTAACAAAAGTATGAAATATAATGTAAGGTAAGCAAGGCAATGCAAAGTAAGATAATGAAGGTAAATGTAAAATATAACTACAAAATAAATAATTAAAAAACAGACAAATCGTAGAAAAACTGACTTGATATTTGGGAAGAGATCAGAGACAATGCCATTGAAAAGTTTCAAGTCATCCATTAGGAACTTTGGAATGTTAACGTCACGTATTGCTCGCAGTGTTATCAGCTCCTGCAACCATAAGCAACTTGCGCTTACTATTAAGGAAACATGTTGATGCTCAGTGATATTCATAGACTAAATTTAGATAATGAGGTTAATTTCTGCAGAGGGCAAAATATTTAACAATAAAAATAATAGTATTGTTTGCATCACATCAGTCAAATTAAATTACAGGCAAAGCTCTTATGCACTAAACATGCAAATAATGTAAACAAAGTGTAAATTGTGTGACCAAAGTGCAAATGATGTAAAAAAAGTGTAAATGGTCTAACTAAAGTGGGGAAAGGAAATTTTGAAAAACGTGCAAATATCCTACACATTACTGCTACACGATAGTGATTCTATCACTTAACGGTCATATAAGAGATCGTACCTACACAAGAATCTATCTTTCATACGTGGTCTTACAGCGCTGAAGAAAAATCTCTCATCTCGCACATGAACAAGACCAGAGCCATCCAAAAAATCTACACATATATGGCTGGTTGAAGCAAACCTCATTCATGTCTGGACTCTGTCTCTTCAAATTACCCGCAGCTGAAATAACCGACTTCACAGCTCTCATTCCAAAGTCATAGTGGTCCTAAAACCAAATGAGAACAAACACATTCTACAATTATATTTTTGAAGTAAAGATAAATGATTCTGAATTCCCACCAATCAATAATGACAATGATGACAATTCACCAATGTCATTGTCACCATCATTGTCACAATCCATGTCAAGCAGAACTAAGAAACGAGACATTCCAGACAACAAATTCTCAATTCATTTAAAAAAGCACTCAAATGGACAAAGTTGTGGCAATGTGATCTATGTTGATATAATAATAATATAATAACAATGACGATTTCTATGGCGCCGTAACACAGCCATGCCGTTACAAGGGCGCCTCACATACTAAACTAAACAGCAGGATAGGCCATATGACATAACGAGTCTTGAATTTGAATACAGAAGCAAAGAGACATCAGACAAAATGTAATTCCTGTAATGTATGCATGAGAAAGACATTTAAGCAGACTTCATAAACGGTCTGTTGTAAAAAAATATAGGCACATGGTCCCTGCCAGCACCAGTTGCCTGAAAAATCTATCATCTCAAGAACCGCTCTCACTTACCAGGAACTCCGCCACTGAATGCACTCTGCCAGTGCCAGTCCCCAGCCTGGATAAAGGAGGAGGGTGTCGCTAATGGTTTTTGTTACCGCACAGTGACGTTAAACTGCAAATACCACTACCACCACTTACCAGTTCCATCAAAAGTGTCTGCAGAGGGAAAAATAAAACAGCCAAACAGCCAAAGAAACCATTCAGTAGCAGATCAATGTTCTTCTGTTTTCTTGCCAGCTTATTTCATTCTTATTCAGCATGTTTCAGTTTATTTAAAGATCAATCTGTACGAATAACTGTGAAGAGCTCTGACCTGTGAAGAAAGTTGTTCAGATGACAATTTGAATGTCGTTACGATCTTCTTGGCAAGAACTCTCGCATCAGAGAAACCAAACGAGAAAAGCGAGATTTCTGCGATCAGCGCGTAGTCAGGCACCATCATTGCCACAGGACGAAACAAAGCCTGAACAATGCAGCATCAATTCAAATCAAATAAGATTTAAACTAAATTAAGATCCTATAATTAGTCAACATCTTTAATAATTATGAGTCGCATTGGTTTCACAGCCGCTGTTATTACGCTATGGCGTTGATGTAGATTGTAGAACTACTTTTAATAAAAGATGTAAAATAAAATGGTCAAGTACAACAAATGCAGTAAAATTTAAAAGTCAAATACCACATGACAGAGCATTGAGTTGAATGAAGTTAAATAATAGTGATTCATATATTTGTCATTTATTTGTTTGTTTAACCATACAATTATGTAAACTTACGCATTCATTCATTCACTCATTCAGTTACTCAGTCATAATGCAAATATTAATGCATGAGACCAGATAATACCATGAACAAACAGTATAAGTAAATGAAAGCAATGATTATCTTAGCAACAACCTTTAAGTTATCGGGAAGTTCTGTTCTCCCAGCATAGCCAGGATTCATTGTTATGAAGACAGCACAGGAAGGCTTGAGAACCAACTCCACACCTTCAAACGTAAACCTCTCCAACTAAAAGTAAAAACACTCGATTGATCATAAACAGCTAAAGAATAACACCAGATTCTTAATTCTAGCCGAAATTAACAGCAACCGGTAAATCTCGAACAGTTCTGGATACTACCATCCCTATTTTCTATGGGAGGTCAAAAATGTGATAGCAAATTATGTCAATTATTATCCATAAACACAGGACCACTGTAACACTGCACATGATTTCAGAAAAAGGAACAGTGGAACACGTATATAAATATATCTGTGCCATGAGTGAAAAACAAGCGAAGACATGATCTACTGTACCTGTCGTACTTTAGAAGAGTACAAGACATGGATGTAATTCTGGAGCACTGATAAGATATCGAGTGCAATCAAATCAAACGCTTCCATCAAATACCAAGTTCCACAACTGCCAGGATGATGTAGGTTAGCAGAAAAACAAGAGAAAGATTGAAAATCATGGGAGCTAATCAAACGTGTGAAGCTTTCCCCTGTAGTCTCTGACAAAAGTGATAGCATCAAGTGAAAAGCCTTGTGACAAAAGTGATTGGCTCAAATGATAGCGACAAGTGATAAGACTCACAACAAAAGTGATTGGCTAAATTGATAGCAAGTTGGTGATACTTTATTTTTTTCTTATTCATTGTAACACAAAACACTGCATGTTCGCTGGGACCATAGCTAGCCAGTGTACCACTGATCACAACAGGCGATCAGCTAAACAACCAATGAGTGTAACTGTAAAATAGACATAATATGTGCACATGGGTAAAAAGAGTGCTACGAAAAGCTCTTCTGAGGCACAATGACCTCATCTCTGAGCTTCTGCATGGGAATGAATAGCCCTTGTAGATTCCGTATCTTGCAATACACGAATCTAAACAAAAACCTAATCTTGCTATAAGCAATAGTATCGTCTGCCATGTAACACCCAGAGTGGGGTGGGGGGTTGGGTTGCATACCCGTTGTTGCTGGGCCTTCTGAATGGTTGTTATCTGTTGGGCAACGACAGACAACACTTCAATATCAATTCGATTGAACTCGTCAAAGCACGCCCATGCACCAGCGCTGAAACAACATTCATGCAAAAACGACATGCAACGTAACACACGCAAGCATTATTGTAATCGTAATCATGAATTTATATAGCACCACTTCAAGAGCTCCCGACCTGACAGCACCAAACCTCAATCAAAGAGAATGGTTTTCAAATACTTGTGGAAAAAGGACAAAGAAAGACTAGGAGGTTCAGTATGGAGATTGTCACGTAAATTATTCCAGAAAGATGGAGTGATCATAGCGAACCTTTCCTGCAGCACTGAGGAAGTTCGGGTATGTAAGCAGAAAGATAAACAAACAAGTAGCAGGCAAGAAGCAAGGACGAATGGCACAAGCAGTCAGATAAGTAAAAAAGGAGGTAGTCCATAAAAGACAGCTGAACCTCTTCTCACTGTCTTCACAGATGTCCTTGGTGAATGATAAAAAGGACGAAATGTAGGCATTGGAAGGCAGGAAAGCATAAGAACTGAGGTAGATAGCTACACAGAAAGTACAACAGAGAGTAACTAGTGAGTTTCATTCGGTGACCACAAATGTGAATGCGCAATAATTCTAAATGTGATTCTGTGAAACGTAAACAACTACTAAAATCTGAAACCAACAAACATGCAGGCTGCCTTTTTAGCAGCAGTCTAAAATTCAGAAACTAACACAACCATATATTAAAAAATGAGAAGAATTTAAAATTGAGATTAACTTAAAATTTACATGAATTCAATACAGGCCTAGTACACTAATCTAGTCTCTTTTCACAGGATAGGCAAGACAATAAAGCATCATCCATTGTCTTCTACAGTAGCTGCTGTTTAATGGCTAGTCCAATAACGAGCTACACTCCTCTGTCATAAGTGCAAATCCTCAAAGGAGCCACATGGATGACTGAATCCTCATAATATATAAGAGTTCTACAAAGACTAGACAATGGATGAGTGCACATCAAAATTTCAATTGCCTTTAATTATTATTAATTTCTTGTTGACCAAAGTCAATCACCACACACTGAGTAATAATAAGTGAAACTCTTGCTGAAGGTCTCAACATGGTAAAGTTGCATCAGAGTGCATCTAGATCAAACCCTGGCTTCCATTGTACCTGGCAAGTCCTTTGAAGAACTTTCCCATTGCCATGAAATCGAGTTGATCCGAACAGTTGAAGACAACACATTGAATGGCCATTGCTTTCGCCAAATCCTAAACAACAAAGCACACAGGTAAGTCTAATTTTAAATATGCATAGGTGCTTTTAACATTAAACAAGCAAATAAATAAGAAAGTCAGTAGGTGAGAAACCCAATAAATAAATGTGTAAATGCATAAGTAAATGCATAAGTAAGCAAATAAGTAGGTGTGTACAGGTAGTTAAGTTAGTAAATGAGCAAATGCGTAAGTAAATACTTAAGCGCATAAGCAGCAAATAAGTAGGTGAGTAACTATGTAAGTACAAGTAAAAGTAAATGCATGAGTAAATAGGCAAGCTAATAATTATTTAAAAAATGGGCGATCAATTAAGTTAGTAAATGAGTAAATGCATAAGTACGCAAATAAGTAAAGTAGGTAAATAACTAAGTTAGTAAATGCATCACTAAATAAGTAAGTAAAAAGTAGGTCAAGAGTAAGTTAATAAATAACAAAACAAGTGCTGGTCACAATGTATTGCTTCAGATAAAGATGGTTTACGACTATATGACGACATTTAGTCGGAATCACCTTAGTTGTTTCCGTTTTTCCAGTTCCAGCTGGTCCAGCTGGAGCCCCTCCAAACCTCAGATGGAGCGCTCCAGTAAGCGTAAGGTAGCATCTGTCTGTAAGTGGGGTGATGACAAGACGCCCTGTGTTACCCAGGTACTCAAAGCCATAGGGAAATTCGGCGTTAACTGCCCGGATGTAGAGAAAGTCATCTGTCCAGTAATACCTTAAAAATAGAAACATGAAGCCAATGAAATATACATGGAAAAATCACTCAGTAGATTCAAAGTCGTCATCACAAACTCGGAACTTCTTCATGACATTATTGATTATTATTAATAATTATACATTTATAAAACATTGGGTCTGCAGCTTGGATCCAGTGTTCCACAGTAATAATTGGTCGTAAGTGTTATCGTAATCTCCAAACTTCTAAAGCGTTACTTGAAAGCCAAGCGCGGGGCACGAGCTTATTCACGAGCACTGCGTTGGGTCAAAAGGGTCGTCCGTAAGAGTAGTACAAAAGTGTTCCGGGTCGAGTAAGTGGTCTGGGTCGAGTAAGTGTTCCGGGTCGAGTAAGTGGTCCGGGTCGAGTAAGTGGTCCGGGTCGAGTAAGTGGTCCGGGTCGAGTAAGTGTTCCGGGTCGAGTAAGTGGTCCGGGTCGAGTAAGTGGTCCGGGTCGAGTAGGTAAAACTTAAAACAGAGACCTTTGGTTGGGTACCTGAGTTGGCTGATCCATTCAAAGTCATTGACGTTGCAGACGTTTTCAGCGATCATATTCGCAACAACATCACGCGCATGCACTTCGATGACGATCAGAGCAGAAAGAATCTGACGTCCGATCTTCGTCAGCGGACTTCGCACCAAAGATCGCAGATCATCAAGCTTTGAATTTAAATCAAGTGAAACATGTTTTTAAACTTTGCTTTCTTAAATGAAACTGATAGAGGCACGAATAAATGGCTGAATTTAAGCAGATCATTGATACCTGAAGTTACAAAAAGCGAGTAGCACTGTCAGTCAGTAGATATCACTCTTTCCTTTGATTAAGTGGTCCAACCGTTACCTACAATTCTTCCTTTCTTGAAAATCATAATGAATACGCATGAAATTACTTAACAACAGGTGAGTGTTCTGGATATTAAGTTATAAGAATAGTGATACTCGTAAAACCGTCAATAATCTGTTCTTTTTGCCGTTGTGTGCATTTTATAAATGGGTCAAAAGAGAATTGAATCAAATTAAAGCAACTGAGGTACCTGCGCCAGTAGTTTCTTAAAGTATCCTTTGATGTTTCCCTTTTCAAGAGCATCAGACACTTCCGTCGTCCAATGTGTCTGACATCCAGCCACCACCAACTGTCCAGGCCACTTCAACACCCAGTCGGTCCTCTTCGCCTGCTCAAACAATGCTAGAAACTTTAGACATGTCTAACAATAATAACTATTAAACAATAATCAAGATAGTCTACATGGCGTCATAACACGGCCATGATGTTACAGCCAACAACAGGCGGAACAGTACCTATGTCACTATGTCTCGAAGAAACAATGCACAAACAATTTAACTACTTCTTATAAAAAATGGTGTTCCGTGAAATAAAACTGGAAAATCGTTGGTTTCAGAAATTATTCATCTTTCAAGGTTTGAAAACAGAAAAACTCCATAAACAACGGTTCATGACCTCTTTCAAATAGCAGCAAAAATGCACATAAACATGTATTCATTGTATCCTTGTATTGTACCGGTATTTATTATTTGTACTCAGATCTTATCTGGAAGCACTGCTGTTTCTGCACGTTTTCTTAAATCTTTTCTTTTCCCAAGGGAATCTTCACACTGGGAGCACCTCTGACTAGGTTGTACTATGAGAGGCGCTTTATCAATTCAAAAATAGTATAGTATAGTATTTAAACTATCAATGAAGAGATACGGTAATATACCGTGAGATAGTCTTCGAGAGCTTCCTTAAGTATCAGCCGCAGACTCTCCTTCATTACTCTCTCCACCTCAAGAAGCCAATCCTCAACATTTCCCTCTGGATAAAGTCTGTCTTTGAAAGGCACGACCTCCCCCTCCGCTGAAATCATCTCCGTGATCTTCAGATCAGACTCAAAGGTAATCTACACAGAAATACAAGTCAAATCTAATCATTTCAAATCAAATCATTTCAAATCTAATCATTTCAAATCAAATCCTTTCAAATCTAATCATTTCAAATCAAATCCTTTCAAATCTAATCATTTCAATTCAATACAGGCGAACATTTTAAACAAATAATTAATAAAAATTTGCAGAGCGCCTATTTAAGGGGAAAAAAAATCAGTAGCACCATTTTAAACAAATGTGTTGTAAACTATAATATAAAGCAAGTAAATAAAAAAATCCTTGAATAGCACATTTTAATGCTCTTGCGAACCATATTAAAATGACAAGATGTGAATTGACCTTGGCAACGTTTTCGAAGCACTTCCTGAGATGTGGCTGAACGGCCGTTGGATCTTTCGTCTGAGAAAGGATCTCGAGAAGTTCGTCGTCAGACAGGAAGTAGAATCGTGGAAAAGCGTTTCTCTTCGTTTCGAGATATTCACTCAAACCCTTCTGCACTTGTTCGATAAGCATGTTGCACTCTCGTAGGTTGTCTAGAAGGCGGTTGTCGGGACAAAGACTGATCACCTGTGGGAGTGGACGGGAAATATAATCAAGTTAAACATCAGTTAAACTGGCCTTAAAATTCACTCAAAATTCACTTTTTGCATGCAATAGAAAATGTAGATTTATTCTATTATTTAAATTAAACGATAAAGTTACATAAAACTATCTACGGTTAGAGTTCCAGCTGATGTGTAATTTAGTATTTTTTTGAATTACTATAAAAAGTCATAATGGCCTTTCTCCCTTGGGATGCAAAAATAACAATAAATGCAAAATAATAATAATAATAATAATAATGATAAAAATTGCATAATAATTATTTCAAATTCCACCTGACCTGTGGATTTTCTTTGGCATTCTTGAGGATCTTGCGCCACATTCTCTCCATTGTCTGGTAGCGTTTGCTTTCGACTGGCAGTTGACGCATGATGTCATCCGAACTGAAAATTGGCTCCAAATAAAGCCACTGGCGTTGGCATAGCAACCATTCGTCCAGCACATCCTATAGGATTTCAAAAAGAGCCGTTTGATATCAGTTTAATATCACCTTATTGAAATCACAAATAATGAGTTGAAATCTGTGAACCAACTGAAGTATACTTTTCAGCATCTTTCCATCCGATAGACAAATTGCTCTATAGCGTTAAAGCACCTTTCAAATTTTCTTTTGAAAAAGGAATCAGTTAAATAGTTATGTAAGGGTTTAAATAACCTTTTATCATTTAGCCCATGTATTTCTATTTTCAAGGGATCATAATTTTCGTGGTTCACCGTAGGTTTCTCCTAGGTTAGACAAGCTGATTACAGAAGACAAATATAAGTTTTTTATATTTCAATGAGACAAATCTCTGTGGCCCACCTAGTTACATGCCGAAGCACATTCAAAAGAATAAATAAAGCAAAGATGAGCACATAATTCAGGACTCATACCTGTGTGGTTCGGAGTTTGCTTTCCCATGCGCTGATTCTGTCCTCGAAAGGTTTCTTGTATGGACTGAACGACATGCTTTGCGTCATCACTATGTTGTCATCGAGCAATTGAGATACATCGTCAGACGCCTTTATGATGTATGTTCCGGTCGATTTGTACGGAAGAAGTTCAAAGTTGACGGGATTCCAGGCATTTGTCATGTTGTCAAGAGCCTGAGATAATATACAGAAAGACATTCATTCATTCACTGAACACAATGTCAGCAAAAGATGTGACTTTAGATGAGATGGATATTGGAGCAATCCCTTAAGCCACCCTACCATTGGCCATTCGGTGTACCCATCCCGTGACCAAACAACTTTTACTTTGAGACTAAACCAAAATCTAATTAGTTAAATTTTACTCATGTCAATTAAAATTAAAGAAGACATCACCAATTATTCTTTGACTTTCTGACAGGCTCTAATTTTCAAAAATATTTAAAAAAAATTCATTTAATGAAATGATTTTGTCTAAGCTAATGAAAAATATTGCTTATTCACGAACATTGTTTACAAGTAATGCAACGTTATGTAATGTAAACCTCCAAAATTTCTAAGCATGAAGCAAAGCTGTCACAGAGTGGTGTAGTCCAGCAGGCTTTGCTTCGGTGCTCGTAAAACACCACCCATAGTTAGTGTATTGCCTTTAAACAATAGCCAAGTCATTTTAGAACCTACAGAATCCTTTATAAAGTAATGTGCTAACTTGTTCAATGCTGTACTCCTTTCCAGCAACTTCGGCAATCTTGGCAATGGCCTCAATGTGATCTTGCAGCTTCATCTCAAGGCATTTGGTCAAAGTCAGATTAGACTTTAAGAAGAGAGGAAATCCAAGAACTTCAGACAACTGATCAAACACAGAAGCAGCTCTTCGTATATACACATCGCAATGCTGAAAGGTACACTTACTCTTACCAACATGTTTAATATACAGAATACAACTTCTTAAATGCACTCATTATTAGGCTGGTGCACTGCACTTACTGTACCTTTAGAGTAACATTTTAGAAATTTGGAGCTCACAATTACAGGATGCTACGAAACCATAAAAATCAGCATAAAAACACCAACAATAACAAAACTGGAGACACATAGCCCCTTTTCATGAAAGAAGATGCAACACTTAAAATTGTAAGCTATGAGGACTACAACTTTTCTCAACAGGATATTCTTTATTTGTGGATGCGGTGTTGTAGTGGGTATGTTCGGTGCCCTGGAACCAGAAGATTTGCCAGTTCGAATCCACCTCAAGCCACCATGTATAAACCCTGAGCAAGTTCTTCACTCGCAATTGCTCTGGCGTGTAACTCCAACTCAATGTCCGTGCTGTAGAACTTTGGGAGCGCCTCTGAGAAGCAATCTTGAAGGGGGGATAGAACAAGTGCTCATACATAGTACATACACACCTGTTACTGCAAAAGAACTGGGTACTAATTGGGCGCAAACATGATCAAATAATCATTTTAAATAATACTTCATCAGGATAAAAGAGAAAAATCAGATCAAAGTCAAGAGAGGCAAAGAAGATAAGTGCTTGGGTATTACCTGTTCCCAGTGTCTTTGCCTCATTCCTGGATTCCGTAGACCTTGCACAAGAGGAATGTAGGGTCTGAAGTTCTCAATCATCTTCTTCACCTCCAATGCAACCCCAACAACCCCTAGCAAGAAATCACACAACCAAATAATATTATGAACCAAGTCGTAATTAAAGTCCAAGCAAAAAGCACCAGCCAGTCTATTCACAATCACTACATCAACTCAAGTCAAGACAAAATATTATAAGGCAAGAAATAAGATCTAATAATAATTTTCCTTTGTTCAACAATCCGGTTGACAGACCGCAACTGGTTACAGTGTACAATTATGCAGTTTAAACAATTCACAAGAACACAGATCACAGAATACACAAATCTTAACTAACTAACTAACTGAACAGACAGCCCGCAATACGTACCCCTAATAGCAGCCTACAAAGCACGTCCGCTTAAATGAGGCTCGAACTCGTTACCTCTTGCTCTCTACACCAGCGTGTTATCCATTACTCTACCGCAGCGGTTCTCAACCTTTTAACACTCACGGACCCCTTTTTAATTTTTGGTTCCGGTCGCGGACCCCCACCGAAATTTGGCGATCATGACTGTGCGACTGCATAATCCTATAATAGTAGGGAAAAAGACCACAGCCTGTAATTCTGGATTACCTGGCTGGCATTTTTGAATAAAATGAATTCCTCTACGCAAGTGATGCAGACAGACTAGCCTAAGGGTGATGAGATTTGTCTGCATCACTTGCGTAGAGGAATTCATTTTATTCAAAAATGCCAGCCAGGTAATCCAGAATTACAGGCTGTGGTCTTTTTCTCAAAAGCATCCCGAAATCTAGATCTATAGTTGGTTACAAACAGAGTTAACAGACCCATCTAAAACAGATGAATTTGTCATTAATCAGCATATCATTAGTTTCATGTCGCCATTGAAAAGAAGATAATTATAATATTATATTGAAAATTTTAATTTGACAAATATTTATCTGTTTATATGTTTTTAACTAAGAAATAGATAATTTTCAGGACTTGCTAGCGGACCCCCAGGCAGATGGCCGCGGACCCCCAGGGGTCCGCGGACCCCCGGTTGAGAACGGCTGCTCTACCGGGCCCTGTTGTTGGAAACTAGCGAGAAATGTCAGCAGTACATTATAAAAAAAGTTTACGCTGACAGATTCAGGAAAGTTAAGATTAGAATTTCACTCTGAGTTTATCTTGCTCAGATTTCCAACCTGGCGTATCCTGGAATATTCTTGCGGACTTGAAGATCATCTTGTAGCAATCGTTGACGTTCTTTTCCACCGTCTCCGAATCAATGGCGCTCAGCGGATCGGAGAGCCAGCTCTCCTGCCAGCGCAGCCAATCAGAGGTCGTCACCCAGAGGTTACGGTACGGCTCAAAGTCCTTCACGAGACGCGTCAACTTCTCATACTAAACAGACCAACATCAAGATATCATATTATTATAAGATTGGTTTTTCATATCTCATTATTAAATTATCTGTCAGCTAGGATAAGAGCAATCCCTGAAATGCAGTCCAAGAAGCAGCCAATCTGGTATAATTGTTTTAATCCTGCCATGCAACTTGATGCAAGCGGTACGTGACGTTTTGGCGCCGCCGTTTTGGCGCGACCGTTTTGGCGCCGCCGTTTTGGCGCGACCGTTTTGGCGCCGCCGTTTTGGCACCGCCGTTTTGGCGCCGCCGTTTTGGCGCCCATATAAAAATTGATCTCAGCAGCTTATTTTCGGTTTAGTTTACAAATACATCAGTACGAAGTGTAATATTTATTTTTCAAGTTTCATTCAGTAGTGTAATAATCTGTACCCTATAAGGGACCGAATGACTACAATAACCCTATACCTAACCCTAACCGACCCTCACGACGCCTAACCTGACCCTAACCGATCCTCACGACGCATGTCTTATAGATACATTCTTAGCTATTTTGGGCATAACTTTTGAATGGCGTGAAATATCATTACAAAATTTACCTCAAAATGTGCGTAAATGAACCTCCTACGATTACCTACAATATCATAAATTTTATTCTCTAGAACGAGGGTGAAAAAAATTCCGGCGCCAAAACGTCCGGCGCCAAAACGGTCGCGCCAAAACGGCGGCGCCAAAACGTCCGGCGCCAAAACGGCGGCGCCAAAACGTCCTGCTTCGGATGCAAGTCACTTTAAGCAAATAGTCGTCATTAAAGTATTACACCAATCCATTCTCTTGTATCGTATTCGTAATTGTAAACTCCAAACTTCTTTTTAAAAGCACCACAAAAAAAACAAGAGAAGGGCAACGGCTTATTCATGAGCCCAATTCACCAAAAAAAGAGCACCAGCTTCAACCTCATTTCAAACATGTGTTGCAAGAACTCTAAGAATGAAATGCAGCCAGAAAATTTATATAGCACCATTAAAAATAAAAAAAAACTGAGAGGATGAATGCTGACGCTAGTGACTGGCATTCCAAACAGTCGTTCTCGGTTGTTGTATTTGGAAGCGTCTGCTTGCGCATCCTTCAGATCTTTCTGCAGACGACGACAGTGATTTGCATATTCATGAGCCTTCCCGATTTCAGACAGTCCGGGAATATTCGCAACGGACAACTGCAATGATTAACAACGGTTGCATAAGGACAGATAAAGGAGAGGGAAGATATGGGAATACGCTAATATTGTATTTTTGGGGAGATTATCAGCTGAAACAGCCACACCACACATACACAATTCAAAGAATAAGAAATTGAGAAGCAGAAGGAAGGGAAGGAGCAGGAGAATGCTGAAGAGGAAAATAGAGGAAGCTGAGAAGAGCGAGACGGTAGAACATAATCGAGAAGAACTAAAAGAACGAGAACAAGACAAAGAACAAAAAACTAAAAGGACAAGAACAAAAAAGAAGAACACAAGGAACAATAGGAAGAGCAAAAACACCAAGAAGAACAAGAACAAGATGAAGAACACAGAGAACACGAAAAAATGGATGAAGACCAAAAAGAAGTAAAAGAACAAACACAAGAACAAAAAGAAAGAAAACCTACAAATAACAAGAACCTGCAGAACTAGTAAAGTGAGAAGAAGACGAGTACAGGGAGCAGTTCCCTGGGAGGTGGGTGGGGGGCAACTCTGACAGGCATCGACATTAGAAAGCGTTATTGACTTCAAGAGATCGCAAAAGTGTAAAAGAATCGAAATCCAGAGCAATTGAGGATGTTGTTACCGTAAGTGAATCGATTCGGTCATTGAAGGCAGATTGATCAAGCATCTGTAACTTGTGGAACTTCTCTTCCTCTTCTACGTATTGAGCCGTCGTCAGTTCTATCAACTGAACGACCTTGTGTGGCCAGCCAACAGTGTTCCACCTGGTAACACCATCACCGTCGTCATCATCATCATCGTCATCATCATAATCAAAATCATCATCATAATCATCATGCTCGTCATCGTCGTCAAATCATCATCATCATCATCATCAAAATTTTCGTGCTTGTTATAATTTATAAGAAAGTCAATATTATAAAATTAAATTTTTTACTTGATAGTGAAGTCTTCATTTGACAAGCTGTAGTTGAATCCTTCCAACAGTTCGTAATCATTCAACGCCTTGTCTGACAAAACCTTCAGTAAAATAACAAACAGAATCTTCCAGCAAATGTCAGTATTTTGCTTTGGCAACAAATAAACATGTAACGTAGCAATTCTTGTAGGTTAGCACCCTGGCAAATAATGTAGTGATTTCCTTTACATACACTAATTACTAAATAGATAATCCCCTGAGATTTCAGTAACAACAATCCTGACAGCTGTCCTTTACTTATTACAATTCATGCAATGGGCAGTGACATGGAGGGCAGCAAAGTATCTTACCAACTAAGAAAAATCAGGAACTAGGTTGTACGTCACCATAAAAAAGCATGTACAATTTGTAAACAACCATACCTGTGAATATACATTATTATAGCTTTTTATATGATATTCAATAATTCAATATAAAAAACATGTTGGGCATGATTCAACAGATGCTTCTGGAAAGCAAATCTTTCAATGTTTCACCGTTCATTTGGCAAAATTCCATATATGATATAAGGCATCCAACAATGTTCAATTGCCACTCTGCAGAGTGATGGCAGGATGAGCTTGTGCAGATGGATTGGCATTCGAAAGATAGTCATCCACCAAATACTAACTACGCTCAAAGCCTGTACCATATCACAGCATCAAGCTCTCCATCCCAGGATCTCCGTAAGTTAAGCGAAGAAGGTGATACATTACAGAAAAATTTTGTCCGCTGAGAAGACGTACCTGGAATTCTTCCAGTTTATCAGGAATCTCCTTCATCCATTCACGCATCTCAGTCAATTCTTCGATGCAGTTTGGCTTCTCGTAGAGTTTCTTGGCAATTGCCTTGTACTCTTCGCACACCTACATCCAAGCATACACAAATGTGCAGACCCGTAGATGCTATAGTGATCTTATATCTAAAGACACACGAAAGTGAGGGAGACAGAGACAGACAGAAAGTTTTTGGTATTATACATTGTAATGTATATGGGCATTTGCACATTGTCTCTAGCAGTTATGACTATTCAGAGGCACGCCCTGAATAGGTCATTCAGCACAGGAAACATAAAACTTGGAACACATGGCTTGACATGGATAAACCACATGTCAAAATCTCAGCTTGAATTTGTGGTGGAAGGTCATCCATGCATAGGGACCAACAACAACAGCAAAGGTGCAATGTTGAGCAATGGCTATTCTGGTCCACGGGATGAATAGGTCAAATCTATCTCTAGATCAAAGGGACCTGAGAGAGACATAGAAAAACAGAGAAGACAGAGAGAGAGAGAGAAAGAGACAGACAGAGAGAGACAGAGAAAAACAGAGAAGACAGAGAGAGAGAGAGAGAAAGAGACAGACAGAGAGAGACAGAGAAAGACAGAGAAGACAGAGAGAGAGAGAAAGAGACAGACTGACAAGGCAGAAGCTGTTATACCTCTTCAGCCTGCATCCTCAGTTTCTTGGCCAGCAGGTCAAGAACGGAAGCACTGAGTCCTTTGCATTTCTTGGAGAGCGCAACACGAAGGTTTTCAGTGTTGACGTAGAACGGACCAATGATAACAAAACTCGGCAGTTCATCCTCAAGTTTCTGCTTCTGCTCTAGATGATGCTCCACCTCAACTTTGATGTCTCCAGCAGACAGCTTCTTCGCCTCCAGGTTCCTAGAAAACCAAGTTACTGCTGAATGAAGGAATAAAAGGTGGATTTGAACCTGCAACCCTCATGCTGCAAGGCAACGAACATACCCACTACACCACCTCGCCCCACAAATGCGATGAACGGTGGTGCAGGGATATGTTAGGTGCCTTGCAGCTGGAAGGTTGGGGGTTTGAATCCACCTCAAGTCGCTGCATACAGATCCTGAGCAAGTCCTTCACTTGCAGCTGCTCGTGCACTTTAGTGTGAAACTACGATGCAGTGTCCGCACCTTAGTCAGGAGTGCTCTGAGTAGAAATCTTGAAAGGCGTTATATAACAAGTGCTCATACATACGCACATGCATAGATCAATTTGTAACTGAAAATGTCAATCTAATCTAATCTAAATGAATCTAATAAAACATTTTTAAAGTGCTTTTCACAGCAGAGCTATTCAGAAGCGCTCTCATTCCCATGAAAAGAGAAATGTCATCAAGCGGCGAAAAGATGCAGGTGAATTTCCTACCAGAATCCTGCCACGAATTCCAGAATGAAGGTGATTCCAAATTACTTTAACTTTAAAACTTTACGCTAAAAATTCTGACTCACTGGACGTAGGTGTTGCTGTCAAGCATCATAAGCGGCAGGTGCTTTTCGTATTCACGGGCGTACGCCTTCATTGGAATGAGAGATTTGACGACAGCCGTCTGAAGCGAGTCCCTCAGCTGATCAACGAATGGTTCGTGTTCTCCAACGCTCTCAAGAAGCAGATTATGACCAGACCAGAACAACTCCTCCATCACATACTACAACAACAACCAGATTCAATGAACCTACGACTCATGTTGAAGGGGTCTAATAACTTTATTACTCACTAGCTGAACCCGGCCACGCGTTGCTGTGCGAAGGCCGTAATGAAATGCGCTAAAGAAATTTACGGAACAAACATGCCCGAATTGGTATGAAAGGCTCATTGACGGGCGTAGGCTATGTGTTGAAAACGGTGGAATTTTCAAAGTTGTTTTTTTGTTGAAAAGATTGCGCTTTTTGCGAAAAATCATTCTGCAAACCCGGCCGTGTTGGAACTAAACGTTTTGGTGAAGTTCTGAAAGCAATCGGCGAAGAAAGCTCGGAGATCCTTCGTCAGGAGCCAAACGCATTTACATTTTTATTTATTTAGATGTTGGGCGAGGCCATACATTGGCCCAGTGACCTAGAATGCACCCAATGACCGCACGATGACTCAAGGGGTCAATGAGTACAAAGTGTGTTAGAATCGGCCCTTGTCTCACTACTACAGTTGCTGGCCATACTCATGACCACATCCCATCATAATATACCACCATAAGACGTATGGGCAGCATCATATTTGATAGGGCATGTGCGAATTCAAACCTTCCGAGATATTATGAAGGAATTTTCAGCTCTACATGATTAGCGCATACAGAGCCTCTGAGTATAAACCTTGAAGGGTGCTCAATAAATTTTCATAATTAAATAAAGAAATAATTTAATTTGACTGCACTCCTTGCATAATTTCATTTTTTAAATTAATTAACAAAATTCGTTTCTGTACAAATAATTAACTTTACCTTCTCCAGTTGTGGGACATGCTGACAAGACTGGAGGCCTTTTTCGAAGAGCGATAAGATGGACGTCTCGAAAGTGGTGAGATTTGTGCTGTAATGGACGCCTTGATTGTCCATAACAAGGTCAACGTAGAACAAAGGATTGCGCAGCGGCCTACGTAACAAAAATTTTACCGTTTAATTACCAAAAAAGTTTAATAAAAACACACAAACCATTTTACTTAAATCTGTCGTATCAATACATTATACGACTGGATTTTATAAACTCAAATCTCACTATAGACATTTTTGTTACTTGGGCTAAAAAGCATTACAAATAATTAAGAATAGTACTTTACAAATACAAAGCATTAAAAGTAGCATAAATATGTTATCTACTATTTGTGGGTTGCTTTACCATCTGAAGAATGGTAGAACAACATAGAAACGAATCGATAGGTACATGTAGTTGGGTTGGTAAATAAAGGTGATAGTTTGGAATACACAATAAAAATTTCCCTTGAAGAAGTGGTTGAAAAATGTCAAGTCATAATTGGGTAAGTAAGAAGGTAGGCATACAAATTGGTGAGAGGGTAATCAAGTCTAAAGTGCAAAGACACAGTACTGATATGACGAGATTTGGGGCACTGGACTTTAAGACCTAAGAACCATTACCGGTAATTTAACTAAAAGAAAGAAATGAAGACGTATAAAATAGAATTGAAGCAAAACAACACAGCAGAATTTGATCTCTTTTATACCTGTATTCGCTGTTATTGATGTCTTCTCCCCAAACCATGTCGTCCTGACAATCGAGAGTCGACTGACATGCATCAACAATCATCCCCACGAAATTCCTCAGTGAATCTTGAACCATGTAACGTAGGGCAGCCTGTCCAACCAACAACGAACAACACCTCAACTTCTACTCGCTTATTTACAACGTCTGCCAGACTGCCACACCATAGTACAGGTACCGGTACATTGTTTATTTACTGAGAATTTGATATAGCGCTCCTTCAAGGTTTCTACTCAGAAGCGCTCCCAGTCCAACCCACGGTCGGACAAGACAGTCTTGTGAAGAGAAAAAAATAAATGAAGTAGAAAGACCAATAGGTATTTGACGAAGGATAACAGGGAGCTCATTCTAGGTCGCAGGGCCAGCCATGGAGAAAGCACGGCGCTGCCTGATTGCAGTCCGTGAGTGTGGAACAATAAGTTCCACTTGTGCAGCAATAATGACTTTGAAAAGAAAGTCTCATCTCTAGCTTTGCATTCAAACTGTGAAACAAGTTCTGTAATGTATCCACTAAAGAAAACTAAGTAACAGTCTGCTATTTTAAGTGTGATAAATTAATTACTGACCTCCATGTTGTATTTGATGTAGCTCATGAGTTTCTTCAACTTTGACTGTTGATACGCTTCCCAGTTCTTGTCGTAGATGTTGAACCAACCTTTACCAGCGTCACGTAGACTCGTGCGAATGTGCGCCCTCAGCGTCGTTATCCAACTGTCACGCAGGAACAGCGACACCTGTAACAAAGCCGGACAACAAACATCACGCAAAGCATACCAGTACTGTCACTCAATCTCAATGTGGACAGTTTGACTTTTAATGATCCTTATTGGGCTGACTTATGGGCATGACTTATTCATGAACGCTGATTAGTCTTAAATTTATCCAGATTAGAAAAGATTAAACTAGATCAGACTTGTTTTATATCACAACTGGTTGGCTAAGTAAGTAAGTAAGTAAGTAAGTAAGTAAGTAAGTAAGTAAGTAAGTAAGTAAGTACGTAAGTAAGTAAGTAACGAAGCAAGTAAGTAAGTAAGTAAGTAAGCAAGCAAGTAAGTAAGTAAGTAACGAAGTAAGTAAGTAAGTAAGTAAGTAAGTAAGTAAATAAGTAAGTAAGAATGTGAATGCCCAATTGCCCATTGATTTTAATTTCAGCTTCTCTGCCTGGACTTGTTTACACCAACATCATCTTGGAATTTTTAATCGGACCCACACTGTACTTTTCCGGCCCGCTTAGCTATTTTCACATTAGATTAGATTGACAGATCGCTAACCTGTGATGTCGTCTGTGACTGAGTCTGTTCAAACTCTTCCAGCTTCATGTGCTTTGGGATAACGACAACGAAAAGGGATTTTCTCATCAGGTCGGAGCACTCGCCTCGCACTTTCGCTATCGCCTGACACGATTCAGTGCGAACGAACAACGACTTCTGTTCAAAGTTCTTCATCGCTTTCTCAAAGTCGTACATCGGAACGCCACTCCACCGACCTAAAAGACAGGCAAAAAAATAATTGTACTTCAAATGTTGACTTCAATCACCAGTGTTTACGACACATACAAAATAAATGTGAAAAATAAGTGACCATACCAGCAAGTTATGACTTCAATCACCAGTGTTACCACACATATAAATAAATGTGAAAAATAAGCAAACTTAACAGCAGATTTATATTTATCCTTCTTCATTCACCCATTGCAGGGCTTAAAGTGTGGCAGGACGGTCATGGACGGCGTCCTGGCACTTATTTTCAAATCTCTACATGCCGTCCTGTCACTTATTTGGCCGGCACACCTAAAAATGTAAGGGGCGTCCTGGCACTTCTTTTGGAAAGGCAAGAGGCGTCCAGGCACTTCTTTTTTTTACACTTTTAGCACTGACCCATTGACACTCCGACATGAACATGAAAGCTTGTAATGAGAGCTCTCAATTTTCGTGCTTAAAAGAGCATCTGAATTTAAAAATTAAACGTGGCATCTCGTCAAATGCAGAGAAAATTAATATCATTACTTTTACCTGAGTCTGGCACAAATTCGATGGCAGGCGGAGGAAGTTTAACGAACGAAAACGTCTGAGGATCGAGTTTGACGGTTTTCTCGAATATAATAAGATTCATCGAACGAAGGTATTCGTAGTGAATCTCCTTTTCAAGGACTTGGATGTAGTCGTCAAGTCTGTCGTGCAAGAAAATCACAGATTATTATTTCAATTTAGTGCAGTACATCATCAAAAGTGGTTAGTGCAGATTATGAATTCATAGATTCAGACTAAAATGAATAAAATTAAAGCTAGAAATAGTCATGGAATCAGCTACTGAAAGACACCCATTATAAATAAAGTCTTTTGATTAACATTAGACCTTCGATCCTTCATTCTGTTCAAAAAAGGGTGATGGTTTCAAACACTTGATTGGTCAGTCAGTCAATCATTTAAGTCGTGCTAGGCAGGCAGACAGGCAGGCAGACACTGCCAGACAGGCAGGCAGGCTGGCAGGCAGACGGACCAGCAGGCAGACAGACAGCCAGGCAGACAGACCGGCAGACAGGCAGGCAGGCATGCAAGGCAAGCAGGCAGGCAGACAGGCAAGCATATCTGTCTGCCATTCCATTCACCTATCACTTAAACAAAATGCAATTGAATGACTGCCAACTCACTCCCTGTCCTTGCTGAGAGCCGCTGGTCCTCTCGCTCGTTCCGTCATCCTTCCCAGCGACGCCTGATCCAACTCCGCAAGTCCTTCCATCGGCATATTATCCACGTACAGGTTGAACCGGAGCAGGGCTTCCGTGTCCGCACGAGACATGTACGCCTCGGCCACTCGGTCGGCAAAATGCTCTGGATTTTCAGCGCAGAACATGAGACGAATGCGAGAAACCCAGTACTGATCTTTTGACAACACATGGATCTCTACAATAGAACAACGTAAAATAATGAACTGATGCCAATTAAATTTATTTACAATGCTTGGTTCATAGAGTAAGTGAAATTATAGGTTCAAAATGTAACTTAGGACAAAAGAGGCTGCAGGGGAGAGGAGATGGATTAATGGTAATGAGTGGGATAAAGATCAGAAGGACGTGGGTTTGATGCCCACCATCTGCTGCCAAACAATAAACTTCAACTTTTATTGTGGGGTGCGGTGGTGTAGTGGTGGGTTCAGTGCCTTGGAGCCAGAAAGTTCCAGGTTCGAATCCACCTTAAACCACCGCATAGTGACCTTGAACAGGTCCTTCAATTGCTCATGCACTTCATGAGCGATATGAAACTCTGATTCAGTGTCTGCGCTGTGGTGAGGAGCGCCTCTGGGTAAAAAAGCTTGAAGCACTATATGAAATGTGAGAAATAAATAAATGTTATACTATGCACAACATCACATCACATTACTTCGCACTTTTCAGCGTGGAGTAGTGAAATAAGCAATAAAAATTCTTTCATAAATTTTTCTCTATATAATTATATGTATATTAAAATTCCAGTGTCTTTTAAACGTTTTGTGAGTTTCATTATTAAATTTACCATCCACTACAAGGCCTCCATTTCTGACTGGGTTACCATCTGCATCAACTAAGCGACCTTTCTTGTTGACCTTTTGGACTAGATAATGCTTAGTTCCTGGATCATAATCCAGCATTCCAACATCCTGCCATTTGTACTCCACCAATGGATTCTTTGGATCCACTGCAAAACACAACAAATGAAGAATGGAAAACCAAAAGAATTAAACACAGATCTTAAAAAAATTAATGAATTGTTTGACTGATTATCTGATTTCTTTCCTGATTGCCCATGTGTCCAGTTGTCTGTTCCTGTGTCTGTCTGCTTGACCTTGTGTCTCTCCCTGTCTGTTCTAGTGTCTATCCTTGTGTTTGCCTGCCTGTGTGAGTCCCCCACCTTTGTGCCTGCTTATGAACATTTAATGCCTTCTTCGCTGTTTGTCTGCCTACCTAAAGTTGTATCTTGTTGCCCTACGGTGCACATCACAGATGCCTGCCCACATGCTTCATAATTTGACTGAACAATTGAATCATCCAAAAGTGAAAGTAAATTATGGAAGAATGGATAGAAAAGATATGAAAGGAATGAAGGATTTATGGAATAGATATGAAAGGAATGAAGGATGGACAGAGAAGAACAACAGATCAAAGCATACATACACTCCCTCATATCATCCCTAACTGGCAGCAGCGCCTTTCCAGGAACTGGCATTCGTACATCAGTTTCCACCCCAAGCGCCACCCATTCTCTTGGACTGAGGCAGTCGTACTCCGTGTTGTCAAAGATCTCCAGTGGAAGATATGGTGGGAATGGATTGGCATTGTTCGTGATGCCGCTCAGAAGGATGCGCTCTGCAGCTCCACTTCGTGGCAGCTTCGGCATCAGCTGTGACGTCTGAATGCCACGAGTTTCAAGAAGTTTGTCGATACTTTGCTTTGCAAAATGTCTTCGTCGCCTGAAGATCAAAAGCAAAATCTGAAAAACTCTTCTTTGTTGAGAAATACTTTTCAATTCAGCAAAACTTCTGTTACATGGTAGAAACATCTTTAGTGTAAATAACTTCAGCGCTTTGGCGTGAAATCCCGATGCAGTGTCCGCTATGCATTCGAGAGCGCCTCTGAGTAGAGAGAGATTGAAGGGGCGCTAAAACAAGTGCACATACAAACTTTGATACCAAGACAAAAATATCTACCGGTAAATAGAATTTGCTCAAACCAGACCACAAGGGTAATGCCAAAAAAAATCACTGTGATCCAGTGGTGTAGCCAGTAAAACGTTTTGAGGGTTTCCATTTAATACGGAGGTTCCAACGGACATGGTTGCAAATCATGCATAATTTGTTTTGAAAAATTAGAAAAAAATTCAGGGATTGAACCTGTAAACCCCCTGAAATACGCTCATAGTCTAAACCACAGAAATCTAGGTCAGACAAGATAGACATGCATTGAATAGATCAGATGAGACTCGTCAAGTCCAGAAAATCATTTGACCAGGCAAGACAATTTTAGTCAAGACCAGCCTCGATGAATTTTACAATAGAATACAAAATCAGGTTGCATTGCGGCAGGTACCTCTCAATTTCAACCTTTCTTGGGCATTGTCCAGGAGGCGTGAAATGTGGAAGATATACTTTCGGCTGAAAAGACTTTAGCGTGAAATCCTAATAAAAAAATATAAAAAACAAATCACTTGAGGCTAATTTATGATAAGGCATAACATCAAGACACCGGGCACAAAGTAATGCAAATCTTTGCTTTTAATAATAAGAGTGATTCATAGTCACAGAGAAAAACTATACCAACCACATTACTGTAAGTAAAAGAAATTTCAATTATTTAACTTAAATTTAAAATGTAATAAAAAATATAATTTAAATAGAAATTAATTTTATACTAAAATTCCAGTCTGCATTTTGACATAGCCATGTCTTCCAGCTCTTATGATGCTCCTAAATGTGTTACATAAATGTACAGTGTACACTTATAACATTCTTACATAGATATTAACTTCTATGCTTACATAAATATCCACTTATAACATTCTTACATAGATATTAATTTCTATGCTTGCAAATTAAATTTCTATAGTAGTATGCACTTATAAAGTTCTTACTGATTGTATGGTTGCTTCTTTAATGTGAATCATTGATGCACCAATCAATTTGTTTTCACTTCCTTCCTCTTCTTTGTAATGGAAAGATTCAGCTGACAAAAGAAATTCATCAGTTATGCCAAAACTCTGACCCAACTCCGTGAATACATAATTATAACAATAGCAAAAAAATTCTTTATCACAAAGTGAACTTGTTCTATTTGAATACATTAATTTTAAGAAATGCAGCATTGTGCTTTTTAAGAGTCTGATCACATGGAACAACCTTCCTTTACATGTGCGTATTTTTTAAAACTAAGGACTCTGCACACACCATCATCAGCATATGAAAGCTGTTTCTTTTTATCACAGTTGGTTTGCGAGCACATTATGAGTAATTATCTTAGAGGGGCAGTATAAAACTGAGCACTTTGAATGATTGGAATGAAGTCAGGTGTCAACAGAGATAAAGAACATGATGACAATATGGTGATGATAATAACAAAAGAGATCATGATGGTTGGTGATGCCAATGACAGAAGACAATTGTTGTTGTTGTTGTTGTTGTTGTTGTTGTTGTTGTTGTTGTTGTTGTTGTTGTTGTTGTATTGGCAGTCATGACATGGTAAGGCAGTAGCAGGAAAATAAGATTGTCCCTTACCAACATTGTTCTCATATGAAAAATTCTAAGATTATGTGCAAATAAAATCATGAAGGTGAGGCCACTAGAGTAATAAAGGAATGATAAAAAACTACAACACAGATTATATATAAACATGATGATTCAGCAAATTATGTTTACCAAGAGGAGTGTGCTTTTCAGTGGCAACTTGCCAAAGAACATCCTGATTTCCTCTCGGTCCGATGTGAATATCCTATCAGACAGAAGTTGGAAGAAATATGTCACACAGCCAGCAATGAGCAGATACGATGAAAACAAAGCCAAAAATATTGAGATTTGAGAAGACAACTACTTTTTAATTCTGATCAATATATTGATTAATGTCTTGTGTTATTGTTCCTTGACAGACAACTCTTTGACCATAATAAACATGTTTCAGGGAAGAAAATGTGGCTGTATTTAATTAATAAAAGAAATGGTGTCTATATTTAATCAGTACAAGAAATGTAGCTGAATTTAAATAATAAAGGGCCTAAATGAACCTGTACTGCTCGAAATTGTTGATAATTATTGTTGATGCTGGAGGTCAATAAAAAGCCTTCAGTGTGGAGTCTGTTTCAGTACTTTAACTTAAAGCACAAAACAAAAATGCATGAATAACTGTAACAACTATTGATCACCAGAACGACCCAGTGAAGGGGCTGGTGAACGAATTTAGCTAACCACGGAGGCCTGCGCGGGGGCGATATTCGCGCAGTTTCGGAGCTTTAGGATAGCCTACACCCCTTGCAGCTACAGGAACATGCGACCAGGAACGTCACGCCCACAGTCAGCATGCACACCCGCCCCGCAGAGGCGAGTCGGGTTTCGTTGTGGGAGGGGTTGGCAAAAAGTGTGCAAGGGCTAAACAAAATGTTCCGGACAACGCCTGTTACATCAGTGGGCTGGAGTCTTGGTGGGGCCGGGTTAGAGTGCGGGGGGGGCGTAGCGGTTGGAGGGGGGCCGTGGGTGATGCGGGGTGATGCGGGGTAGAAGCGGTGAGCGGTGTATGGACGCGGAAGTGTGGGACGAGGGCTGGGGTGGGAGTGGTGAGCAGGGTGGGAGCAAGGCGGGGCGGTGTGTGGGTGCGGAAGGGGGTGAGGACGGAGGAGCGGTGAGCAGGGGGAGCGGTGAGCACGGTGGGAGCGGGGTGGCGTGGAAGGGAGGCGAAACCCTAAATTCCCCGGGCAACGCCGGGTATCCCATCTAGTGCTGAATAAAAATCACCACAAAATTAGTCCATGTATAATTGTATATTGTATAATGTAGCAGGTTACAATGGATAACCGTTGACTAAGCTTATACAACATCAGCTAAAACTTTTCTCTGTCTCGCCAGCCATTGAAGCACTTTATGTCTGATCTGGCCAGGAGCATGAATCTTGAAGAGGTGCTAAATAAATTCTGATTACTTGATTGATTGGTAAAAAAATCCTTGATAGAGCTGCTAATACTTTTACAAATGCTTCACATGAAAAACGAAACCTGTAATGGTTCGGATTTTATCGTAATATACATACTCCAAGCAAATTCTCATCTTCTGCTAACACATCCGAGTAGTATCCTCGCACTCGGGCATCTCCACTGCGTCTTCTGCCGTCAGCCGAATGCCTCAATGACGCATTTCCAGAGTGCGAACGGGTCGAGGAGAGAGGCCGCAGTCCATGAGAACTCCTCGGCAGAGGACGACTGTTCATCTTTTCCTGTCTGAAAACAGCAGCTTTGAATCCAATGGTGGTCTCATTAAATTTTCCAGATATTAATAGTAGTCTGTTCAATAGTGTGCATTAATGTGCTTAATGATCCGTTGTCCACAGATTACATACCAGCTTGAGCACAAAGCAGAAGCTGTTACCATTTCCCAAGAAACTTGCTGGACATTTTGCTCAATTTGCCAGACACCTTCCCTACATTCAAGAATATGACTTCAGAGTTCTACTTCAATTGCATTTACCTGTACTTAAGACTAGCAGTAATTAGTAATTAATATATTCCAGTAGTAATGAAAGCATGTTTAAATGATAAATGTTGTGGAATCAGTCAAATAATGTGAGACGGTGTTCTTGGAAGTGAATGTCCATCAGTATGCACTGTGCAGCCCAATGCATCTAAACATAAAACTAATACAAACACATAATGTTGGCAAATGATTTTAATAATCTTCACAAATAATTTTACCAATTTAAACAATTTCTCAAAGCAGTGCTTGCGTAAAGCCGTAAACGCATAGGCTACCTAACCTGGTATTGGTAAAATTCATGAAACTTTACAAAGAAATGATAAATAATAACAAGCCGAAACTTATTGGTAAAATATGAGACTCTATATAAAATTAGCACATGTTTTAAAGGAAAATATTTATCACTCACATACGGCAGGCAGAATAAAGCGTTTTTAATCGCAGAAACTCTTTTAAATCAAAGTTGATCGTTGCTATGGACTGTAACCAATGCTTCGTTCGTCGTTGCTATGCGCACTAGCGCTCGCAGAGACATGCTAGAATAAGAAGTTTGGATAGCGCCTCAGCAGATAGAAACGGATTTCTCATTATCCATGTCAGTCAGACTCAAGCAATTATAGAATTTATTAGTTCAAACTGCGCGAGTTTAAAGTAAATTATCGTCTTTATTCGGCAATTATTCACTGTCCGCGAAATCTAAACGACTTGAATCAGTATTTATCCACCACGTGCATGGAACTTATTAGTAACATTTACTAATTTTTCTGCAGCATACTTGTAGGCTGTTCGTGCAATAATTCCAATTTAAGTCAAGTAAGGATAATTTAAATATTTTTATACAGTGAGCTAATTCTCATAACCTTCTTACTTGCTTTTGTATACAAAGTTAGATCATACGGTACCGGAAGTTATGGCCAAGTAATAATGATATCGGCAGCGTGCACTTATATAATAAAAGTGTCTTTTCATGTGTGAAATAGCTTTTGAAATTAGTTACTGTGGGCAAGTATTTGGCGCTTTTGTCAATTTCTGCAGTTAACAACAGCTTCCGGCATCGTATACTGAATACGATGACTGCTTTGGTGCCCGTTATTAGACTAGTCCTCTAGTTTAGGGGTCATAGTGCATTAACTTTTAGAAAGAATTCGTCGGGACTCTTGGGTCGCAGGCAACCTATTATGTCTACTGGTTTCCATTTGATGCATGTGCCTTCCGCAAAACAAGTAATGAACGACTTTCTCTGTTATAGCGCCTCTTAGTAGGTACCTTAAAGGGTGCTATATAAATTTTGATTGATTGATTGACATAATTATGGAAAACAACAATGCATTCACGTAACAGTTATTTTAAGCAAGAATAACCGAAACCTGTGAAAGAATCTACTCATTGTTAATACTTTTGTGAGTTCAGTTGAGCCATAAATTTCCTATCGAACTGCAGCAGAACCCCTGGCCGATGCCGTGGACCCCTTGGGTTTCGTGGAACCCAGGTTGAAAATAACTGATGTAGTCAATGTCATTTAGTTTTGCTCTGGCACTAACTATTATGTCGAATAGATCTGCATCTCAAAGCAAACTCTTGTGAATATGCAATTAGAATTGAACGAAGTGATTTAAACTCTAAATTGTTCATTTTGTTCACACAGGGTGTTATAAAGACATCTTGTACAGCAAATATTTCCAACAGCGGTACAGGAGAGCAGTCAGAAGTTAAAGCCAATCATGTCTCACTTAATTCGATGCATCTCAACAAAGTCTTGGCGTTATAACAAATGCCTCCTTCAAAGTGCGTGGTTGCGTGATACAAAAACATGTTTTCAGCCAGGTCATTGTTTTGAAAATTTCGGTTCCATTACAAGGAATTCATCTTTTCTCTTTTCGTCAACACGGTCGTCAAATTCCGGTGTGCCGAATCGCAATGGGAGGATTGAGTTGCGGCCGCAACGTTTTGACCGAATATTCTCTCGGTCTGCTGGTCACAGTCACTGGCATAACATTCGCCACACTAAGGAATCGAAAGATGCGATAAAACAAAAGACAGCCGTGGACATTGTTCGCAAAATTAAATTAGCTGTCAGAGGTAATAGTTTGAATGAGTTCTGCAATTTTCAAACTATCTTTTAACAGCTTATAAATATCTGTAGGTTGCTAATGAAATAACTATGACAACACGAATTTGTATTGGAAGCACTCCTGATATATCTGTTCAGAGGTTAAGAACTGTCCTCAACAAGATGTATGGGTTTTCAGTAGTTTCGGAGTGCATCCTAACTTCTTGTCATGTAGGCAGAAATGTTGGACTAGTGATGGATGGACAGTTGGACACGTGTAATGAGCCTGGCCTAAGGCAACCATGATTGTGCAACTAAAAAAATTGACATTTTTAATATCCGTATACACTTCCCTGGCTCATTGTTTTACAATAGAGTTTACGGTACTACTGTATTTGACATTTATGTCTTTTAGTTAAGAAGAACACACATGGTCAATTGGTCATGCAGGAGAAGATATTGTGCATAAATATTTGTTCAGGGTTCTTACGATACAAAGCGACTCTTTGAGTGACGGCTGAAATCCATTCTCTCTACATTGCAGGTTGAGCACTCTAATACGGCTAATATGCCCATGTCTTTCTCCTGCTTTACTTGAAAACAGTCATTCATAACATTTCTGTTTCAATGAGCTAATGTTTGTCTTTCATTATTTCATTGCTGATCATCATCTTCATGAATTATAACAGAACTTATTTTAGCCATCTGGTAAAAATACACATGTGTCAGAATAAGAGCATAAATTAATTTAGTTGCATTTGCGTTCTCTGGTCATTGTGTTTCTTTTCAAGAGGGCGGTAGTACCAATCCGAAACTGAATTCAACGTTAGCACGCATCTTGGAAGATGGTAAAGCCAAGGATGTATCCAATGTAACTATGCTTGAAGTGCTTAAACGTATGGTGAGTTGGATATTACTGTTTCTTGGGTTTATAAATAGTTTATATATAGTTGTCTTCCTAATATTATATGACTAATGTGCTTCTTAATTTTGGACCTTTTAAGCATTTATCTGCCGGTAAGGACTTGCTGTTATGAGTGTGCGCCCAAGACATGCTCAGTTGTGCACAGTAGTTGCTTTGTGGAGTCTCAAACCTGTGTACTATGTGCTTCAAGGCACCCATAGACCTAGAAGAGTGTCCAAATTTATGTTCCCTGCACTACAGGTGATCATCGTGAGTATTTAGTTAGTGATTGGTCATAGAACTTCTGCATAATTTACAGTTGATGCTTTTCTAATTAGTAATTACCATATAAATTTATGTAGCTGCACTTAAAGAAAAAAGTGATTAGCTGCCCTTTTTTCGTAGCCTATCTGATACTACATGTGAATGCTGTTTCCTCTCAATTATCCCTGTTAATTCTGGGAATATGATAGAAGAACTTGCTCCTGGTTTCCAGAGCTCAGATGTCGGGAAGGCTCCTAAGTACCTCCGCAATATTATGCGTAAACCATCCTCTGCATCTCTTTTTGCTCTGCTAGTTGTCTTCAAGAGCTCTTTGGAAATAACAAGCTTCATAATTATGCTGTGCAGGAAAAAAGCAAGGATGTGAAGGGATCGCAGGTGTTTATCGAAGCCAAGGGAATCGGGAACTGCATGCTCATCATAGAAACGTACACTGAAAAACCAAAGTGGACGAGACAAGAGGTTCAGCACATTATGAAGCAGTTTGGGTAAGACGTTTGTACACGTAGTAGTTTTGCGCTTATATCTAGGGACTGCAATTTATAGTTATGAATTGTTTTGGGATTTTTAAGTGAAAGTTATGGTAAATAATTATTTTATTGACATAACTGAATATACCTGGATTTTTCATCACACATGAGTTAATGCTTTCTAAATTACTCTGCTATAATATTGCGGGTAATTGCGGCTGATAAATGTTACTTAATGTTAAATGACTGACGTTTTCTTAATGTTGAATGACTAATGTGCTTCATAACAAGTTAAACGACTAATGTGTTTCTTAATGTTAAATGACTAATGTGTTTCTTAATGTTAAATGATTAATGTGCTTCTTAATGTTTAATGACTAATGTGTTTCTTAATCTTAAATGACTAATGAGCTTCTTAATGCTAAACGACTAACATTTGTGCTTCTTAATGTTAAATGACTAATGTGATTCATAATGTTAAATGACTAATGTGCTTCCTATTGTTAAATCACTATTGTGCTTCTTAATGTTAAATGACTACGGTAATGTGTCTGTGGTTCAGTTGTCGCGTTGGTGAGGCCGGCACGTCTGCGCACAGCTTCCGACATAAAGGTGTCGTCTACCTTCAAAAGGACAAAGACAGTTTGTCTGAAGACGACGCTTTTGAGGTTGCAATTGAAGTCGGGGCGGAGGAAGTCCTTGATGGTCTTGACGAAGATGGACTCCAATCTTTTCAGGTATGCATACCGCTAAGGGATTCTGGGAGACTACCATTGATTTAAGGATGGAGATTTGGGTGGGATTTTTAGTTTAAATTCGGATCTATTGAATTCAGATGTTGCTGTAGTGCCAACTAACGTTTGTTAGCCTCTAGAAACAGAGAGATCTCTTGCCTTTCTTTTATATCTTCTACGCACCTTAACCCTTTCCAGTCGGAATTGTTTTGATACCTATCCTGTTAATCGGATCACGGGTGACCCGGTCTGGCGGGAACGGGTTAAAAGAACACTTTTGCTGCCCTGACTAGCTTGTCAATAGATTATGATTTTTGATTGTCATTTTCAATTGATCACTTTGGTGTCATGCTAGCGATCACTTGATTAAAGTTTGAAAAGAATTGCAAGTCTATGTATGAGTGGGGCGTGGTGGTGTATGGGTATGTTCGATGCCTTGCAGCCGGAGGGTTGCAGGTTCAAATCCACCTCGAGTCGCTGCGTAGGGACCTTAGGCAAGTCTCGTAATTGCTCAGCGCTTTGACGTGAAACTCCGATGCAGTGTTCGCGCTGTAGTCGGGAGCGCCTCTGAGAAGAGAGAGCTTGATGGGTCGCTATAACAAGTGCACATACAAACAAATGAATGATGCTTGTGTGTATAGGGTCAGTCTCCACAGGACATCTTGCATTTGCATTTATGTAGATGCTGACCCATAAATTTTATACTTATGCAATGTCATTGTTATGCAAAGTAGTTAATCATTTATTACATGCCTCGACAGTGAAGAATATCTGCTCAACTTTGAACATGACAACTGCAATTCTTTTGTAGTTTAGGCGACTGATATTATAATAAAATTATATATTATATTGACTGTATAAATATTTATTTTGATTTAAACAAAATTAATCAAGTATAAATTGGCAAGTACTTGAGGGTTTGGTACTTACTACTGTCCTGAATTTAAGTCATGATGTATCTTATCTTGTCTTGCATACAGAAATGAAAAAGGATACATTTTTATGTCGGGACTTGTATAAATTTGTGATGGGCAGTTAAAACTCACGTGCTAAACTTTGTCTTTGTCAAGCTGATTTGTGATCCGAAACAACTACATGTCGTCAAGAAGGCCATGGAAGAACGCGGCCTCAAACCACAGGCGGCTCGTTTGGAATACATCCCTCACATGTTCACTAAACTGGACGCAGCCAGCCTTGAGGTTGCTTCAAAAATGTTGGACAGTCTTGAGGCTTTGGAGGATGTTGTACGCGTTTATGACAATATTGAGTCTTGACAGATAGTTTTTACCGGTGATGGAGCTTTTAAATGAGAGGAAGCGAACAAAATGGGTTTAAAATGATATGAAGTGGGATTGATTGCTAGGAAATTTGTATTCAATAACAGATTGTGTTTTGTAATGGCATATAGTATCGGGTGTCATCTGCAAAAGATGTGAATCTGAGCAGAATTCTGTCAGAATGTGAACAGGGTTGTGTTTTTGCATAAATTCCCTACAGGTTGTTTTTCCATTTATAATTATTTAATTAATAATATGCAGTATTGATTGGAAAGCAGAATCCTGCTTTTCCAGTGTTCACTGGCTTTACTTTGAGTGATCATTGTTGCAAGATCTCATGATGATAGTTTGCATCTGACTGGTGGTGAACAGTGTGCATCAAAATGTTTTATCAAGCACTATGTAACTGTACACTCTAATTTGCAGATGTTCGAGTTGCGCTTTTCAGCTTGAAAGAACAACGACAAATAAAGGGAATTAATTAGCATCTAGTGGTCATTGTTATTTGTTAAAATGAAAATTGCTGCCAGTGTATCGTGTAGTCATCACTCGGCACATGACAACTTGACAAGACTTGCATCTTTGTCTTAGAATGAATGTTGGTAGACAATTACCAGTATAATACTTTGATAGTTCAAATATCATATTTACCCATTCATGTTGATTGTCTGTTGTTTACTTTTTTCCCTGTGAGAACCACTCTCCAGTTTAAAGTTGTTGGTTTACTTCTTGAGCTCCCTGTATAGTATAATGTAACTTATAACCTTCCTACATGTATATACATGTAGGACTTTTAAGGTAAGTTAATTGAGCATGACGTGTTTAATAATTGGCTGCTGAAAAACAGATCCATTGTTTACAAGTTCCTTTATACAGGGTGAGAATTGCCGGGGGGTTGGGGGTTTCACCCCCCCCCCCCCCCAGTCTTTCTTAGAGCCCCATGTTAAAGTCTGTTTTTCACACCTCGATTTCAAGTGGATAATGGTCCAACCCCCTCCCCCCAGTTATTTTTCCACAATTCTTACACTGCCTTTATATCTGTCTCTCTTTGAGTCCACTCATCAATTATCTTAATTTTGTTCCTTGATGCCTTCAGCAGAGTGCTTCCATTTTCCATCCTTCATCTTCATGTCTCTGGCTGTCATTTTTAGGACAGGTGCGGTCGTTTACTTTACTTTAAATTTAGAAATATTACACATAATTGTTAGATAAAGTCCAAACAAGCTAAGGTAGCTCATACATGTCTACCTTTAAAATTCAAGGTGAGTAATTGCCACGGTCAATTGGGCTATAGTGACGCTACTCCCCCCCCCCCCCCCCGACTCCGATTTACTTAGGCCTGCCTTTAATTTAAATATAATAACGTGGGCTACTGTAGTATTACCTGGGACTAATTAATTATGGGACTATTTATACTGTGGCGTAGCTATAGGTACTGATGGTGATTTCTGCATCCCCTATCAGCTTGCATCCATCAGCTAAAAACTTAATCCATTAACCCTATTGTCATAATTGTTATTTTCGATATTCATTCCCTAATTATTTAGACAGCCCAATAAAATTGATTGTAATACCAAAGATATTAGAGTCTTTTGTAATGTATTTTCTCGTAAATTCTCAATCTGCCTTTTCTAACCTCTTTTTGGCCGGATCGATGGGCCGGATTTGACCTTTTTAAAACCAGAGTGGCATCCCTGACTACAGTGTCTAGGACTATTTATATGAATTCAGCCAGCGTTGCCACTCCTTGGGTTTTTTCACCAGATATTGGGTTTTTCGATCCGAACTTGGGAAATGGGGTTTTTCGGGAAGTACTTGGGTTTTTTGCTTGGGTTTCTGAAAAAAATCTTGGGTTTTTCTATCTTCAAACTTGAAAAATGGGTTTTTTCGGGAAAACTTGGGTTTTTTGCTTGTTTTTTTCTTTCGACTAAGAAAATCGGGAAATTGTGAATATTTTATAGAAATTTTGGCCGGATGACTAAAAATTAAAGTCATCAGAAATTTCGGACGAGACGAGAACTTGAAAGATTTTTTGGTCTGGATAACTAAAAAATGGTCGTTGCAGTGCGTTTGCAGGCGGTTCATTAAAGTATATAGTATATACTTACTTACTTACTTTTTCGGGCGGGAAATTGTGTACATTTTTGAAGATTTGCGCAACTTGGGTTTTCTTGGTTTTTTTACCCTCCAACTTGAGTTTTTTCATTTTTTAGAGTGGCAAGGCTGGATTCAGCGACGGAAAAAGGTTTACTGAAAATAATAATGGCAAAATTCGTAACGAATCATTTTATCGTTCGGCAGCCGTCGTATTGCACGGATTGTGTGAAAATTAAGTTGAAATTATGCGTAGACGAAGCTCGATGACACTTCAAAATAGGACATTTAATACTACTGGCAAACCATGACCTTATAGCGTTGAAGCGCAGCGAAGGCAGCTCGTCCTTCGATTTATCGATAATTCTTCATTCGTAATTTCAGCCGCTACAATAATTACTGTAAGTATCGATTTAATAGATCATTCTTAATTTAATCTGATATAGTAATAATCGGAGGTAGAATCGTAGCAAGCTAGTGGTTGATAAAAGTGACGCATTATCTAGGCTACCATCTACAATTAAATTTTATGTTAGAAGTACCGGCAGGGTTGTTTTAAAGACCGCAATTATTCAACATAGAGGCAGCAAGCGATGAGCGGGTCCTCATGCAAAAATTTGGGTCTTAACTTCTTGCCAATACAGTATTGTAATACCATGCAGGCCTACATGGGCGCTCGCCCATATTGGCAAGAGGGCACACTAGCAAGAAACACTTGGAGTTGGGGTACCGGTATGCAAAGAAATCCTGACTATGGGTCCTAAGAAAGACTGGGGTTGATGCCTATGCAAAACCCCGCAATTCTCACCCCAAATGATATTCAAAGTGAAGGTAACTGAGAAATTTCATTTAGGAACTTCCATGAGAAATGCCGATGTTCCTAAATTCCTGCTAAGATGCATTTCAAGACTCTTGCTTCAAATTTGAACCGTGAACTTTATTTTGGGCCCCACCCCCTTCAGAGCAATCTGCGGGCGCCCATGTTCAATATCACTGCTCAAAGCATCAATCAAACACGCTCAGCGTTTAGACATTAATAAGCCTTAACAACAGAGTTTCAGAGACTATTTTTGGTAAGCGAGATCTTTTAAATTAACATATACAAGGCTTTTAAGATTTCTCAGTTTTAAAGTCAAGTTGCCACAAAAAGACTTAGATCCTGGGGCACGGACATTAACCCCTGGACAAAACCCCCAAGGGGTTAATGTCATGCACTCATAGCAGGTCACATAAACCAGGAAGTTTTATCTAAAACATTGAAGAGACATCCTTTAATAGAAATTTGTTTCCATTTGACTCAGTTTAGTTCAACAATAATATTTACTGTATTCCAGACCAATTAAAGTCTGCATGATTGAATACAGTAGCTGTGTTTAAATATTCTGCAGGCTCAGTTTAGTTCCCAAATCGCTCTATCACATTCGCGCGGCAAATTGATTACCAGTATTGTTGCTAAGTGACGAATGTGTTGTAAATCAGTGGGTCCGCGGAGGTATGATCGCCGGTCCACGGAGAAGAGTTAAAAATAAAAAATCTGTAATTATTAGTTTATTTGTTTGAAATTGTGAAATTATTCGAATTGTTGTCCAAAATTTATTCAAATTTCTGTCTTAATATTATTTTTTTAAATAAATCAACGTGCCTTATTTTAACTTGTCAGATGGCGAATTCAAAAATTTTAATTTATTCTAAATTTACTACATTGATGACTGCAGTCAGCTTATTGGTGTTGATCATCGCCATTAAGGCCTAAGTTAGCGGTCCCCGAACTTCACCAAAAATTATTGCCGGTCCACGGCCTACTGAAGTTTGGGAACAACTGTTGTAAATCTTATCGCATTAAAGAAAACTATGATTAGCAGTGCGAGGCCCATGAAAGTTTGGGGCCCAAGGCGGCTGCCTCATTTGTCTTGCCCTAAAGCCGGGTCTGAGAATTATACATCCAGGGATATCTAGTATCTACGACAATAACATTAGTATGAAAGCTATGAATATTGGTTGTTTAGAAATTAAAACTAGTTATACTTCCAAAAATGACCATATCTTCAGCTACTGATGACCAATAGTTGTATCCAACACAGTTTCATGTGGATGTCATGTGGCTGCCTTCTGACTTTGAGCAACCAGATTAGGTCACAAGCCTTTCCAGTTACTGTGGGAAACATTGCTTGACTAACTTTGTCAGCTGTACCTCTTGTGCACATCATAAGACCTTTGTACCTTGGCTGTATGGTGTGTGCTGATTAATGTGAAAGGTGATACCGGATTTGTATAGACTGCAAACAATTGCCAAACATTGTAGTTTAAACAATGTGTGTACTCTGTACAGTGCCTTCATATGAAAGCTCCTGCATTCTGGTAGGTTACAAGATAGATTTTAAAGTGTACTTCAGAGTACTTATCAAAGATAATGAGTTTGGTAAGTCATTTGAATGCTGATTAGGTGCTTATTGAAGTACAAGTGCTTCATTGGCTATGTGTGATCATGCAGAACTTGAACCTTTTGGAGTGGAACAAGTATGAGCATAATATGCAGTCTTTCTCCTTAAGGTGAGCTACAAGAACTTTGATTTTTTTCTTAGCAAATTTACTTTATGTGATGAAACAAGTTCATGTACATGAAAAATAGATAAATACCATGTACAGTTTTACGGAAATCCATGTGAACGAACAAGTTTCATAGCTACACGTTGGCTCTATCTTCAGTACATTTTGATATCATACTTTTACTCTTAATTATGAGAGAAATTTATGGTAAACAGTGACATAAATATTTGAGCAGAGCCAGAAAAAGCATTAAAAAATCTGGCTAAATACATCATGCACAAATTACACTGCAGCATGATTGCTGAAGTTATTTACTGAGACTGATAGACATGATAGTGGTATTCATTAACCCTTTAACGATGGGCTGAATGGTTTCCCATGCATTTTAGAACATACGCTTCAATAAACAATTATCTAGCCATATATTGGCCTTCTAAATGGTTGCTTTAATGCTCAGCATTCTACAGTGTGCTTGTAGGTACCAGCAGCACAGTTTCTGTTTATGACAAATAATATTGTCGAGGTCAAAGTCTCATATGCTGGTCCGATAAAATCCCTCTCATGAATTCATATTTGTCCCATTTAATTATATGATCTGAGTGCGTGTGATATTTCACTTGTTGAAAGAAGCTTTGTTTCATTTAGAGCACTCAGCTTTCTATAGTGTGAACTTATATTGTATTAAGTTTGTGTGTTTTAATATGGTATATATCCTATCTTATTTTACTGTTTATGAAGTGCTTCTCTCAGCAGGAGCTTTTCAGAAGCACTCCCAGTACGATAGACCTCAAGAGAAAGACTGAATTCTAGGTCAGAGAAAGATAATGAAAGACTACCAGAGACGATGGTGGTACGAACTGATGGTGGAAGTCCATTCTGTAGAGATGGATTTATGCAGGCAAAGGATCTGGATTGAGCCATGGTAGTTCTGACATGGGGAAACAGAGAAGTCAAGTTGATCAGAGGATTGAAGTAGACGTGGTGAAGTGGCTGAGAGGGGCAGAGCTTAAGATGAAAAAGATACTTCAGAGTAAGACCCAATTCAGACTTATTGAAGGACCATATTGAAGCGTTTGCTCACTTCAGAATCTACCACGTTTATACACTCATCAGTTGCAACACATTGTTTTTATATCATACATATATGCTATCAATAATTTGTATATATATATATATATATATATATATATATATTTGCATGCTCACCATTTGTAACATGCCTTTCTAGTTGATGTGATATGGCTTTTCAACCTGACTTTTCAACAGATAATGAGTTCTGATTGCGATTTCACTCTAAAAACTTATCATGTCTTAGGCATTATGATAAACACAGCAACAAGAAGATTTAGATTGGTTTAGATTTTATTATTTGGTGAAGTTGAACAAACTATTTATGATCGTAAATTATTGTTCAGCAGAACTTCAATACGTTGAACTTTAAGCAATTCAATGTATCCAATGGTTCCGAATTTCCAGACATTGGAACTTGTGCTCCAGTCTGTGTCTCTAACATATAGGTTGGCAAGGTCAGTCGTCATAACTGAATACCCATGCAGAAGCAATGGCAGTGATAGATTGAAGAGTTGCTTGCATAGGGGCCAAGATAATGCCAGTGGGAGTCACAATGCATGGAACTGGCTGTAGAATTGCCCAAATGGGGCAGTGAACTGTCCCTTTGGACAGTGGGAAATATGATTGTGGTCTGTATAATGTAAATAATCTAAATAAAATAATACTAATTTTCATTTATTCAACAATCCGGTTGACAGATCGCAATCGGCTACAGTGTCGAATTATGAACTTTAAACAGTTTACAGGAACTCGGATTACAGAATACATAAATCTGAACTATTAACAGAACAGACAGCCTGCAATAATCAGTGCTAATAGCAGCCTTCAAAGCACAACCTGTCTGGGGCGTGAACTCATTTAACCTCTTGCTCTCTACGCCAGTGTGTTATCTAATGAGGTTATGGTGCAAAGATGACTGACTGACCCCTTTCAGATCGATGACAAGGCATGCATGTCTTTGTCTCGTAAGAGCTTGAGCTGGAACACTCATGAATGACAACCTGTGACTGGAGCCAGTCAGGAAAAGAAGTACAATAGTCTTCCACACCATCTGGATTTTAATTTTCAATTTATGTAAAAAAATAATTATCTGTATACATGTCTAACGTTTGTGTTGATGAAAATCTGTTTCAGATGAGACCAATACAGATGGTGAGCCGCAAGAATTTCGTCTGCTCTCTCAATCTCCAGTTCTGCCTTAACGTTGTCATAGCTGTCGTCGTCATAGAGATGGTCGTCGTTCTGCTGAGTGCCATCGGTCTCCACCTGCCACACTGGGTCTACGCAAACGTTCGGAACTTCAGCATTGGCTGGTCTTCGGAAAATATGTCTGGGCTGGGGTTTGATCCGGGGGTCGATGAGCCCGCGAGTTCTTTTCTGTCTCGGTACAATGAGTTCTGTAAGAAGAATTATCTGCCGGCCGAAAAGAACGTCAGGCACTGGTACAATCGAAAGAGTAGATCGAATTCCAGTGAAGTTTGCGACTGTCTTCCGACAGATCTTGGTAAGATAGTATTTTTTCTCTATCTTTGTTTTGGTTGTTTTTTCATCTGTACCTTTTTCATGCCACAAAAAGACAGACGGAAGTTTTCTATCGAAATGATTTGCAGGCTGGTTAAGCTGTTTTTTTGTGGATGGATTCACTTCGATCGTGTTATTTCACAGAAATTCTGCAGTCTCTGTGTTTTAAAAATGAGCTAATAATTAATTTATTGTATTTTGTTTCCAACGCCAGTCACCTGGCAACACTGTCTGCAAATGAACAATCTTCGCTGATATAAGTACATGTATATTCTTTAAAGAGAACTACTTGCAAAATGCACAGTACTGTACAAAAAAGTGTACATAGTGTGTTTAATGCATGGAAACAATATCAATACTTGGACAGGAGTTGTGCAAAATACAGACAAAGAGTCTGGCCGCATCAATGCAGGGTCTTAAATAATAAATAACACGTAGCGAACTAGGCTCTGGATAATTCCCACTCATGATCGTTGGTGTTCGTATGAATTTTTAAATCACAAGGTTGAATGATGGTGGTCGTATTCCAAATATTCCAGCTTCTAAAGTAGCCTGAAATTTGTTGAATAAATCTTTTACTGAAATTGATGTATGTTGCAAAAGTTGAATGTGTGATGTGTGTGTATGTTGCTTTAATTCAATATGACTGTCTTGACCTCAGAAGACGTTTGTGGTGTCATGTAGAAGAATGGACTAAGACACAAAAGCAAATGGGATATGTACAGAAAATTATCTTTATCCTTCGCATTCCATTTGACCATGGTTCATATGACGGTGAGAATGATGGATAAGTGTATGAAGGAGAAGTTATATCAGGAGAAGAACAGCTGTTTGTTTAAATATGAAGAGACAGGGCTCCATACTATTGGTCTGCACCTGTCACACTGGGTCTGTACAGACGCAACATTAAGTACGAAGAAGTCAAGCTGTTGCTCAAACGAGTTAAACTGTTGAATCAGAACATCTGAAGGTTAATTAACCGTGATTGGCCATAAACACGAAACCACCTGTGCAGTGAACTTTTAGAAGAAAACAGCGCATATGCCCATTGTGCCTGTAGGAAAGATCAATTGATCTTGCACTGGTGGTCAACTTAACTGTGCAGCAGAAAACCTTAAAGTGTCAGCCATAGCCATGTTAGTTTTGATTCTAATATTTAAGTTAGAATTCCTAGGAACAATGGTAGGTTGTCAGAGTAATCCATCAGTGTACTGTGTAAACATTTGTGCACAAGTTGGAACCTGAGCTAATTAACAAAAAGACAAATTTTGTAGGGGAATATTTTAACACAATGCTTTGGCGCTCCAGAACTGATAATACTGTAGAAAATTTAAGAAATTCAGCTATTCATATGTTATAATAAGCACATTGCAGAAATCATTGTGTGAAAATTGAAACAATATATTAATTCATTTGGTGTTTTTTGGTTCTAGTTGGAGGATTTCTCGTTAATTTTTCGGATACGCCTCCTGTCGAGCGAATCGAATTACTGCACCCTGAGTTATCACCAGGTGGCCTATGGTCGCCAAGTGACTGCATACCTCGTCAGCGTGTCGCTCTCATCATTCCATTCCGAGATCGTGAAGAACATCTGAACGCACTTCTGCACGTCCTACATCCGTTCCTCCAACGCCAGATGCTCGATTACACCATCTTTGTGGTGGAACAGGTTAGGAACACATACCTCCAACTCTCTTCTTCCTCTAACAAGGACTTCCAAGGACTGTTCCTCTAAGGACTGTTCCTCTAAAGACTGTTCTTCCAAGGACTGTTCCTCTAAAGACTGTTCTTCCAAGGACTGTTCCTCTAAGGACTGTTCTTCCAAGGACTGTTCTTCCAAGGACTCTTCCTCTAAGGACTGTTCCTCTAAGGACTGTTCTTCCAAGGACTCTTCCTCTAAGGACTGTTTCTCTAAGGACTGTTCCTCTAAGGACTGTTCCTCTAAGGACTGTTCTTTCAAGGACTGTTCTTTCAAGGACTATTCAGAGGACTACCGCAAAGACGTTTCCTTGGAGGGTTCTTCTTGTATTGAGTAATCCAAAAGGATGGTCTGAACAAAATGTCATGCGACAAGATGTCATAATGACAATATTAACAGTCGTAGTAGCATGGTACTTAACAGCCGTAGTAGCATGGTACTTGCATGATTTCTACTGCATCGGTGTCTTGTCTATTCAAAGGCAGAACCGGAAGTCTTCAACAAAGCGATGCTGATGAACGCTGGATTCAGTGAGGCAACGAAAGTGGCGCCATTCGACTGCTACATATTCCACGACGTCGACATGCTTCCCGAGGACGACCGAAACTTCTACGTCTGCTCCAACGTACCGCGACACATCGGAGCTTTTGTCGACAAATGGGATTATAGGTCAGCAATGCTATTCTATTCTTTACATTTTTTAAACTGTGATTAATACTGTATCTAGGTATTGTACGTTCCTTACTGAACTTATGGTTTGAATTATAAGTTCGCAAAACTATTCTATTCTCTACGTTTGTTAAAACTGTTTTTACATACCTTTTTGAATTAGATGTTTGCAAAGCTATTCTATTCTCTACATTTTTTTAAACTGATTTTACAGGTTTGAATTATAAGTTCACAAAACTATTAAATGTCAAAGAAAGTGATGATTGTGTAACCACGAAATCAGGCTGATTTATACCTTTAAGATGCTTTTAGAACGTTAAAGGTTCTTATGGTTTAGTTTTAATTTTTCTGTGCTTTGTGCAATTTGCAGGATTCCGTATGCAGGGCTCTTTGGAGGAGTGACTGCATTCACGAAAGCCCAGTTCCAGTTAGTCAATGGTTTCTCCAACCAGTTCTATGGATGGGGCGGAGAAGATGATGACATGCTCAAAAGGTACATTCAATGCACACTTTATCAATCTCTGGAGGCTAACTTTATACAAAATACCAAAAGTTTCGTTTATGTAAGCATTTTGCACTGATGTTTAAAACAGTGTCTTGTTGAAATATCTATTCTTTTTGTTTCACTACTTAATTAATTAAGATTAGCCTAACATTTGCATTAGTTAACCTGCTCCTTAGGTTTGTACTTAATCAACATGCGAAATAAACAAAATTGGTATTGTGTGTCCCTTAATGTGGAATGACCTTCCCCTTGAATTTGCAGCAAGAGTCTAGTGGGAATTCACTTGCATCTTTTCGCTTCTTGAAGACCTTAATCTTATCATGGACCTGTCAGGCTGAGAGTGTTTCTCCATAGCTCTGCTGTGAGAAGCGCTTTACAAATATTCTTATTAGATTAGACTAGATTTGCACTTCTGGGAGATGAGTTAGTTTATGTTTTATGTATAAAGTTATATTACCATGTAATTAGTCTTTATATATTTCTTACTCTAGAGTACCTTTTAAAAGTGCTTGAACCAGCATTGAGGGTGTTTGCATTCCTAAAGAACACAAAATCACTGCAGACAAATCGATTTACTTTACATTGTCTTCTGTAAACATTACATTACATTCTGTGATATCTATATTCTATTTATATCTTGCTGAATCTGTTTTTATGTTGAACAGGATCGAGGCGAAGAGTCTGAAAATAACCCGATTTCCTCGATCTGTCGCTCGATTTAACATGATCAAACACGATGCCGATGCGCGCAACCCGTACAACATAAGAAGGTGAGCGACAATAGGCGGACGCTCAGTTGTGAAGTATTCATTCATTCCGAATATTTATAATTCCCCTCAAGAAGTCTACTTGGAGGCGCTCCCAGCCCAGCCACGGCTAAAGCGAAAGGTCATGAGCAACTGGCAGAAAGCAGGCAAATTATTCCGAGGTAGTGAGCACAAGGGGGAGCCCATTCCAAGTGGAGGGGGCTGACAGCCGAGAAGGCTTGACGCTGTCTGACCGAGGAGTGGACCCAAGGGATCGGGTGCCCCACCCTTAACTGCAGAGCTCAAAGCTCAACATCTATAGGGTAAGTTGGAGATGAGAAAAGTAGAACGGAGTACTACAAGTTAGACGCCGCCAGACAAGTACTTCTGTCCTACTGTTAGGAGATGTGCTGCGAAGTTGAAAACTGTTTCTTGTGAATAATAATTATTATTTGCGTAGACTTATAAATGCGAATTATTATTATTATTATCATTATAATAATAATAATTATACTTATAAAATAAGAAATAAGAAATAAATGAAAATAAAAATTTAAATAAGGCGAGTACTATCTTGTGTATTTTCATTACGACAGTGCAATGGGTTGGCGCTACAGACCAGCGCACTACAATAAAGACGGACTGAATACGCTGGTGTACGCACAGAAGGCTGTTGAATTACGGCCCCTCTACTACTGGCTGTTCATTACCCTCCCTCCGCCGCCTCCCAACTTCAAGGCGTACAGTCGAACGTATCGTGCGTTGTCTGCTGCCAACGCTCAAGTTGTTGTTGACCTTACTGCAGTAAGTTGTGCGGTTTTTGTCGCAATTCTACCTAGCTTATTGTCTTGAAATGATCAGGTCGTCGACGGCATTTTTGTCTCGGTTTATTATTATTGTGCTTCTGCTTAACGGCGTCGCTGTGATTTTGAAATGCGGGAAAGAATTTCTGTGGGTTTTGTTGGGATTTGGAAGAGGATGACTTTCAGAGCAGTCCCTTGAGTTAGCGTGAGAGTCAGTCACGGGTATGAAGCGTTAGACATTTCGTTTTGTTGCACTCGGCATATGAAGGCGGGTGGGCTGTCCCTCCTCCCAGCAGTTTCATCTTCCCACTTACTTTGCAAGGTCAGTGTAGTCGTTTTCATTGCATTGGCTGGAGGCTCATGTTTATCATGTAATACTGTGCTTAGTTCCCAGGGGTCACTTCACTTTGTTCTTAAGATCCTCAAGACTGTCTTGCTTAGCCGTGGGAGCGCTTCTGAGTAGCCTACCTTGAAGAGGTGCTATATAAAAATTTAAAAGTAGAAGGAACCGTGGCCAACAGCAACTCATTTGCCACTGCCAACTGCTATTGTGATTGTACTTCAAGCATATCCACATGAGTCCAGGCTGTATGTATGGTTAAAATGCCTGCAAGATGATAACAACATTACTCGGTACAGAAGAACTGCCAGTTCCCTTCACAACACCGAGGTTAAATCTGGTGCAGAAAACAACTTGGGTTTTTTTACAGTGTAAGGAAATGGGCAAATGTTACAGATTGGGAAGGTATTATAAGCGTTTTCGTTCTTTTTTATTCCTATCAGGCGCCTGATACTTTAGTAGGTAGCATGCTGGACTATAAACCAAGTCACCGTAGGTTCAGATTCCCACCGGAAGCGTTGGTTGCTCTCTGGTGTTTTCAACTTTCTAAAAAAATTAGGATTTTTACGTTGTACAAACATCTTCTGATTTTACTCCTCGCAGTTGTTTACGTTTCTTGATGTATGTAATTTTTCATTCACATTCTGAACTCAGTTGTTATGAAGTCATGGAGTTAGTTTGTTTTTACTCCAAGTACTGATTCAATTTGCAGTGAGTGTGATTGTAATCTATTTGTGATGAATTCATCTCAACCTTTGGTTCAAGAGCCAAATCGAGTACTTTATTAGTAAACTAGTAATGGGGTTGTTATAAGTAAATCATAGTAGAAAGCTCATTTTTTGTATATCCAGGATTTTATTGCGATTTTTCTATTTGCTGCGACTTCTTTGTAAAGCAATCTTTTGTGAGAGCCAAACCAGTTTTTTTTAGCGTGTGTGATTATGACAAGGTTGTGGTGAGAAAAGTATTCTTTAGCTAATTCTCAGATTTATATCCCTGACTTTCAGATTTATTTGTTTTCTGTGTGCTACTTACATAGCTACTCATTCGTCTGAATTGCCATATTATGTGTTTATTTATCTTATTTTGGAGTAATGCTTGGGTAACGGTAATTCGTATTCTAATTTCTAAGAATAAATTCTGAATTTGTGGTTTTTGGTTTCTAAGTTTTAATTTGCTGGGGCTTCCGTGAAAAGACTATGTTCAAGAGCTATGTTGTGTGTTTTGTTTTATTGCAAGGTTGTGTATTGGGAAAGTCTTAGTCTAAAGATAATTCTTAGAACCTACATCATGTAATTAATGAGTTTAGTCATGAAGCATTGTATAAAAAGGGTCTCTTTTGTTGTGGTGAATCTTTTACATATAAATGGAAACCGGTAAAAAATTAAGATTGAAGTCAGTTGTGTAGACGGAACAAACAGAAGAGAATTATTGTAGTCTGTAATATATTCAGTCTTTGTTTTGTCTTGTGTAGTCACGTCAGAAGCACTTCTGATATTAAAGTTATTTATGTTGAAGGGCTACAGAAATATTATGCAAATTGCAATTACAATCATGGCTACAGCTTTTTAATATCATTTGCAAACATTCCTTTAGCTCAGATTTTCAGAATGTTAAAACTGCTCCCATTATGCTTTCTTTTCAACTGACTCTGGTTCAACAATTTCTGATAATGTCAGACCATTGACGTCATAGTGCTTTCTTTTCAAAAACATTCGTCAATAATGGCTTCTGCTAATCATTTGCTAAATAATTATTATTTAGCAAATGATTAGCAGAAGCCATAGCATGGGTGAAGTAGTTGGCAGTTATTGAAATACTCTTTCATATCATTTTGGGCATGCTACAGTTGCTACATGCTTGTAAATTTGTAGCAGATATAATAAATGCATCTGCAGTATCTTAGAAAATAATTGTATTCTATGCTGTCGAAATTGTCAATTTTTGCATTATTTTTGCTAGCTCTATGAGAGGTTGAGGGTAATTTTTTAGGCCTGGCAGGCCACTTTTGGCCCGCAAGCCACGGGTTGGGAACCACTGGCGTGCGTATGGCCTTGGCCCTGATCATTTTTCAGTATCTATTTAAAATTGAAGAAAAGTATAATTATCTGTTATATCTGTAATATCTTTCTATTTAAGTCAAACTTATATTGCTTTTAAATTAACTACATGCGTGCTAACAGTTTGTAGTCTTGGCCAGCAAATGTCTTAATGCTATTAATATAGGTCTGCATTTATACATGTACCATCATCCAGGACAATGGAAAATGCAAAACCCCATAAGGCGAAAATGGGATGGCTTGGCTTTGAATGTGTCACAAACACGCTTCAAGCTACACAAATCCATGGCAGTTTAGCAGACGGCTGTTTTTGACTATAGTATTTCTAGTAATTGTTGTCGGCCTATTGCTTAAAATGTTTGTAGGCACATTATTCGTGCACTGCTCTAGTTTTCACGCGTCTCACAAGATTGGTTGGTGCATTTTTGTCACCAAGATTCAGCGGTCTACAGAACATTCCCATTGTTTGTTTGAATGAAGCATTTTGATTCAAGGTCCATGATGATTGTTGGTTGTTGTTAACCCTTTACCGATTGAGGGAATAGGATTTCACATACCATTTACTACACTTTGGTCGTTAAAGGGTTAAACAGTAATTTTCAGTAGCGTTGCATGCTACTGTAATATTTCGAATTGGTATTGGTTCAAGATTTACACATTTTGTAGTATATGGAAAAGAGTTGTCGTGCAGTCTTTTAACACGTTGGCCGCGAGGGACGTGTTAACACGTCCCAGATTGAGTAATTTAACACAGCAAATCAGCAGCCAACGTGTTAAGTCTGGTTTTGAGCAAAGAAACTAGTTTGTGGTCATTGCAAGGTGTTGCGAATCAGTTTTGTTACTAGTATTCTTGTGGATTGTCGTGTTTTCCTACTTGTGCGTAGGTTGTTGAGGATTCAATTGGTCTGGTTCTGCATGCTCGCATGAGTCTACTACCTGTGTATGCTTTTTCAAGCTGCTTGATGCAAGTAGAACTGGATTAGCCAGGGTCATTGTTACAATCTGATCTCCACCGTAACCGGCCATTTTTATTTACCGTCCATATTTACTTAAGTACTGTCTAATGATTTCTGTAGTTCTGTCATCAGACAGTGTGAATTGGTCATTGGTCAATCCAACTGAAATCCTAGTCAAAGTCATAGTCCATTAGAGAAGTCATGATCCGTTTGAGAAGTCATAGTTTGTTATAAAAGTCAAACTTGTCAGAGTAGCAAGTTCAAATCTGGCAAGTCAGAGAAAGAAGCTGTCCGCTGTGGAGAGTAAGAAAACGGACCAGTATTAGGTTTATTTGATGTGTTAGACAATGGACAAACTGGCCAGTAACATACATGTGGTAGTGGCATTATCAGCCCTCTGTAACAGTACTAAGGTCAGCCATTTATTTGTGTTGCTGAAAATGCATTTTTTCATATCATCAAGTTGCATGTTTTCATCACAAACAGCACTTTTACCGCTAACGACAAGTGTATCAGAAGTGAATAGGAAACCATTGGTGTTCATCATTAAAGTGCAATAGAGGTCAGCAACAGGTGCTATATATGATGTCACATAGCAAACATATCTACTTTGACAATGGGTTGCATGAACAGAAATTAATGATTTTGTTAACGTGCAGCGTGTTCATTAGCGGAGTGAGGCATTGTCTGAGTGAGGCATTGTCTGGGAATAGTTTTTGAAGAAATCAGTTTATTTGTTATATGAGCAAGAATAGCAAAATAAACACTTAGAGAATAACAGTCATAAGTATGTAAAACCTTTACATATTACATATTAAATGTTGTTAGTTTTTAAGATCATGTATATATTATTATGCGGATTTGATTTTTCTTACTTTGCATCTCAGCCGTGTGTTTATCGAACAATATAGTGCTCAGTATTTATGTACCACAGACTTTTCAGTCTTTCGAAATTGACGGTGGGTTTGGTGGACCATTGAACTCTGTTTTTTGTATGTTTTGAAGACACCTTATTATATATATGTTTTATAACTCAGTCACTCAGTAGTGCTTTTGTTTGCAAAACTTCTTCTAACTGAAGAAAAACTACTCAAAAATGATTAAATTAATTCTTTATTTATCTTTGTGTTTTAATTTTTTAGTCTAGTAATTAGTGAGCTGCCAAACCACAGGTTGTCAGGATATTTTAAGAAATTGTTCCTCTAGAGCAATGGTTGTCAAACTGTGTTGGCCAGTCAACCAGAATTAAACTCATGGTGGGCCACCTCCAGTTTTACATCCGATCACCAAATCATTTTTATAATAAAGTGAACAGATCCACATCAAGCTGAAAACGGTTTTTAGTACAATACGAATGGTGACATCCACAAACAATTGAACAGTTAAGATCATTTGAAATAAATTGTGCTAGAATGCAATTTGCTGAACTGCAACAGCGTGTTATGTTGTATGTAAGATAGGACATACGCGGGACTGCAAGACAACAGACCAGACATTGAGAACCAATGCACTAGATACCGCAATTTCTCATTGGATCTGTGAGAGGAAACTTAAAAGGCAATATGAAAATGTTATAAAAAACACATATCTAGGGCTTGTCCCCCCCCCTGTTCGCTGCTTTGCAAGACGCCCTTGTAAAGGCCTTGACCATGTTACAGTGCCATATAAATTGTCGTAATTTTTATTTTTACTATCTCTATGTTAGATTTATTTTCGAACCCAATGAGTCAAAGAACTAGCTTGGTAAAAGAAAACTTCAGGTCAATCAATGTGCACCATGTTGGTCGCTAGGTCCTTAAGTCCACAATAACCTAATGTTAACAAATCACCAGTTTAAGAAATTGTTCACAATCATTCACATCGTTACAGCCTCTAACATATCGCTTAATTCTTCACTCTTCTGGTCATGAATTTCACCTGACGTCGCTTCATTTCCTGCAGCGGAAAATGTCAAAATGTCATCTGAGGCCGTGACAGAAGTCGTAGGTCGAAGTTCAGGCTTGGCCAGCAGGTCATTCTTCTTAAGGAAACATGCTTCTTTATAGGGCGGGTCGATTGGTAACTGGGTTGGTGCGTGGTACGAGTAAGTCTTGCCTGGCTCCAGCTGCAATATTTATTACATTTAGAAATTTACTAATTAATACAACAATCTTTTAAAAAATGTAGAATACATGTGAACTGTCATGCAAAGAACTGAATAAATTTCTGCAATATGAACATGAAATGAGGTTCTTGCAATAGTGTCCTTGAATTCTCTGAACCTATATGCAACTTAGTTCCTAGTTCAAATAATTGTCAATTTCCATCAGCTTATTACACGAGATTGGGATGTCTTGTGTTTTTACAAGCATCTTGGGCAACAGAACAGTTTTCTACTGGTTAGAGTAAGAGAAAAGTCACCTCAAGTGGATAAGTTCTGTCCGAATCGTAAGCACTGAGGTCACCGCACGCAAGAAAAGGAACGATGAGTCGGTTAACGCCGGTCAAACTGTTGAAATCAACGTCTGGAAAATGAAAACCAACAAATCCTTATTAACCCTTTACCCGTTTGCCCTGAGAATATCCGCTGAAAACACAGGCTTAACGGGAAAAATGAACGGGCAAAGGGTTAAGACGTGACATCTACACTGTTCTCAAAACAAAAAATGCTTAACAGGAAGGCACATTACATGAAACTTGGGCTAAATTAATGCACTGGTAAGCTTATTCAATGCATTGAAGACTTGGTTATGCAATCCTGGTTTAGATACCATTCTCATTAATGCAAAATGAAGATTATGCTCTCAATGCCATGAACTTAACACGATGTATCAGTAATGCACCACAATATAACAATTTACAGTGTACTGAGAATTTTTACTTTTTCAACATCCTTTTATACACATGACCTGGTGTCCACTGTCCATGCTGTATCACAGGGCTTGTCCCATGATAACTTCATTCTAAGGGTTCAACACTGTACCATATCTAAATGACAGAAGTTCCAAATGATAAATATCACGTATAATGAAATCACATAACAACACACAAGTAGGATGACAATTAAAACTCTTAGATAGCACTGTACACAAATCAAATTCATAACTTCAGTCAATGCATGTCTAAATAGATGAATAGATGATAGTTTCGAGACCTGGGAGTGTTGAAGTGTTGAGAGCTCAGTACAAGTTGTAAAACCTATCGTAATCTTTACGTGAATTTACCCTGAGAGTTATTCAGTAGAGGGTTGAACATGTTCGGAATGTAACCATCGGGTGGAGAGTAATTCTCGCAAACAACAAACGCCTCTGTAACAGAAAGAAGCATACTTACATACTTACAACAAACAGAACACACACAACAATAAGCAATAGAAAACAATGAAGGAGAAGAACAAAGGTAATGCCCTGCGATACAAAGAAATGTTATCCAATTAACTACATATCAAATGTTCAGAATTTAAGAGGAACTCATAATTTAAGCCAATTACTTGTGCCAGATCATGTCAACAGGTCAACTTTACAGACTGGAATGTAATAGTTTTTGTGTGGTTTTCTGGATCTGATTTCCTCAGAAAGTCTGAACTCTACAGGCTCAATCAACTGGAGAGAGATATTTCTTTCAGCTTATCACAAGATGCAATGTTTAGATCTGCTAAACCAGACGTGGGCAGCATACAGCTTCCAGCCCTTAGTGACCTCTCAACCAGCCCATTATGTCTTTTATGTTAGCATTGTACCTGGCACTTTCTGTATTAGCATTGCACCTGGTCCTTGGGAACTGTTCATCCTTTCATCTGTTTTACGTATTTTTAAAAATGAATTAACTCCAAACTTTTTTGCCAGAGCTCTGGTTTATGTGATTTGTTTAAGATTAACATAAAAATTCGATCATATTGATTCTGCGCCACAATATTATTGAATAAACTACAAACAGAGCTTAAGTTCCGCCGGGATTACAGCATAATCGCATCACTTGGAGCACCTCTGAACGGTTCAATCTATTGGATGTGCTTCATAAATGCTTCAATGCAATACAATATAATAAAATGATTTACCGATGCTGGAATTGCGACTGCTACGTGGCTTTGCGATCGTAACCAAAGGAAAGAAGATTCTGAGCTGAGAGTAGAGAAGCGTCACGTCTTTCCCTCGGAAAATCTAACATCGAAAGAAATCTCATTTCAGCTTAAAGACAAACCTCCACATTTAACATCCAAGTAAGTAAGGATATTTACTTACTTACTTACTTAACCTAGCAACTAGTAGTAAGCCTGCAAGGCCCTACATGAATTAGCATCAGTGCTCACTTTTTAATAGATCTATGCGTGAGAGAGAGTAAAGCCTGTCAATAAGCCAGTGCCCTGTGCTTAGTTTCAAGCGGTGCCTAAGAAATTTGTAGTCAATTGTAATTAGATATTTATCTAGGGCCACTTCCAGGAATATAATGCTAAATATCACATGATGTTAAACATAGAATAGTGGTCAGTATGTTGTATTGTCCAGCCAGAGTACAAATGTTTAAGTCCTGAGCACTAAAGTAAAGATATTGCTCTTTAACTTCTGCTCTGCTTGCACGTCGAAGCAAACTAAGTTAAACATTAGTAGTGGTAGTAAACTATCAGTACACAGTCAGAGGGACGCTCAGACAGCTAAGTAGAAGGCAAGACTAGCCAACAATAAAGAAACATAATTGGTAGCTGTTTTCTGAGTCAGTAAAGCTGTCAATAAAAAGAACAGAAACACGGTTATACCATCATTACTTAAACAAATGTCGAGTAATGTTACAAGGCATTAAATGTTATTCACATTAATTGATCTCAACTAGAGAGTGACACGGGGACAGAAATGTGTCCCCATTCCCTCCCCGCATTTGCAGTTTTAACCCCATCCCCTCCCGTTCCCGCAGAACCCGTCCCCATCCCCACCCCATCCCCGTAACCCTCATCCCCATCCCCTCACCATCCCCATATGACGGATGTTTGTCCCCGCAATGTCCCCGCATCTTAAATTGACAAAATATAAACATTAGCATCGTCTTAAATTGACATAATTAGGCTATATAGGCATTACCATCGTCATTAGTAGCATTATTATGAAACGGTTGTGTCAAACGCAGCTGAAACGCTAAAAACGCTGCATATGTTTTTGTTTTTTTGTTCTTGGTCACATGGAACGACTTGCAATGCACCTAGGACTATACCACTTGTCCCGTGTCGCGATTTCCACTTTAAGTAACCGCTGTATGTGCGATGCATCTAACATGGTCACAGCTGAACGAATCTTCGACCTCAACTTTATCAATATACACAAACTTTGCTTGTCTCCTGCATTTCGTAACTTAATGTAATTCTCGGACTTTTGGTGCCTTGCAATAAATTCTTGATTGGAACCTGCCCTATAGGCAGCTTCGAACATGAAAGAATCAAAGTAACCTATATAGGCCTAGGTACTAAAGAACAATAGAATATTATTACCAACGAGCTTGAACGAGGTCGCAGGAACGAGGTTTGATAGTACCGGTACTGTTCTAGGTAGGCTAAACCTAGCCTACTTCACGGTCACGGAACGCCTACGTAAATAGCAAAAAATCGACGAACCGTATCCATTACCGCGGTATTACCGCAGCTTCCATATCCATCCCCACGGTATTACCGTTCTATGTATCCCCGTTACCGTGCTTTAACGCGGTTACATTTTAAAAATTGACCCCATTCCTGCGGTATTCCCGCGGTTACCGCGGATTTACCGCGGTAGCGGTTACCGTGTCACTCTCTAATCTCAACAGATTTTTTGCTGGTGGTATGAACAAAGACTAATAAAAATGCACTGGTACCTTTGCAACAAATGTTCCTCCTTTCTTCAACACATGACTTGTTATGTTCAGCGCCTTTGAAGAAATCATTGCATCAATAATTAGTCGCATAATGATGATGATGATAATTGAGGTGATCATGAAAAACAGTTTACAGTACAATGAATCCGAAAAACACATGTTCCTTCCTTGTTTGAAATACAATCAGATTCGTAATCCACGACAGTAGCAAATTTAACATTGATGATGAACAAAATATTTTCCATCATTAGGGACTAAACTATAACTACTGTTTGAAACAATACAATATTAACCCTTCTTCACTGACAAAGCTGCAGTTCTGTGAGATGCATCGTTCTATCTCTTAATTTAATATGGTGCTTTTACAACACTATACAAATTGCCATTATTATTATTATTGATTATAATAATTATTATTATTATTTTGTTGCCCAACGTAGGAAATATTTCTCAGGCTCTTAGAAACTACCCTATGTGGCTAGTGATCCTCGGCCCTGATGCTTTGCACATAACGTCCTTTCGAATGCAACATTGCATTGAATCTTTGCGTGCAAATGGATAACCGTTAGAACAAGTGCACAGCCTCATTATTATTATTCTCATAATTATTATTATGTATTATCATAAATACTGTTATTATTATTATTAAATTATTATTATTATTAAATAAGCTCTGGTGCTTTTCCTTTAAAAGAAAAATGGACTAATACTCACAGCCAGAAGTAGTTGGGCCTGAATATATTCATCAATATCATGCAATCCAGTCACTAAAAAAATATAATTAAAAAAATGCATAATTCAGCAAGCATTGCAAAAACTTTAGAGCCCCTCTTGCCGCCCAAAAGTATCAACGCAACTTAGCACAGACACTTTAAACATGACGCTATCTGTCAATATTTGAAACTCTCTGAAAAACTGGACTCTATGACCATGCATAGGTCACTGCTGACTCCTCTAATTTGCAAAAAACCACTGTGCTACTAACTGGTGAAATTCCATTCTTAATTACATTTAATATCATAATCCTACAAGCTAGTGCAGAAAAATCTCCCATTTAGTTTGCTCTTTAAGTGGCAATATATAAATGCTCAATTACATTTACAATGGGATGATGCAAACATGTTTGCACACCAACTGCACTAAGTAAGTATATACCGGTAAATCCGTTGTAAAATTTAACTACACAGCCAACAAATCTACGAATTTACTTTGATGCATGGCACTTCATTTGAAGAGACCACATCGAACAATAAGCTAAACTAATTAAGAAAGTGAGAAACAGAGAGCATATTTTACCATCAGGAGCGCCATCACAAACGACCAGGTCTGCCTGACTGCCTTCAAAGTGAGAAATAATCAGCTGAGCAGTGGACACCTAAACGAAACAAAAAATGCAATCAAAACCTGCACAGCACTAATAATAATAATCTTTTCTTTAATGAAACGCCTGCAAGACGCACTGCACTTCACATTTACAAGTTATGCAGTAATCTTAATTAAACTCATAACTACCAACTGAACAGACAGCTCTGCAATTACATTGTGCTAATAGCAGCCTACAAAGCAAATCTGCCCAACGGGGGCTCGAACTCAATACCTCTCGCACTCTACACCAGCGTCTCCCAATGGAACTCAAATCATCCCTACTGATATTAGACAGTTATTCTGTGTACGCACACACTTTGATAAAATCCACCTCTCCCCCACTGCATGCAAATTGTCTAAATCTTGTGAACATACGTAAATACATGGACAGCCCCCTAAGAGGTATAAAAAGGCTTTCTGTTGTTGGAGAACTGTTTTGTACTTGTGCTAAATGATTCTTGGAATCAATACCAAATTTTGAGGATCATCTAAACAACTGCATTACCTTTACGTCTAAGATAACTATTAAGATACAGTTGTAACTCCAAAGACAACCTTTGTGATATCTCCCTGAATCTGTATGACCCCAGGAATGGGCGCCATTGCCTGGAGGTCAACCGCTACAATCTTAACATCACGACTCTTGTCCTCCGCTTCATGCCTGCAAGAAAAGGACCGAAAAATTCAGTGTCTTTCTTCATCAACAGAGTATATAATCCAAAAGCAAACACACACAAAATATTGTCTACCTATGACACAATCTTGACCATAATAAAAACCTAATTTAGGCTATTCAGCACTAGTTAGTCTAATAAGTAGGATCAGATGCAGGACCAAAAGCTCACATTAGATTTGTAAAACCACACAATGACCTGAAATACATGTTTATATGTCCATATCTATTTTTAAAAATATAATTCACATTTACAAGGGCTGACTTTGTCTAACTGGCTGACATCATTTACATAACATCTAACCTATATAACTAACCCATGGGGCAAGGATTGATCACAAGTAAGCAATGATCCTAGAACTGAGATCAAATCTGTTATGGCCAAGAACAGTGATAGATCAGTTACACGAACTTAGAATAAGAATATGTCAACAAACCGTAGTTTTCGTGAAAGCACTTGACTCCAACTTCCTGGAGCGGCACACAAGTCAACGACCGTTTTAACACCTGTTAAAGCAAGTAAAGAACTACGTGACTAATCAACTAAAAACATACACATACCCCATATATATGTTTAATAATTGTTTATAAATAACCCAGAGGTAAATAGCAGCTTAATCATTCATTTTAACACCTATTAAATTAACTTACACGGACAAACTCAAGTATGATAACTTCTAACCAAGTGTACCTTTAGTATACATGTTAATGTTATGCGTCTGTGGTTCACTCATAAAATTTTCCAATATTTCGCCTCCTTCGCATGAATAAGGTTAATATGCAAAATTGCAAAATAACAAACATGTTCCAAAGGAATACAGCAAAATTAAATGCTGAAGACAACCTTTGAAAATATTGAATTCTTCATTAATCTGAAGCAGCTTGAAGGCACTCCGTGCTCTCCAGCCTTCTTCTTTGGCAAGACGATAATAGACATCACGTTTGTCTTTTGAAGATCGACCCATTGTCACAAACAAACCCACACTTTAGGAGGTCAGACAGATACTAAAACGATACAAACACAACACAGTTTGCAATGACTTGTAATTTACATTGACCATTTCAAGAAAAAAATCACTATATGTATAAGCAAGCGCTTGTTATAGCGCTCGTCCAGGTTTCAAGATTCATACTCAGAGGCGCTCTCGACTACAGCACGGCCACTGAATCTGGAGTTTCACACCAAAGTGCATGTGCAATTGCCAGTGGAGGACTTTTTCATGGTGCTACGCAGTGGCCTGAAGTGGATTCGAATCTGCAACCTTTCGCTCCAAGGCACCGAACATACCCTAAACAACCGCGTCCTGTGCTGGCCTAAGAAGAGCAAATTGATCAACAAACACAAAATACTTCACAGAAAACTGGAGAAGTTACCAGTGGTGCCATCCCTCCCACACGCACATTATGAACACATAGGTAAGTAATTGGATTCTAATCGACATCAGATAAACAGCCAATTATAATAGCAATTCATGCGCAGCCTGACAGAACATTCCGCCGCAGAAGTACAACGCTTTCAGCAAATAGTTTTCTTACACTTAGAAAAAAGATCTTAGGATGATTACAACCCACGTGATATACTTCTACACCTCAAAGACATAAACATTTAACAACAACGCAGATGTTGCAACAACTAACAACTGTATGGCCCTATAGAAACGTCAACGTCAAAGTGTATTTATAATATACCAAAACGAATGATTTTATTTTTAACGAAACACGGTGATGAATATTTAGTTTATTTACATCTATTAGAGTCTTAGAGACACCATTGATCAGTAATTTTTATAGATACCTCGGCGTGTGAAAATCCATGAAATCACTAGCGCCATCTCACGGCTAGATGCGGTCCCAGGCACTAAACCTTTTCATTCCAATAATAATTAGGCTAGGGCCTGCGTTATATTAGTACGTTTCATACCAGTCAGTTCGAGATATTATATACTATTTTTGGATATCACTTTTAACTTTAGTATGAAATGAGAGATTGACCCGGATCACCATGGACAACCCTTTTCACTCAACGCAACGCTCGTGAATAAGCTGGTGCATCGCGCTTGGCTTTCAAGTAGCGCTTTAGAAATTTGGAGATTACGATTTATAGCGCTAAATAATCCACAATATAATTATAGCTTGGAACATGAGGGAATTAAACAGGCAAAGCAGACTTTTTGATTTAGTGTGACTGTGTTATTCCAAAGTCATAACCAAGTTTCGTGAAGTTTTCCTTACTTTCCTTTCCATAAACGCATTCGTTTTGGGAGTAAGTACACGTAGGTTGACGTCCCTAGGACCTTTTAGTTTGTAAGTAGTCTTCATTTGTATCCAACCTTACTTTCCTCAACTCCTCGTCATGCCATGATTTTTGTCAAATTGTCATTGCTCTAAACCCATGGGATTGAGGATCGATTGTAGTATCAGGGCAGGTATTGTAAATATCTATGCTGACAAATAAAATCATTTACTGAGGCTTTTTGATGAAATTGACAGCATTATTCAGATTTTTAACTTCTGACGTGACGATGCCTAATGCACAAGGGATGAAGGCCTGCAAACCAAAATCAAGTTGCAATGTGTTCATCATTTTTTTTAACGATATCTCACTCTCAGTGTCAAGGCTCGTGAATAATTAAAATTCCTCCACAGTGAAAAGAAGAAAAACGAACTACTTCCAAATTTCTATATAATTATATGAATCACAGCTGACAGTTATAATAATTGTAATTCACAATAAAGCAATTTGCTTCACATATTAAGCATCACAGGCCATAAATTATATTTTTTAGTAAACATTATCTGGAAGCAGAATTCAGCATTTTCAATAATACGCCAAAGAAAAGTTGCCTGGAAAACGTCAAGGCCACAAGGTATTCTACATGAATACTGCAAACTTTTTCAAATACCAAAATGAAAGCATTGTCACATTGACTGTCCAAAGTCTGATTAACTAAAAGCATTTGAGACATTCTGCAGTGCTCTGAGCCATTCTGTTATGGCGTCCTATACAAAAATTCTCCATCTTCATCATAGAAATCATTGCCTTTCTGAAACTCAACTCCCGACTTCAACTTATTACGCAGAGGAACTGGTATCCTCTTTTCCGGCAGATCTTTCCTCTGTCCAAACGGATGCTGATAACCCTCTCCCTTGCTGAAAATATATGTCTCGGTACCTTCTTCAGAGTCTTCGTCTTTCATGTTTCGCAAAGTTTCTTTGAATCTACCGTCAACTGCGTGCCTGGAGCCACGCTTGTTCACTTCACGTGCAAGACGAGAATTTGCTTCCATTTTATTTAGGACATCATTCGATACACCCAGCTTCTTTGTGCCCTGTATGCCACCATCTGTAATATGATCACCAAACCCATTTGTTTCTTCATCTGCAATATCATCATTCATGGATCGCCTACGCAAACTTTTAATTCCTTGCCTCTGAGGAGCAACTGAGACAAGGTCTTTGCTATCGTGCTTCTCGTTTTCATGAATGCTAAATTCAAAGTCACTGTCAATTAGCTGCTTTGAACGCACCTCCCTATTCATCGTCTGCGTAACACTTTTGTTCAAATTATCACCAAAAGAATGCTTCTCACTTTCCAAAGTCTTATACAAATCGGTACGTTTCCTTTCAGAATGCGTTGGCGATTTTTCAATCATTCCCTTTAGCAGTTTTGTATTTTGTTTTAAATAATTTCGTGATTGTGTAACCATGTCTGTAACTTGTTTTCTGCTTTCACTATGATGTTTTGGTGATTTTTCAATCAAGCCTTTAATTGGCTTTCTGTCTCCAGAAAAATGTTTCGGTGACATTTCGATAACACCTTCAACGAGTTTTCGATTCTGGGCAAGATGATCTTCCAGTAAGTTACTTTGATCAGATCTTTTGGCCTTGACTTGCTTTATAGCACTTGCGTCTGTCGCTTCTTGTTTCTGTTCACAGTAATCTTTAACGATAGATAGGAATGCTCCCGTTTCAACTGTTTCCCTTCTTTCTCTCCCAGACGCAAGAAGCAGTCGGTTGACGTCTGGTTTTGGTAGAGATGGATTTCCAGCGGCGCTCTTCAACAGCTCTTGATACCTACAACAAAACATTAAAATACCCTTCAGCAAATGTGAAAACATAAGACAAAGTTTCTTTCAAATATCAAATGCCTGTCGTCTATTTTTAACTCGTGTATCATTAATAAATTAATTTTAATTCGCTATGTGTGCAATGTCTCTCTAAGATGTGAATCTGAGGTGTGGATGATGCACTATTTTATTGGCCTTGGCAATACTAAGTCACTATATGCAAATCATCATTATTATTGCTAGTAGTAATAGTACCAGTAGTAGTGCTACAGTTGCTAAAATAACATGAGTGAATCTGGAATGGTACCTTTACTGTCACAAAATGTTAGCAAACTAAATTGCTCCTATTCTTTGCATGTGAAATTAGATGGTCAGCCCTGCCCTTTGCTGCTTCATATTCCTTAGGCTGTTCAGTCAGTTTACTTAAAAATGCCTAGTTCACTACAGGATGCATGCGGAGTAGAATCATGTTGGTAAATCTTTCTGCAATACCACACCTGATTTCTGGGTTTAGCTGTGTTTACAAATGGGGTGGAGGGAGATACAGGGAGAACAATTTCCCATGGTTCCCAGAAGTGGAAGACTTAATGTATACATTTTGGACATAAACTAGAGCAGTGGTTCTTAACCAGTGTTCGACCGAACTCCTGGGGTTCGGTGAGCCACTGCCAGGGGTTCGGCAGAGGTCCTCTGAAATATACACATATATTCAGTGGAAAATCATTTAGCTTTTTTCTTTTTCGACTTTTCTTTAACAAATTTTGTTTGAAATAGATTATTGCCTACCAGGCCCTACCTTATGAAATTTAAAGCTGTTAACCTTATGTCTTACTGCCCTCCCGAAAATTAGCACCGGCAGTCTTATGGCGCGTTATATTCATGATTGGGGTGTTTCTTAATTTAGCAACCTAAACTACGGGATATCGAAAATGAAAATAATTAAACAACCTAAACTACGGTTTAACCCATCTTTCTGTGAGGTAAGGTATAGAGATGCAATTTTTCGTCGTTTTTTGCAGAAATAGCATCACAGGACGTACGCTAAAAGCAACTATTGCCCTTTTCTTATATATTTATACCACAGAGTATGTCGAGCAAAAACGAAAAATTATTGTTCAAACTTGAGGGGTTCGGTGAATGGTCATGGATTTCTCTTGGGGTTCGGCTCCCTTGAAAAGGTTAAGAACCACTGAACTAGAGTTTAATTGAGTTCCCATAATATAACAGCTTGTAATATAATTCTGAGCAACTTTCAAGTCTCATATAATATACAACTCACCCAGCTTGAGGTTAGTTTTCCCCATTATAGGCTGAGGTGGTTAGACGCCACTGTCTGGGTTGACAAATTCTACTCACTAGACTAACGTTGTTGTGCAAGAGAATCAGAAGAAATAAGCAACGATACCTCGATGTGACAGGACCACTGGCCAGCTTTCCCTTCGTCTTTCCAGCCTGCAGTTCTTTCCAGCGTCTCTGAACGCGTTTGTCGTGCTTAATAATCTCGGCCAAAGTCTTCGGCTGGAAACGCGACTTCAGAATCTTGATTATTCCTTCGCGATCAGTGGGAAAACTCTCGGCAAGTCGATCGATGGTCCACTCGTTCGGATATTCGTTGTGCAGGAAACGGATCTGTTCCTTGGCGTCCCACGTGAGGAGACCCATCGCTTGCGGCTTCTTGTAGTACTTGCGTTCGATCATTTTGTGCGCAATCGTCTTCCTTAACTTCTCTTCTTCACTGATTAGCACAAGGTTAGCGAAAAATCAACGAATCAACGATGAGAAAAATATGTAATATGTATGTTATAGTAATATTTATTTAAAGCAGGAAGCAGTCATGGGAATAAAGTTCTAGAAGCTTCATCCTGTTTGCATTGTATTGTATAGGAACGTTTATAGTTTGCATTGTATTGTATAGGAACGTTTATAAAACACTTCTCTCGACAAAAGTCTTTCAGAAGTGCTTTCAGTGTGATGCACCTGAGAGAAAAGGCAGGGTTTGAGGCAAGAGAAAGATGAGAAAAGATTGCCAGGGAGAAAGGCAAAGTGAACTGATGGCAAAAGTCAATTCCGTATACAGAGGGACCTATGCAGAGCCATGGCGGTACTGATGCAGAGAACAAAGAGGTCACACTGATCATTTTGTTTGCCTCCACAATTCCACATGTTACAAAAGATTTGTTATATCACCAACAATTCACCATGTGATAACAGCTGTGTAGAGTACTGAACATGTAAAACCCTTAGACCTCAGTTTCCGTGTTCTAGTTAGACAAGTGTCATTGTTCGATTCATAGGTGTAATCATGTGTAATTAATGTTCTTAGTACTAGCCTTAATGGCATTGTCGCTACTCAGATCTGAACATCAAAGCAAAATAAAAATGAAACCTGTAGGCTAATTCTACCAAAAACAAGGACTAGCTAGCAACCACTGCTTACCTCACAACAATTTTTTGAAACTCTGGTCTAGCCACGTTCGCTTCAAACCAAGTGTGAAGATCCTCAATTTCTTCTGCATCCTCCGCCATTTCGTTTCCCCAATCTTCGTTTCCATGTCCAGAAAATAACTGTTGGTGTCCCCGCTGTCTGCCACCTGCATCATACCAAACAAGGAGGCAGGTAAGTTTCATTAGCATTAGACAAATCCCAACATTTTATGCTCATTTGTGCACACTTTAAAGTATCGCTGACTGACCACAAGAATAAACGTGCCCCATCTCTGGAAACACTTAAATCACAAGCGAAAATTTATTGTTTGCGACTGTCATTGATATATCTGTAACTCGCGTACACTACCATTTTCAAGTCGGATTGAAAACAAAAATTTTTGAGCTATAAAATAATAGAAGTCGGATTGATGAAATCCGAAACTAGGTGGGATTGATTTTCTTAGATTACAGTTGGATTGATGATAAACCCAGTATTAAGCACATTAACTGATGCACATAGCGTGAGATCATGCAAACGATGCACGGAATATTTAAAATAATAACTTAAAAATTCGTAAAAAATGTTTGGGGGCTTGTTCAGAGGTCCAAATTGAAATGCCGTGTTGGGGGTGACGTGCTTTTGACTGGAGTTGGTCCGCAGTATCGCCAGCTAATGATTGGTGCATTTGTATTTTGGGCCATGCATATCGATCCGTACCCAAACACCGACCGCTTTTAGAATTTTAATGCAATGTACACGCATTTAGCCGGTAAAACTGTATTTTAGCGTATTTTATTCGAAACCGCTTAGGTCAAAATAAATAGCGTATTTTATTGTTTGTGTGCGTTTTCGAACTTTCGCAGGTATTTTCATCAATCTGACTTCTACCTTGGAATGTATCACTGTCGGCAATCCAGCTTCTGTTGCAGCAACAATTTTTTTCATCAATCCTGATTCTATTTAAAATAACAATTATTTGTCATCAGCCAAGCTCTCATTTCATTAAGTATCTCTTCAGCAACCCGCTTCTATTTAAGGAAAATAATTTTCATCAATCCAAGTTCTATTTCTCAAGCAATCGTTTCATCAGTTCCGTTTCCATTTCTCTAGTGTTATTTTTGTCCATCCAGCTGCTATGTCAGCCATGCATTAGATACCTTAATCCACCTTCCATTTCTCAAGTGTTTTTTCATCAATTCAGCTTCTATTTCACCAAGAAGTTTTCACCAATCCAGCTTTCAGTATACTTTTCAAAAGAAATATGAACAGTTATAACGATTCATCAACGAAATATGTAAATACATACGCTAAATAATAAAATACGCTAAAATACATGATATCGATTTTGAGAGAATAAAATACGCTAAAATACAGTTTTACCCATTTAGCCTATAATACATGTAAGTCTACATAGTGACTATACCATGCTTTAAGAGTCCAAGTGCCGATACACATTAAAAATTGCATTAAAAATTAGTTACCTGAACTTCTATGCGCGTACTTAACATTTGTCCTGTAAATCGCACAAAAAGAGCCACTGCAACGCGAACGCAGAAGTGAAAGCATCGTCCAAACAAAAATATTTCATTTATAAAAATAAAATAATAATATCATGGAAATAAAATAACACATAGATTACGTTATTTATAAGGTTCACGAGTATGTGACGTAATGAAACCTTGTTTAATTTACAGTCAATCACACCGCGGCGCTATGTTACTTTTAAGCGAACCTGTGGAACTATTTAGGCAAGTTAATTATGCGGGTAATTTATGCCTATACCAACCGGGTTCACGTTGTCACGTTGTCTGATTTTTCAAACTACCAGAACAACTTCAACATAATAATTTAATTAGGCCTATAGTCTCGTTAAAAATTCTGGACTGGCTTAACATTTGACGGAGTAGGATTTAGGCCTACGCAGTCTTCGAAATATTAGGTGTCGTTTCCTTGTGTAACTATAGGCTATGCGGTCTATGTAATGCCCTAGCAGCCTAGCTGGGCTTATATACCTTGACGACTAACAATTTTGATTAATTTTGTGACACAGGTGCGTTATTTTGCTATATGGTATTTTGACTACGGTGAATAAAACCTGTATAGGTTATTGTTGTAGACCTAAATAATTATCGACAATGTGCATACATTATTAACAGAGGAATCCGTCTGAAAGACAATAGCCTATAGGCTATAGCCTAAGAGTTCTGTTTCACTTTTCATGAAACCGAAAGTGAAAATAATGTCGATTCTAATGGCCAAGTAGGCTACGGTATGGTATGACAAAAGTTATTGAACACCTATTCATAGAGCAAAAACTGGGTCCGAGCTGGCACTAGCTGACGAAGTATATAAAAATAGGAATAAAATAACGACATCTAGCCTACATGCAGGTCTTTCCACAATAATTGTTTTATAGTTTTTTTTGAAATTCTGGCTAGTTCACCTTTAATATGGTTGTAGGACATTGTCCCCCCTGGACACTATCCCCCCCGGACACTATCCCCCCCGGACATTGTCCCCCCCGGACACTTTCCCCCCCGATTTTTCCTAGGACATTATCCCCCCCGGACAAAATCCCCCCCTTCATGAGACTTCGAAAGTTCTTCATGCCATTTAACTTGTAGGCCTAACTACCTCTGACCTCTCCTTTCGAAATTAAATTCAAAACAGTAGAGAAATGAACGAAAGTGAGTCGATTTGAACTAAACGAATGAGAATCGTATGTAGGACCTATTTGTTTAGTGTCTACAAGAAATGTTTGTTAACGTCAGTTAGGCTACGTCTAACCTTCGTCGTTTTACAATATTACATTTACGCGAGATGTTAGACGATGTTTTGGTGCATTTATTATAGGAGAACTTTACGCCTATGGGGGGGGATAATGTCCTACCCCGGGGGGGAAAATGTCCGGGGGGGACAATGTCCGGGGGGGATAGTGTCCGGGGGGGATAGTGTCCAGGGGGGACAATGTCCGGTTACCCTTTAATATGCCCATGCTTTCCAAAGCACGTGTTCAGCTGGTATAGGTAGCCCTACAAAGAATCGCAGAGCGTTGTTACTTTTAAACATGTGTTTCATGTACCAAATTTAGTCTAATATTATAACACCATAGGCTACACGGCTTTGAATAATTAACCCATTGTGATTGTCATCTATATATCTATATAAATAAAAATGAAACTTTCCAACAGTTTGTAAGGAGTGTTCTCGAAAACTTACGGACCGATTGTTTTGAAAATTTTACAAAACATTCCATTCCAATAGAGCCGTATTGTATTATGCTTTTTATCCGAAAAAACGAAATCTTTTCCACAAAAAGTGAAGTTTGAATTCCGCTCGACGGCCATTTGCAAATTCAACAAAACCGCAGGGTTGCCAGATTTCCGAAACGCTTTGTCCCGAAATCACGTTGTGAAGTCGCCCAAAAGTCGCGAGATGACCAACTTCGATCAGGGTTACCCAAAAGTCGCCCAAAAGTCGCGATAGCGCATATGTCGCTGTCGGGAAGGAACGGTGTGAGGGAGGAAAGAAGGAAGAGGGAGCGGGACGAAGAGGGAGGGGAGGGACCGGAGGGGAGCGATGGAGAACGGGGGGAGGGGAGGGGAGGGGGAGGCAGATGACGGTCTTTTCTGCCACAGCAACGCGTGGCCGGGTACAGCTAGTAATATATAATTATTGTAATAAGAACCACTTCCAAAATAATAATAAGACTTATGTCATTCATCGCGAATAGTTTTCGCATCGTTGGCACTAATGTCTCGTAAAAAGAAAACGAACGTTTCTAAGTTTTTAATTCTCTAATGATATAGCCTAATTATTATTGGAGTAAATGATTCTAATCATTGAGGCTAAAGTGAGACGACACTCTCAGTGCTCTAACTAGAATATCCGTTTATGACATAACAAAATATCTCTACGAGTTCAGTTATGGCCTATGCATTATGAAAGCTCTCATTTTGTAGGTTGTCTGACCGCTTTGCAGTTTCTGCTATGGCTGGGAGTCTTCAGAATTTAGTTGCAGACCAAATGGCTGATGTAACAGAATGTTCCATTTGCACGGATATCTTCATAGATCCCAAGAGTCTTCCTTGTCTCCACTCTTTCTGCTTACAGTGCTTAGAAAAGTATGGCAAGGACAAGAAACCAGGCGATCAAATGGCCTGTCCAATTTGTAGGACGAATTTCGTCATTCCAAATGGAGGCTTCTGTAACGTGCCGAGCAATTTTTTCATTGGAAAAATGGTTGAGATTAGAAAGCTTTCAAGTACGACCACAAGTGAAGTTTTTTGTGCAACTTGTCCTGAGGATGGGAAAGTAAGGGCTAAAATGTTTTGTTCCGAATGTGAGCAGAATCTTTGTGAACGCTGTGGTACCTCTCACACGAAAATAAAATTCTGCCAAACTCACCAGGTTCTTGAAATCGGTAACAAACTTAAGGAAGTCAATCTTCGTAACACCTGCTGTCATCATCATCCTGGTGAACTTGTTAAAATGTACTGCGAAGATGACAAGGCAACGATATGCTTCCTTTGTTTTGCTGAGAGTCACCAAACGCATAAATGCGTGAGTGTTGCCAAGGCATCGGAAGAATTTTCATCTGCGCTTAAGAACGACTTGGAAGCTATTAAACGCAGGTTACCAGAATGTAAAGATTCTTTTGCAAAATTAAGGAAATTGAAGACTGATCTGCTCGCAACAACGGCTGAAGTGGAAAAGAATATTGTTAGCGAAGCAACGAGACTTAAGTCTCTCATTGACTCCCATGCAAAAGTTTTAATGCAAAAATTAACTACAATGAAAGTCAAGAAACTGAAGGAAATAGAAAATACACAACAGGACGTAGAAAGGCTCCAGGCTACAATTGAAAGTTATACACGATATTTGGATGAGCTCTTAAACAAAGGAGCACCTGGTGATATATGCCGTGATGCAAATCAACTGAAGATCAGAGCTCGAGAGCTGAATACACTGCCAGAAAACTGTTGTGGGTGTGATTTCTGTTGGGACAAGATCATTTTTAAATCGTCAAACCTTGGAGATCTTCTGCGCAGAAATAGAATCGCTAATGTTGTCGGCGATGTGCAACTCGGCTCGTCAAACAATCAGTTGCTTGGTAATGCTAAATTTGTATCCTCAGCAGTAGGTCTGTTACACATGACACCGACAGAATCTGATGCAAAAACTACCGGTTGGTATAGCGATCTTTTATAATAACTTTAAAATCGTATTCGTAAACTCCTGATTTCTAAAGCGCCTCTAGAAAGCTTAGCGCGGGGCACCGGCTTATTCACGAGCGCTGCGTTGAGTCAAAAGGGTTATCCGTAAGAGTAGTCCACGGTGGTCCGGGTCGAGTTTCCGTAGGATCAGAGGGGTGGAAACAGCTACTAGTGTGGGTGTCGTCTGAGCCGTGAATTTGAGGGTGGAGTATCATATGAGACAGGGTAAGATTTCTTGAAAAGGAGTGTCTTCAGTTTAGAATGAAAAGCCCGAGGTGTGATGGATAGAGGAGCCTGAGGAAGGAGATGGTGTGTGATTAGTAATGGCGGAGGAGGAACTGAAAAGGATCGGAACTCAGTAGGCAGATCATTCCAAAGGCGTGGTGCTGAGTTGGATATGGCTCGGCTGGAGAACTTCCTGCAGATGACTAGTGACCGGCGGTCGAGAGAGTGTAAGGCAGGCGGACGATCGGGTAGAACGGCTGGATGGTGAACCATTCGCGAAGATATCTTGGCTGGGAGCATTGTAAGGAGTTGTAGGTCAAGGACCTACAACAAATAGGCCTGTGTGAATTTGAACTCAAAATTAACCGAATATAGGCCAAACTTAGGCCTGTTAGTTAATGTTCTGGTATAACCTAGCCTAACCAACCTAATTTGCGTGTGTTTAAACAGCTAGGCGTATACTAAAAATGAAACGTTAAATAGAAGATGACATAGGCCAACGAGTGGATATTAAGCTTATGCCATCAGTTTGCATTCGATGTAAATGTTGATGGAATAGTAGAAGATTGCGACGAAATAGACCGTCTTCATTACAACAAAAGGACGTAAACAGTTCGCTTACCGTTGTTTAAACACATCCCCAACGTAAGCCTCAAGCACAAGGAATGTTTGAAATTTAATAAATTATTTGTTTAATAATTATAAAAGACAGTATACTTAGTTACTGACTCATTCATTGATCACATTTTATACAATATACACCTTTCAAGCTTTTCGTATTCTTTAAGATGCCAAATTAGGCGAACTTAATTATTAATCGACGTTAAATTTTCATGATTAATGTACTAAATATTTGCTCTAGCCTACTAAATGCCTACTGATCTTTCTCTCTTTTAGCCAGGGTTGATAATCAAAGCAGAGCCATAACCGTCCTCAATGTTCCAGCCGAAATTACTGCTGATACTCTGGCTATGTTATTTGAGAATCGACGTTACGGTGGTGGAAGAATATAAAAACTCAAACACAAGGGCGGAACAGCGATTATAACATTCAGAGATTCGACCGGTGCGTAAACTAAGAGTTAAGATATGAGATTCAGATAACTTTACCAAACACATCTGTCAAGAATAGAAAAATAGCATAATTTTCGTTGGTCGTGGATGTTTTATATTGAATATTTAATGCTGATCATTTATAGGGGCCTATAGCGCCTCTCTAAGATGGCCACTCGGTGACCCGACACCGGCGATACAGAACCGTGTTCAAGTGTTGTTGTATTCGGGCTTAACGACACTGTTTCATATCTATGATGATTAGTGTCGGAGGCAGAGTACAACCTCACGCTCCACGTTTATATTGCGACCGAGCCACCCGCAGTAAAGATCCGAGAAATTAATCTCTGATCGGGAATCGAACCCGGGCCGCCGGCGCGGCGAGCGGGCTACAACGTGTTCAAGTGCTTGTAAAGTGCCTATTTATATGCAGAGGATTCGCAGATCGGTTCAAGTATAGGCCTACTCGCTCGAAGCATTATTTTCGTGAGATATAGAGGTTTTAAGAATATCCATTGCTTAGCGATCACGATATGACATTGTTTGAAATAATAATTATGGCATGATGCATTCGCCTTTCCTCATCGTGCATGAGTTTGAGCACCTGCTTATTGTTCACTTAGTTCACGATTAAATTCCACTATCAATAAGGTCTTTGCGTTTAGGCGTAGGCCTAGATGGCTTGCCATAATCTATAGAAATAAAAATTAAAATTTACTAGCGTAACTATGTTGCCAGTGTTCTCGGAAAGTTGCGGACCGATTGTTTCGAAAATTTTACAAAACCTTCCATTCCAATAAAATGCTTTTTTCACGAAAAACCCAATCTTTTCCACAAAAACAGAACTTTGCATTCCATTCGGCCGCCATTTTGAAATTATACACATCTGCACATCGATCAGGGTTGCCCGATTTCGGAAACGTTTGTCGCGAAATCACGTTGTAAAGTCGCCCAAAAGTCGCGAGATGAGCAGCTTCGATCAGGGTTGCCCGATTTCGGAAACGCTTTGTCGCGAAATCACGTTGTAAAGTCGACCAAAAGTCGCGATGGCGCATATGTCGCTGTCGGGTAGGAACGGTGTGAGGGAGGAAAGAAGGAGGAGGGAGCGGGACGAAGAAGGAGGGGAGGGACCAGAGGGGAGGGATGGAGAAGGGAGGAGGGCCTAAGCATAAATTAGGCCTATAAATTCAAGAAACATTTTATTTAGGCCTAATAAGTTCAAGCAACACTGCAACATCTTTAATACCCATTTTTAAATTAGACCTACTTAAGGTACAGGCAACCGATCTCCTGAGAAAAGAAATATGTAGGATTAGTTATCCTGTGTGACAAGATTTCTATTACCTGGCGGTCTGTGTGTTTTCAGTGGCTGATGGTTTGGCATCCAAGGGGTCCGTGTCTTTCAAAGGAAACCTTCTGTTAATCAAGAAGTTGTAGGAACTACCGTACGTAATCTACACGGTTTGCATGATCCAAAACGTCGACTTTGACTTCGACTCAACGCAGCGCTCGTGAATAAGCTGGTGCCCCGCGCTTGGCTTTCAATTGGCGCTTTAGAAAATTTGAGTTTACGATTACGAATACGATTACGACTTTATAAGCGCTAATGAGAAGTTGCTTGTTTTTGTTTCTTTGAAGCTGATTTAAAATTTGGCACAAATAGACTAAAACGGAAAGTCACCAAGGGATAGCCTACCTTTAGGCTTAGATTATACAATAAAGATTTAGCTATATAGGCGTAACTTGCAGATTAATGAATTTGTAAGCTCGTATAGGCCTACTTGACTTTAGGCGCAACAATTGTGTTTGAATAAAGAATATGAATAATTATTATATCTATATTATTTCTTGTTATTCAGCCACAAATGAGATTCGTAATCACTAATCTCCAAACTTTCTAAAGCGCCTCTCAAAAGCCAAACACAGGGCGCTTGCTTATTCATGAGCGCTTGATTCCACTGCTCACTTAAAGGACTGTGCCTTCGTCCTCGTTCATATCATCATCTTTCACTCTACTGTGAATTTTCCAATGGTCTTCAAGCTGTCTCTCATCACCCTTTGAGAAAATCAATCAAATCTTGACAAGGTAACTTGGGCGGCTTAGCCTAGGCTTATTATGACTTGCCCCTTCATAGCAGGGCGAAGAGTCCGACGCTCTTCAACATCACTTACATCAGAGACTAGGCGACAGATGGCGTAGGTAAGCATGACGACAAAAATAGCAGAATCGGCTTTTATTAGGTCCACATGGTATGTCATGGTTGTCCTCGTAGGCTATGAAAGGTATCCACTGTGTCGGGAAAAATTCCAAGGCTTTACGGTAAATATAAAAATAATTAGTAAACATTAATAGATTTTTAAAATTCCAGAAACAGTTTAATCCTGAATATTATAGAACTATAATTTATGTTGGAAATGTCCGCCATTAGCTTCCACGCATGCTTCGAGACGTAGCCTACACGCCACTGACTAACAGCAGCATCGACAACCAGTTGATCAAGTTCATCCCAAGCATTAGCAGTTGGCTCGCGGAGTTCTTCGATGTTTCAGACCTTAAGTTTGTCTTGTATACTTTCTCCTGCATTACTCCCCAAATTTTATAATCTACTGGATTTAAGTTCCTGTTACTAATTTCAAACCTAATGGAGGCCACATCCAGGGGTGGATCGAGGGGGACCAATCCGGCCATGGACCCCCTCATTTAGAAATTCCCATGTATCATGGCCCTCCCATTTGGTTTCAAGAAGCTTATAATTCGGTATAATTTTCTCGAAAATTTGGCCAGATGACTAAAAAAGGTCATCAGCTTTTTTGGCGGATGAAATGGTAAAAATTTTTCCCAGACCCAAGGTTCAAGAATTTGTAGCCTCCCCCCGTCCAAAGTTTCTGTATCCGCCCTTGGCCACATCCCATAGCTGTTTTAAATGGGGGCATGGCCGGATTGCCCTCTGGATCCGCCCCTGTTACATTACATGAGCTGGATTAGCGCCTTCATTTTGCATTGTTTATAATAAAAAGGCTAGCATAGTCAGTGACTTAGTTGTCATTGCTAACATTGCATCTGAACGAAACCAACAGAATCGCAACCGCCAACCGTAATAATATTCCGCTCTGCCATTGAAAGAGCCATGCATGCAGCGACAGGAGATTGCGAATGCTATTGCCGGAAGTTATCTTGATTGGAAGAACGGCGTTCAGCGGATATATGATATGCGGTCGGGCCTTGCTTGCATGACGCAGTCGCCATGACTACCGTGTGCTACGTCACCGGAAATAACTTTCTGCGATGACTCTCACCGCAAGATTGATTAATTTGAATAAATAGGTGTTACACCGATGGAAAGATTTTGCGATTTTTTGCAGTCATAATTATATATAGTCGGTTATGTAGTTCAGCTACATATAGTAGCCTACAGCTACTATAGTATGCCTACTATAGGCTACTTGTCGAATCGTAGGGTTGTTTGTGCACAGTGGTTAGGCTAATTGAAAGTTGACCATGTTGGTCCAAAAACTAATGTTCCCCACCCAACAGTGTCGTTGTTCGATTTCCAGTCACGGTGTGGAGAGGATCCATATCACGCTGTGGCCCACTGCGGCTTATTGCCTTGATGATCTTCGTTTAATTATAAAAGAGAAAAATCCAGGTGACACACCGCACCCAGTTAGGCTACATGTCAAAGCACATTAAAAATCGCCACTGGCAAAAATATTGTGAACATAACAATGTCTGTCATTAATTGGAGGCAAAGAGAACCCTCGGAATAAAGTTTCTATCATCCTGATTTGGCTTTCTAAATAGGCTCAGTTTGAAAGACAGAGGGTAGGCCTAAGAACAGGGAATGATTGACTGAATGCATGAATGAACATATTATTATTATTATTATTTATATAATTATTATGTGGAGACTTGGTCCAGAAGTTATGGGGGGACGAACGAGCGGTCGAAGGACAATCGCCGTCGTGACTATTTCGTCCGATCCATAAACCTCGTCCAACAAACCCAGGGCTACCGACTTCGCGGGAATCATACACAGAATAAATCCCATGCTGGGCATTGCTGGCATGACCGCGTAGACTACGCATGCGCAAAGTCCCCAAGACCTGTGCGGTTTCCATGGAGACCGCAAAGCACGTCTTAAAACAGCTCACATAAAAGGCAAGTTACAGCATAGACTCAATGGGCCCTAATTATTCTCTCCATGTCCAACGAAAGGCACATTTTATTGGCAACGACAGAATTGCCTGTATGCATGAAGACTACAGGATCGAGTAGTTCCTGTTTCGTAAGCTGCTCTTGACATGTCATTGGACGATATTTATGTCGTGGAAACCACAGACCGTCTGTCACACCGAATGTGGCACTCGGAGAATTGTAACAATATTATTGTAACAATAATGACTCGGCTTGACCTTCCCGAATTTTGACCTGGAACCGGAACGGAAACGGCAGCTCTGGCTATTTGGGGACTTCATTTGATAGCGCCGGTGAATAAGCTGGTCTCTCTGACGTGGCTTTTGTGGGCGCTGAGAAATTCTCGAAGATTTACATTAGGCTACATTACATTACATTACATTACATTACATTATTGGGACTTCTAGTCTATAAGCTTATAGCGTGGACAGTGGTCGGTCAAACTGCTCAACTGCAAAGTGTTGTAAAGAGTGGCCAATTTGGACGTATACCTAGCTGGTAATGATTCCTTAAGTCTCAATTGGGTCCTGCCCCGAAGTATCTGTGTGATCATATACTTCGCCCCTTTCTGCCACTTAGCTGCTGCGTCACGCACCTATGGGAGAGGGATCACACATTTTGTGAAGACGTGTTAAGTAAGGTCTCACAGGCCTACTAGACATCATATTATGACTTATTTTGACGCGTGGCGAGGGGAGGGGTCAAAAATCATCGAAAACTGCGTGACCTCATTTATGGACCGCACATTTGGTTGGCATATTGGCCTGCAGAATCGTCGGTTAAGCTAGTCTGTCTGGCGTGGCTTTTGATTTCTGGCGACGATTTATTTAGGAGCCTTACGCTGCATTTACCTCGATTGTGGCCAAATCAGTTTTCTGATCCGGCGAACCGGGTGCTTTTTCAGGCGCAACGTCCCTACGGTCCACCATTCATTGATATACCATACTTTAGATTTCAGTTGACATCGACGTCGTTAAATATTTTTTTTCCAGTAACAGTTTTTGCTATAAAAATGCTGTATAGACCATATGAGCTGACTTCGCCTTCACAACTTCAAAGCAGGATTTTTTAGCGTGCAGTTCTATGCACAAAAATGTTCGGTTCCAAATGGATTTGTGCTATAGCCTGTACAGTTGTAGAAGCACTTTTGTGCAGTCAAAAAATAGTTCTTACAGCAAGTTATTTCGCCGGGCCTCTGGACATTTGCCTCTGACCGTCTCGGCGGTCATGAGCGCAGCACAATTATACAATAGAGTACAGGCCTGCAATGGAGTAGACCTACAACGTAGGCCTACAGTATAGGTGATTGTACCTCGTACAGGATATCAGGTTCTTTTATTAAATGTCTGGCAACAATAGGCTACCGCATGACTTTATTAGCTGCAGCTGATCATTTGTGTCTGCTCATATCGTAGCCACAATAAAATGATTGCCACTTTGGACATTGCTGGACGGACTGAGCTGACGACATCTTACGCTCTCATATAAACAATTTATATAGCGCTGCACCGACCTTAGTGATTCGTGATTATCACGCATTGCTCCCTGGAGATATCGGAAATTCATCTAGCGTTGGCAGCTGTTACGACGTAGAGCGCTTAATAATAACACGACTGGTTAGAGAGACGCGCTCAATGGGGCGCCGATGAATTGAAAAGACTGGCCAAGGACAACGTATAAGACCGTTGTTAAGACCGTTGTTAAGACAGCACGTATGAGAGACCGAATGACTGAGGGTCTTATTACTGTTGTCCCTGGCCAACCTTTTCAATTCACCGACGCTGAACAGAATAATCCATGCGCCAAACCTAAATTAAATTTATTCCTCGCGTTCTCTAACAAGTTGTTAGGCTACAGTGTCCACTTAGACAATGACATCATTTAAACTCATGACTTCCTGCACTAGATCCTGCGTAGGCCCTACATGTAGGCTTAGCTTTGTTCTTATGTGACTATATATATATATTTATTATGTCCTCTCTGGTTTTATATCGAACTTTCTCCGTAGCCTACGGTAGGCTATCTCGTTTTTATTAAAGACAAAGTTACTCAGTTACTCTACAACCGTATAAAGGTTTCTTAACTTATCGCCAAACACAAAGAGATCTCTTGGATGCGTCATTGCTATTAATTCCTGTTGAAACATCCGTATCATTATTATTGTAATCGTACCATTGAAAATGTGTCATTCTCTACACGTTGTTAAAAGTAGTTCGAAAAAATAGGCATAGGCTACATGTGTTATTTTAGACCCACTATTAAAACAAATAGGCCTACCGGTAGCTTAAAATGTTAGGCCTAAAATTGTATAAGACTATAAGACACCAATGTAACTGAATGAATGGCTGTTTGATGCAATGGTTTAATTTCTGGTGTTGCGTATGTTTGTGCTCTGACAGTGCCAGTCCCAAGCCTGGGTAAAGGAGGAGGAGGGCGATATAATCTTTGATTATGACAGTGTCGTTAGCGGCAACTTGAGAGATAGCCTAAGCTTAACCCATCAGTTGAAATATAACCCTTAATGTAATAAGGTCGTTGACTATAACGCACCTGCCAACCTCTAAGGCATTTCGTGTTGACGAAAACACATTAAAGCTTTCACTTAATTCAAATCAGGCTCCATTGCGTACTCTGCTACGTGCAGTTTTCTTTTTACCTATTCTTACGCGGCTTGGTCTCGTTAAATCAGACAGCGTCGTTACCATGGCGTCAACGAAAGCAGACGCAAAGAGAATGGCTAGAAAACGCTAATAGAATTGGACGTCTTGTTACTTGATCCCGAATGAGGAGAACGAGGGAAGATGGACAAAGACAAGGACAAAGACACGGATTACAGAGGACAAAGGACGAGTAACGGAGGATAGCTACAGAGGGAAAAGTCCACATTCGATTTATGCGCTGTTTAAAAGCAACCGTTCGTCTGCTAGATAAATCCTACACTGCGCATGACGCGCGGTAATTGCTTTGCTGATGTCTTTGGCCGCAGTTTGGCGTGCATGGACATAATGGATTCTGCCCAATGTTTGCTTCAGTCTATCCATTTGGCCTACAGTATAATTTGGAAGTTAACGTCACTTGTAATGGGCTAGCCTACTGCATGTGAGTGTGTGTTTTTCCCTGCTGTATTCAAGGTACATGTAGGCTAGGTGATTCTCGAGGGCAGACTGATTTTATATCTGGACAGGGATCATTTATCATTTGCTGTGGCTGATGTACGTCCAACTGTTCGGCTGCTTCCGGTTGATTAACTTCTTTCCTGTATCAGTGATCCATTTTCTTTGTCTCCCTCTTTTACTCTCTCTTCCTGTCCGTGTCTTTCTCCTTGTGTGTGTGTCTACTTAACTTATCATTCACTCTCTCCGGTCTGTTAGCGTTAATTATAATCTATCTTTATACGCATGTAGGCTAATACATTTACACATGTCTACAAAAAGAATATTGTCTTGGCTTGCAGCAAATTCGCATAATGCACTAATGTCTCTCCACACTACGGCAGCAACAACATCAACGATGGCAGTAGTAGTAGTAGTAGTAGTAGTAGTAGTAGTAGTAGTAGTAGTAGTAGTAGTAGTAGTAGTAGTAGTATAGTAGTAGTAGTAGTAGTAGTAGTAGTAGTAGTAGTAGTAGTAGTAGTAGTAGTAGTAGTAGTAGTAGTAGTAGTAGTAGTTGTAGTAGTTGTAGTAGTAGTAGTAGTAGTAGTAGTAGTAGTAGTAGTAGTAGTAGTAGTAGTAGTAGTAGTAGTAGTAGTAGTAGTAGTAGTAGTAGTAGTAGTAGCAGTAGCAGCAGCAGCAGCAGCAACAGTAGTAGTAGTAGTAGCAGATGCAGTAGCAGTAGCAGATGCAGTAGCAGATGCAGTAGCAGATGCAGTAGCAGTAGTAATAGTAATAGCGCTAGCGTAGTAATGGCCGTGCTCGGTTGTTTCATTACTGCTGGCGTGTTTGAGGAATAATTCCTTACCGTCTCTGGTAATTAATCAACGTTGACTTGGGCCATGATATCCGATAAACCATCTTCCATTGGTTGAGTCGAAAGCAATGATCAAGTAGGTGGGCCTACCTTTCTTCTGGTGTTTCTTACTCCACGACGAACTGGGATTCAGTCCTCGGATTGACATGACAGGCTGCAGTCGAATCCCTGGATGACCGATTGCTAAGGAAGGTTGCTTAGGAGACGCCCAGAGGTTTTGTCCAGCGGCAGAAAGAAAATCACTGTCCGCCATTATGATTGATTGATTGATTGATTGATGCGTGTTGTAACGTTAATCAATGTACTCGAGCGACCTCTGTGGGTGACATTTGTACGATGGATGACTATGGCTTTGACCTTCTTAAACTACAGTCTTTGTCGATGTCGTTTCTAGCTCCCTAGGATAATGAATTCTGAAGGCAGATACTACTGCGTGGCTTACACGGTTGTAGCTTCTCAGAGTGGGCGGGTGCGGTAAATATAGGCCTAATGGAAGGAAAATAAGCGACTCCTGAGTCCAACTATTATGGGACCTTTATAATTATATGCACCACAATGGGTGACTCTACCTCTACTCGTACTCTGGGAGTGCCAGTCCAAAGCCTGGAAAAAGGGGCGGCTATGATAAAGGCCTATAATAATTATTATTATGAAACAGTCTAGTTAACAGCCACCAGCTGAGCAAGAAATAGAGACCACGATCAGAAATACATCACCACATGCGGGGAGGAAAACTACCCTTTCTATTTTTAAAGATTAAAGTGAGCATATTTCCATTAATAAGCCCCTAATAACCCTAATTGTATCACCATGCGCACGATTCTTAATTACTTGCTTAATTAATGCATTGAGAAAAACAATATTGCAAACTGCCGCTAGCGATTGATGAATCATAGTCACTATACTGAGTTCATTAAAGTGAGTGTTTAAAGATTTCTTTATTTGTTCGCACTGCTGCGTATAATATATATTATATATATGCATGTATGTCTGCATGGGCGGAAACCTAGGGGGGACGGGGGGACGGGGGGGACGGTCCGTCCAATAAGTGTTGGGGGACGGCCCATGCATTGGTCCCCCAATCGTTGAGCGCGAAGACTAAAAAAAGCAAAAAAATTCCTGGTAAAAATAGACACTTTTTTACTTTTGCGGTGAAAATTGAGAATTTTTCTGACTTTTTGGGCCGGATGACTTTTAAAAAAGTCATCAACTTTTTGGGCGGTGAAAATAGAAAATTTTCCTGACTTTTCGGCCAAACGACTAAAAAAATCTCGCGTCTTTCCTTCGGCCACTGTTCTTCCCCCCCCCCCAAGTCTCCGCCCACGTTTCCGCCTATGTATGTATGTCTGGACAGCCATGGTATTGAGTTGTGGGGAGGTCATTCCTTCACGTTTCCTCTTCAAGACCCAGCAAAAGGTGGGGAGGAAATTCCACTCTTTTCTTCCCAGGATTTACGGTCCTGGCATATTATACGCAAATCACACACGTGCAAGCCTATAACAATAGGGCCATAGAGATCGCAATGTATTATGTAGCCCTATTACACTTAAATCACATATCTCAAGACATGCGATCCGTTCGGACCCGATCTGCATTTTTTTTGCTTCGCTTCTGTATGTATACAGGGCCTTTATTATACTATAGTATTGGAATTTATAAGAAGAAAGGGTAAATGCAGATTGGTGTCTGCGTATAGGATAACGTACTTAAGAAAGTGCTATTAAAGCAGATGAGATTGTTCGGTCGAGTTAACACTGAGTTATGGTCGTCAGTTCATGTGGCAGAATACAGCATGGTTAGGCCTATTTGCATATTGGCCGATAGCTCCCTAAGTGATGCGTAAATCGAAACCCATTATACAGATAATTATCACGATTACAATAATTATATCTGGTGAATCATGATATAGGCTACGTGGGTGCGCGATGGTCTTATTATTTCGCGTGCAGGACTATAATAAAGTAATTTTTACGAACGCAGGGTCAGAGGGTAAATTCCTCGCCAGGAAAGAAGTATTTCTGCATTTTGGTAATGCCATTAGGCTGTCAAGTCATCTCGGCTATGATGAGTATTTATTGGTCTCACGCTGGAAAATTCAGGCGAAAAAGAGAGTGTGATAGCGGAAGGGAAGACTTGCCATTACTCCTCATGTACGCCGAGACTAAGAAACATGAAGTCGCCAGCACTTTATGCATGTATACCCAGAGTTGTTCTTTCAGGCAAAATGGTGTCCCTCATTCAATGCCTTTGTTTCAAACATTATTTTTAATCTCGGACTGTTAGGCCCTAATTCTTTTTCTGTTGCTGTCCTACTAGCTCGCTTGTCTCCTTAGTTCGTTCAAAAAATGCAGTTTGCAATGGCAATTAGGATTACAACATATAGGCCAAGACAATGTCCGACATGTAAACTTTTAATCGCAATCAACATTATTCTTTAGCGCCAAAATAAGTCAAAAACCTTCGAGCCATATAATTTAGACACAAGATCGAAGGACAGACACGAGAGCCGAAGGAACATACATGTATATCCGGAGCGGAAGTGTTCCGGGTTAGCCGCTATATTCCATGCCCGCTAGACTATTCCAACTTCCAAGTGCAATTGATGGACCCCTTTCAGCTTTATAAGGTCCCGTATGGATAGATAAATCGTAATTGTGTTTAGTAGTCTTGGTACTGCCATGGCAGATCTATCTCTAGTCCGCAGCGGATCATTCTCAATGCCGTATTCTAGACTTGTAGGTCCTATAGGCTTACTCAACTTTTCCAGCCTAAAGAGTTAGAAATCCCACATCTAAAACCACCCTGACGTTCAAGAATCTCTTCAGGGTCGGACTCAGTTCTTGTTCGACATTCATATCTGGCAACATAACAGGCTATAGGCTAATTATTATAACATCAACACAGTAGCACTTTGCCAGTCACTAGTTGAAGACAGGTTTCGGACATTAAAACGCTCAGCATGGAAATTGGAAATGTTGGAAATGAACAACCGGGGTTGCGCAATATCGACGCGAAATAATTACCGCAGAATGTATCTGACGACCATAGCGAAGGTGAACGTGAGTAAGACAACGAACAGCATGAGAAATACAACGGTGAACAATTTACTGTTACACAAGTCCGGCGTGACGTCATCGCCGGGCTGCTTCGGAGACGACGCGTTGCTGTTCAAAGATGGCCGACGACTGTTGTGTAGCTTTTCGTCGGATCTTCGGTGATGGGACAGCTGATGCTGCGAACCGAAACACCCGTTCAGGTCATCGAGGGCGAATACGCCATCCGTGACGGCCGTCGAAGCGCGTCGGTTGGTGAGGCTTGGCCGCGGTGATCGATTGTAGTCGATGCTGATAGCAGAGCTGGACCGTCTCCGCGTGTGGTCGTGACACCGGCGAATGACGCCTATCTTCATGGTGCCGCGTCGGTTGGCGTAGTATTCGAACGGCTACGAGTGTTATCGATTCGACCCAGCGTCCATCAATTCATGCCTTAGCTTGATCCGCTCGGTCGCTCTCGGTTCAATGGATTTTCTTTAGTGTCGTGTACGTCCGGTGATTATTAACAGCCCATGAGACTGCAAAGGTTTACGCTTGTCTGGTTCAGGGATCTCGTTTGCGTTGCTACCGTTTCCTTCTTCTCGGTTGGCTGAACTTCTCTTTGTGTTGCTCGTCAACGCTGAATTATGGACTTCCTTTTGCCTCCACCTTGAACTCGTCTATATTCTGCACGGAAATTTATTCGTACTCCTACTTTCCTGGAAAGGAATGTCACTGGTGATAAAATCCGGTTATGGGGTTTCCGTACCTATATTATAGCAGACATAACGACGGTTGAACACTTATGAGCAACCTTCATGGAAATTTCATATGCCTTGAGACGTCTGTTTCTATGTCTGGTTAATTATCCGTGTCCTTCACTTATGCTGGATGCCTAAACTCCTGAATAGCAGTTCTACCATAGGCTACTTGGTAACGCCAGTTTGAGTTTATTTATAACACCCGAGTTCCACATTCGCGAGATATTTGGTTTCGTATAGACCTCCATGTACTTTTAGGCGTTATTTCAGTAGGCCTACGGGTTCTTGATTCAAAATAATACTTTGGTGTACAACTAAGAACCAGTACACACCAGAGTTTAACAGCGGTTAGTCAGTTCTTGAGCGGTGATTTATCCTGTTCAAACTCTTACTTTCTGTTTTTGGACGTCTTAAAGTCTACTGATGCATATCACGAGAAGATTTTCTTGACATTACCTGAAAATAAAACAAACTGTTCTTAAGGTTTGAATATAATTATTCAAGCTTAGAATTAAAGTTTAAAGTTAAAAAAAGGTTGTCAAACTGTGTACAATAGCCTATTATGGTCAGGAAAATCCCGTATCTGTTTCTGTATAAGAGGTCATACCTGAATAGATGGGGGGGGGGGATTTTTCCTGAACTTCAGAAAGTTCAGGCAGGCACGGTTCCTGAACATTCGACTAAGCTTAGTTCAAGTAAAGCACCTGAAATTTAATTCATTCCGCCTGAACCTTTCTAAAATAGTAATATAAGCTTATACTATAAGCATAATCATATATCATGCATACTGATATCATGTGAAATCTACCAATAGATCTAAAGGGCCTATTATATATGTTTATTTTAGTCTACAGTGCATATGTAGGTCTATTTGTATATATAAATATATTATAGGTTCATATGTATGTACACATGCAAGTAAGCGTGTATTTGTGTATAGTGTCTTCCAGGCATTCCAATAGGCCTATTATAATAGGCCTACGCTACGCATATTTTCAAGCGTCATGAAGTGGACCATGGTCTAATGCGAACCGTATGACTACCAAGCTTTCATTGGATAATAGCAACTGCCTCGGGTGATGCCGCAGATGTATTATAGCCGTCTTCCGAAACGCCTCCGTCTAATTTCCCAATCGATCCCCGAGGAATCTGTGCGTCGAATAGGAAGCCAGTACAGAAGTCTTCAGAGGAAGATTATAACTGGCGCTGCTTTTGTGGCTGCAAGCGATGGTGCTTCCGATGCAGCTATGCATGTGCTAATCAGCGACGAAGCGTGTTTCTGTCACGTCGTGCCAAAACGCTGAATAGCCTATATATAGCCGTACACCGACATCTCTCAAGTCGAGTGGTTCATTTCTCGCCCACTAGTAGGCGCAAATAGGTCCACCTATAATACACGTCGCAGGTCTAAAAAGGCGTGCTCTTGTATGTTAGACTATCTGACAGTTGCCAACCTCATTAGCCTATTACTAGTCTATCCTTCCTCAAGTAGACGGGTTTCGTGTGAAGTTGTGATATTTTGCAGTTCTGCGTTACGCCCATCCTTAGGCTATGGTGCTTTACAAACATCCTGTTTATGCAGTGTTATAGGCCTTACAGTACTTTACACAGCACGTAACATAACACTACTTTACGTTTGATATTTTTACGCTGCATTAAACGTAGGCCTAGTGCAATGTTGCTGCTATTTAATTTCGTCACGCTTAGTTATGCAATGATAATTTGGCCCATGATAAATATTAAATCATTCTAGCTATTCGTCACTCACCTGGCATTTTTGCTCTCTATTGCTCTATAAAATTAAATGAATTCTCGTATTAGGCCTACCTCTATTGCTATTCTAATTCTAAATAAGATTGTAAAATTTATGGTCAACCGTCAATGTGATTTGATGGATCTGTCCTATGTTTTTTTTAGTTCGTTTGTGTTTGAATTCTTCCAATCCCGACCTCGATTGGCTGTCTTTATTGTGAAAATGTAGACACTATATTTACATGTAAGGCGTCCAAATTTGACTACAAAAGCTTAAATGCAAGGCAATAATAAACAAACAGCTTCGTAAGTTCGTATAGACTAAGCAACACAACTTTACGGTTAGTCTCATTAGACTCATTCCTCCGCGGCTGGGCTTCGGCTCAGATCATCCGAGAGGTCTGATTTGCGTGTGCGGAGAATGAGAACGTGCTTCGGCGATCGTGCCTTCTCGGTCGCTGGTCCTCGTTGCTGGAACAGTCTTCCTCTCGCTATCCGATCAGCAGGCTCAGTGGACTCTTTTAAAGCCAGGCTAAAATCACACTTGTTCGCTAGGGCTTATCCGGTGTAGCTGGTTTTCTGTAAGGCGCCCTTGTAACGGCATGGCTGTGTTACTGCGCCATATAAATCGTCGTAATTATTATTATTATTATTATTAGTCTGCACCACCTTACATGCGCAGCGTTATATTTTAATAGGCCTACACCAACCAAGCTATACCATGTTATCTCTAATATTCATGTTAAACATTTTGACTCGGAATACAAATCATTATTTGTTGTCGTCTCTCTGGAGTTTAAAAGGAAACATGGGTCTATTTAACATTTATTCTTGACTTCATTATAGTCTCCGATTCATGTCTCTCCTGCGCTATAATCTCTTCAGCTCCTATTTTAAAAATCGCCTCTGGTCAGAGACAAGAAACTCCACTTCGTCCTAGAAATCCCAATTGGGAAAAGTGGATGAGTGGAGAGATCTATTGATCTGTCGGTCGGAGCAAAACAATTGCGTCTGCAGACGGATGCTCCGAGTCGGCAAAGGTTGCCGTTGTTTGCTCTCTCTTCCCTTCACAAACTATAACCCCTCCATCCGCTAAGAAGCGTGATGAATTATTATGCATTTAGGCTTATGTACATGATCAGCAGCTTCTGTAAAGCGATCTTTTCCCAGTATGCATCGTGCATGACATGCGAGCACACGTATAGGCTAGTGATTGGTTGATCTGACGGATGTTTTGGTCCATTAGTTTGGGTCGATGGTCATTACGCCCATTGATGTTTGATTGTTTCCAAAATTGGAATTGCGCGCTTAATGAAAGAATCATGGAAAGGCATAACACATACAGAGGAGAGAGAGACAGAGACAGAGAGACAGACAACCAGACAGACAGAGACAGAGACACAGAGACAGACAGAGACAGAGACCAAACGGAGTAATAGAAACATACTGGATATGATGGAGACAGACAGACAGACAGAAAGACAGACAGACAGACAGACAAAGAGACAGAGACAAAGACAGACAGAGACAGACAGAGACAGAACTTCTTTGCTGACAATCACCATTTTATCATTATTTATTTATTTGCTATGAATAAATTATTAATTTATCACCAACTTTTGACTATGGTGCTCAACAGAATATGAAATAAAGATGTTGATGGCATAATTACATTTATTATGCCGAAATATTATCCAGCATGAGGTCAGTTCCAACTTCCAACATCAGCGGGTTCGTAGGTGTGACCCTTCTATCTAGATTGGCTTTTTGACTCTTGCATTATTTACTAGCAGTTTATTATACGATGCCGAGTATATAGGCTATGCATTGACTGCTAATGTGATTATGTTGTTGTTGCTCTGACAATAAATGTCAATTAATAGTTTACGTTATGATATAATACGTGATACGATCATATGCAAAGCAACACAGCGCAACTTAACCGAGTATAAAATAAGATAAAAATCAATACAACAGAGCTTAATGATTCATAGAAGAACGAGTTTCGGCGAAAATAAAGAAATAGCTCTAAAAAGACAAGGAAAAGTGTAGAGGATACAAAAGGCAGACAGAGAAACGGATGAAAACGTGACGGAGGGGACAAGCAAGGAGGAAGGAATAGTCTCTTAGAAGACAGATAATAGGCTTCACTTATTTCTCAGTTGAAGACTTCTTATATAGCTCCTTTTTGGCCACAGTTAGGGCTTCAGAATTATTTATTGGTTGCGGAGTTGGAAGCATGCAGAGAAACCAAGATGGCAGATGAATTATGAACTATTCCTCTTCACAGACTCTCTCTGTCTGTCTCTCTGTCTGTCTCTCTGTCTCTCTCTGTCTCTGTCTCTCTCTCTCTCTGTCTGTCTCTCTTTCGCTCTGTATATACATGTATCTTTACCTCTCTCTGTTTCTATCTGCAATCTCTCTGTCTCTGTCCCTGTTTCTGTCTCAGTCTCTGCCTGTCTATCTCTGTCTCTCTATCTCAGTATATATCTTTACCTCTCTCTGTTTCCATCTGCATTCTCTTCCTATCCTTGTCCCTTCCTTTTCTTCTCCCTTCTCTGACTGATTCCGCTCGCCCCCATCCTCTCTCTCCCTCTCCTCTTCTCTCCTTCTCACCATCTCTCTTCGACTCTGCTCTCTCCCTATCTTTCCCTCTTTCCCTCTTTCCCACTTTCCCTCTGTCTCTCTGTCTTTCTGTCTCTCTTTCCTATGTCTGTCTCTGTCTGTCTCTCTATCCTCTGTCTCTCTGTCTTTCTGTCTCTCTATCCTCTGTCTGTCTCTGTCTGTCTCTCTCTATCCATGTCTGTCTGTCTGTCTGTCTGTCTGTTTCTCCGTCTATCTCACCGTTCACCTTCGTCGCTCAATTTTTCTCTCGCATTTCCTTTCGCTGACACCCGAGTGACAGAAGTGACAGAAGACCGAGAAATAATGTAATGATCGGATGCCAGTAATTTGATGGATACCACGGATGCACGAGCCTACCCACACACATACAGATGACCCAGACGCACCCACACACACACACACCGCCACACACCGCCACACACACACACAAGGCAGACGCACACTAGCAAGCATACACGTACACACATGTCACTTAGGCAGACATATTAAGTAATTATACCGTACGTTCACGCACAAGGTGGCTGCAATTTCTTTTACTCCGCATTAAATCGGACAAAAATGTTTCATCATGATTGTGCTGACGTTGTGCGAAATTTCTCATCACAGTTCTACTGTATTAAAAAAACACCTATCTGCGTAAATAAGTTTTTTTCTTAAGCCTCTTTCGATAGTGTGTTCTTTCTTTAAATACCGGTATTTGGGCGTACCAAAAGTCTGGGCACCTTGTAGAATTGCCTAGCCTGTGGAAATTGTAGATGTAAGACCGCTAGGCCCTATTTCCCGTAGACTATTGAAAGTGTCGAAGCTTTTTTTAAATCTCAAATCTGCGTGACATCAACGCGACACTGATTGGTGGCCGACGCTTAGGCTAAATGACAGAAACATTCGTCAGACTTAGGGAACTCGAGTGAGATATTAAGCGCTGCGCTAACACAACAATAGTCTGCACTTTAGGAACGAAGAAAGCACCGTGTATGGAACAAGGAAACGAGGCGCCTCACAATGCAATTCCGAAGAAACTTGGGATTTTCTTAAAGCAGAAGAATCACCATCGAGAGGCTTTCTCGATAGGCGCTATATAAATCTTCAGATGCACGCGTGATGCATCAATGACAAGCAAACAAGTTCAGTGCCGTCTCGTGGGTCCATTTGAGCAGAGTCTAGACATCCACTTAGTCACGAAGAAACGTACGTATAGCGACTGCAGATGTGGCCGATTCATAGCGAATAACAGCTAGTGTAGTATTATCCGTCGGTCAGTAATCAATAACTAACCATTTCGGGCGTAAAATTTACTGATGCAGCACATGACAACATACTGAGGTCACCCGACTTTTAAAAAATTACTCCGTTTGCCTAATCTGAGCACGTCTTATGAACTTCCGAGTGCCACAGTCTTCGACACATCATTTTAAACATCAACTCTTAATGATCTCTGGTTTGGAGCAAGTTAGAAATGAAGGGAGGAGGTGGTTAAAGAGTAGTAGTATGCAATGACAATGATGATGATGATGATGATGATGATGATGATGATGATGATGATGATGATGATGATGATGATGATGATGATGATGATGATGATGATGATGATGATGATGATGATGATGATGATGATGATGATGATGATGATGATGATGATGATGATGATGATGATGATGATGATGATGATGATGATGATGATGATGATGATGATGATGATGATGATGATGATGATGATGATGATGATGATGATTATGATGATGTTTGAACAACGATCGACTCCATGATGTCGCACGTTCCACCACAGCACATCACGAATGCTTTATTTATAATGGAGAAGGGAGGCCGAGAACAGTGCGCGGTGACAGAGAACGGGAAATAATGTACATGTATGTCATGTAGGCCTAGGCCTTATAGCCTACTGACGGGTAAAACAAGTATTTTGCCAAGAATGGACAATGGACAATGGACATGCTGTTCAACTAGCATGTAGATTGTAGATGTTGCGCATAGGATTGGCCGGTGTAATGACATGATATAGCCTAATATTACATGTCCAGGCAGGACCTAATCTAACTCGCATAGGCCTACCCTAAAAAGAAGAGACTAATGGGAGAACTCCCAACATTTGGCGTGGTGGCGCTTCTCGTGTCGGCCTAACTATTTTTCATAGCAGACTCTTCCGCCCACACTTTGATTTAATGATCAGCCCATAGAAAGTATTAATCTGACAAAATAGGAATAAGATGTCTCTGGAGAGAAGCAGCATCAGGAAATAGGAATAGATACGGTAGCTCGAAGGAGGATATTTCCCTTGAGAACAAAGAACTGCGTTGTCATTCAAAGGCTCTATTGCATTTCCGAGACTGCAGCGTGTGGGAGAAATATCGATCTTCACGAATTTCATGCGAATGCAATAGCCCACATAGGAATCAATGTCAACTTACAAATACCGGTTTTTTATCTAGAGAAAGTGGAAACACACTGAAGCTATGCTATCAAATCTTCAAAGGAAAGGGAAATCTGGATTGCAGATATTCGAATCTCAAAGATAAGATTTTTGACAACACTGCTATAGGCTATTACTATAATTTTGTTGTAGACTATTAAGAATTAACGAGAATAGCAACGATTACAAAAAAGATTTTCTAAAGTATTAACGAATCATTTAGTTTTACAGCTGCATTTTATTCTAGCAGTAAGCTTAGTGTATGAATGCATATAATATAAGTCTACGCATGTGCGCATCTATGCATGTATTTATGTGTGCATACACATGTAGGCTTATGTATGTATGCATTTACTTATGTGTCGCACGTATGTATGCACGACATCTACATTTATTATGCAGGTATGCACATTGGCATGTGCGTATGCCTATGTATTGTATTGCATGCAGGTAGGCTATGCATGTATGTATGCATGTATGTACGTAGTACGTAAGTATCACGTACACGTATGTGTGCAATGCACGTGTGTACACGTGCGCGCGCGTATAAAACACACGATATGATCAAATTAAACAAGCAGTTCTTGCATGCAGCAAAGACTATCAAAGACTCGTTGATAAAATAAAATCCAATAGAAAACATCTCTAACCGGACAAGACAGCTGCAGCCATCCATCGTCTGCTTCCACCTTCTGATCCTATCACCAGCGACGACCAAGAAGCAGTGTAAGCTTATACCATGTCCGCAGGATATGTTCATCTACCACGTCGTAGTCGTCTCTTTCTGTAGCGCCAGTAGACGGCGTCTCATTCTGTAGCGCCAGTAGTAGCCAGGCAGTCGACGTCTGACCAGTAGATGCGTCGTTGGTCGGGTAGTGCGTTGGGCGATCGGTGAGATATATTGCTGAACACTCGAAGGGTCTTTGCATGCAATGCACCGATGTGGATTCGGATGGTCACTAATCTTCTGTCTGTCTGTTTGTCCGTCTCTGTATGTGTGTCTGTTTGTTTGTCCGTCTTTCTGAGTGTGTTTACCTTGCTTTCTTCTCTCCTTTCTTAGGTTTATATGCAGGTTTAAAAAAAATATTTCTGTCGTTTATTTTCCGTAGTCCGTAGGCCTACGTGTTTGCGTCTGATTCTCGCGTTTTTCTCTCTGATTCTCAAGGTATGTTTGTATGTATAAAATTGTATATATGCAAATATGCATATATAATTATAGATATTTAAAATCAAATATAATCAAAGTGCATAGTATATTTATATGAATACATATAGGTCTATAAATATTGTATAATAATACACATATATATGTCCATCGCTCTGTCTGTCTGCCTGTCTGTCTGTCTGTCTCACTCCTACATCTATGTATAATTGAACTTTGCACTCACTCAGTCGGTCAGTTAGTCAGCCAGTCAGTCAGTCAGTCAACACGTTGTTCCTTCCGTGCGTACGTGCGTCCTTTCGTCCGTCCGTGCGTCCGTCCGTCCGGCTGTCCTTCCGTCCGTGCGTCCGTCCGTGCGTCCTACTGTCCGTCCATCCGTGCGTCCGACTGTCCGTTCGTCCATCTGTCTGCCTGTCTGTCTGTCTGTCTGTCTGTCTGTCTGTCTGTCTGGCAATGATATTCATAGCTGAGCGTGACATCTGCGGATTATTTCGTGCGAAAAAATTACTGACCAATTGACGTACACGACTGTCGCGAAAACTGCGTTTTCCTCTTCTAATGCTACTGCTACTGCTACTGCTGTAGCTGCTGTTCATTCATTCATTCATTCATTCATTATTAGAATTTATATAGCGCCTCTTCCAGAAACTACTCAGAGGCTGTGTATCTGCTGCTGTAGCTGTTGGATCGCTGATGCTTTTGGCTCATATTCCTCATTTTTCTTTCATCGTGTAACGAATGTCATCTGACGATTTGAAGAGCTGCAGTCGAAAAACACATTCGACAAAAAATAACTCGTTCTTTCGTTTGATCTTTTCTCTCTCCGGCTCCTCTTCTTCTCTCGTATTTCAACATTTCGCCAAAGGCAATTATAGTCGTGTTTTAGCTCCATGTCTATCTCTCATCTTTTTTGCTCTTTTCTCTCTTCTTCTTCTTCTTCTTCTTCTTCTTCTTCTTCTACTTCTTCTTCTTCTTCTTCACCATCATCATCATCATCATCATCATCATCATCATCATCATCATCATCATCATCATCATCCATCATCATCATCATCATCATCATCATCATCATCATCATCATCATCATCATCATCATCATCATCATCATCATCATCATCATCATCATCATCATCATCATCATCATCATCATCATCATCATCATCATCATCATCATCATCATCATCATCATCATCATCATCATCATCATCATCATCATCATCATCATCATCATCATCATCATCATCATCATCATCATCATCATCATCATCATCATCATCATCATCATCATCATCATCATCATCATCATCATCATCATCATCATCATCATCATCATCATCATCATCATCATCATCATCATCATCATCATCATCATCATCATCATCATCATCATCATCATCTCCACCTAGCCTTATTCTCCTTCCTATTCTCTCCTCGTCCATCCTCTCATCCTCCTTCTCATCATTGGCTCTATTCCGCCACATATATGCATTGACCTTTGGGCTTCTTTACTCTGTCATGCTCTTTCAAGATGTCCATAATTATTCATACCTTTTCAATCTGCTTCTTCCTCCTCTGATCCTTCTCTCCATTGTATCTCCCCTTCTCATGCTGCCATCTATAATCACCACCTGCTTCCTGTTATGACTACTCTGGCTTCTCCCCTCCTCACAGTCTTCCATTTCTTATTCTCCAACCCTTTTCTCCGGTATCCTATTATAGCCACTGATCTGATAACGTCAGGTCCATTTCCTTCCCACCTCCGAGTAAATCCACTTTCCTCTCTCTTCCACCTTATTATTCTCCTCCTTCTTTTCTTATTCCCTCATGCTTCTCCTTTTCCCATTCTTGCCCATAATCGCCTTCTTCTCCTGCTTCCGATTATCTTCCTGTTTTAGTTGTTCTTCCTCAGCTTTCGTCTCCTCCTCTTGTTAGCACAATCCTCCTCCTCCTCCTCCTCCTCCTCCTCCTTCTTCTTATCCTCTTCTCCTGGCAATCTCCTGCTGCTCCTCCGGGAGTCCTCTCTTCTTATCATTCCCCGTCCCCTCCTCCGTTTTCTACTCGTTCCCTTCCTCCTCCTATTCCTCCTCCTCCTCCTCCTCCTCCTCATCTTCCTCCTTCTCGTCCTCCTTCTCCTCGTCCTCCTCTTCGTCCTTTTCCTCGTCGTCCTCGTCCTCCTCCTTGTCGTCATCGTCCTCCTCGTCGTCGTCGTCGTCGTCGTCCTCCTCCTCATCTTCCTCCTTCTCCTCACCTTTCTTCTTCTCCTCCTCCTCCTCGTCGTCGTCGTCGTCGTCCTCCTCCTCCTCCTTCTCATCTTCCTCCTCCTCCTCCTCCTCCTCATCTTCCTCCTTCTCCTCACCTTTCTTCTTCTCCTCCTTCTCCTCTTCGTCGTCGTCCCCCTCCTTCTCCTCCTTCTCCTCACCTTTCTCCTCCTCCTCATCTTTCTTCTTCTCCTCCTTCTCCTCGTCGTCGTCGTCGTCCTCCTTTTTCTCCTCCTTCTCCTTCCCGCTCCGCTTCTTCTCGGATGACGAAAGCATCGCTGAGGATGAATCGATTGCTGCTAATGCGTCAGTCGAAAAGCGACGAGTAGAGCAGGGAACCAGCAGCAACGCGTCATCTGCCATGGAACCAGCGCAGGATTAGTGTTTGCCACCAGCACCGCTCCGATGGAAATACGGAATAGGAAAAACCACCAACACACACCGATACAGATACATAGACATATTTTAGACAGAGACATACAGAGGGAGAGAGAGAGAGAGAGAGAGAGAGAGAGAGAGAGAGAGAGAGAGAGAGAGAGAGAGAGAGAGAGAGAGAGAGAGAGAGGCAAAGACACAGAGAGAGAGAGAGAGAGAGAGAGAGAGAGAGAGAGAGAGAGAGAGAGAGAGAGAGAGAGAGAGAGAGAGAGAGAGAGAGAGAGAGAGAGAGAGAGAGAGAGAGAGAGAGAGAGAGAGAGAGAGAGAGAGAGAGAGAGAGAGAGAGAGAGAGAGAGAGAGAGAGAGAGAGGCAAAGACACAGAGAGAGAGAGAGAGAGATCAATAAGGTGCTTCAAGCAACAGGCGTAGATAGGGGAAGGGATACTCATATAATTTTAGTCTATGCTATAAATGGACTTTGACTTTATTTGCACTGTGACAGTCAATACAACAGAGGTTCAGCGATAGTCAAGCGTTGCATGCTACGCGCATCCATGGATGCATGTGGGTTTGGATCCCTAATGGCCTGGCAGAAATAGCAATGTGTCAGCATTATTGTGGTAGAGAGCATAGCTTCATCAGGGCATACTAGGAAAGTTTCTACCTCTTAACTTAAGGCAAAGCAAAATTTGAGCCCACGAGCGCCCACATATAGGGGCGAGAGGGGACAATTACCATGTGCACCTGAAAAAAATGGCATATTATGTTTTTAGCTATTACTTTGCTGGTTAAAAGAATTCGTACTAATGATGCTAATGATACACAATGCGAGACTGAAACATTTACATTCAGAACATGTTATTAAAAATTTCTGGTCTTAATTCCTCGCTTTGCATTTGCTCTACATACAAAAGTTATCCATGGCCATTATGTTTTGCCCCTCCCGCAAAACATCTGCTTATATAATTAGATCTATATATACATGTACGTCTATGTTTGAGCCCATCATCAAAACTTAAACTTCTGCAGAGCCCTTGAGGCGATTTTGTGTCGAAGCCTGAGAGAGATTCGTCAATGAAGTTCCCGGCCTGTTTTTAAGGAATTTTTAGAACTGCACAACCCCTTCTTTTCTTTCTCATTCTTCGTGGTAAATTACTCCCAAATCGGAAGCAAACGGCCCTTTTCAACTACTTTTCACTGCACATAAGTGCTTCTACAACTGCACACATTCATTTAGAACTGCACATTTTGTATAGGCTACAGCTGCGGCCTAAAAAAAAGCCCTGCACTGAACCGATCGTGTGCGAAGATAGAAAATTTATTGCTATTGTTACATTTTAAGCTTACACTCTTGTTCTTCCTGCTTCAAACAAGCGCTCTCACACTATGATTAGATGTGTGTGGTGCTTTTAATATACTACTTGACTTCCTCATCGAAAATTCTTGTTGTACGGTGTCGTATCAGAGATGATTAGTGTCGCCCTCCTCCTTTATCCAGGCGTGGGACTGGCGCTGTCGAGAAACGATCAATGGCGGAGTATAATCGAAAAACGTATCCGCGGGCACCTATTATATATAGGCCTAATAATAATGGGCAAGAGGAAGGTTGCTTTAGCCTTTCCGATGGCTTGTCAATTGCACCCACGCAAACTTCTCAATCATTTTTGATAAGGTTAAAAGACCTCAGAGGATTGGACGATAATTGGCCATGCATGCTATCCAGCATCCAGCTTCTGACGCTATGAGTGAAGGGTTAAATGGTCGCCGCCTGTTTGGTAAAGAAGGATTATGGAACACCTCACTTGATTAGTAGGCTATGGTTTAAATTTGTTAAGCAGCACAAGAAACCATGAGCATTATCCGATAAATATCCTCAATCTAAAAATGACGGCCACAAATGGAATTTTATTCATTCCTTAGAAGTGTGTTTTGTGTGCATCTAAAAATTGCATGTCTTTTGATAATTTTTGATATTTATGTAATTATATAGATTATGTACTATTATGAAGTCCCTATTTTAGGACCGTCATGTTTCTGCAACGATATTTTAATCGGCCTATACGTTGCAGACGTATTGTATAGGCCAAGTGAAGCCTTTAAATTATATCACATGGGTCTCATAATTTATAGGCTATTGTACATATGATGATGTTTCTTAACTATTATACTGAAAGGATAAATGAAGACAAATTTTCTTTGCTGTGTTTAAAGACACAATCTTATTTTGCATCGCACATAATTAGGAAAAGTTGTCCTATATATCTGGATTAGTGGACCAAGAAAAGCAAGACATCCAGCCTTGAACCGACTTTGGTTTTTGACATAATTTTCCACAATAGACCTAATAATAGGTTTAGATGTATGCAATGTTAAGCATGCATAATATTATGAGAACCTAATTTTATTTCTTGAGGCAGCAGATTCCTAATTGTTTCTCAGCTCTCATCTATTATAATAAGAGCTCTGAGTATATCCTACCCATCATGTAGGTCGTTTTAATCCTGCGAGAATGCATACAGAATTAAAAGGCTATAACAAATTAATTTAGGTCAGAAGGCAGAGTCTTTGTACTGTCTAGATCCCACATGAAATGCATGCATTAAATTTTTATACTATGTATTAATATAATGATATAATATTATTGCATGACATTTTTATGTAGGTCTATGTATAAGCTTAGGCCCTGCGTACGCATTTAGGCATAAGCGATTTATTGCATAGGCCCATCTGCGAGGGAGCAGAGCAAGCTATAATAGGCCTAAGCCGGTGCATGAAGGCCTTTGCTTATGGATACGTTCAACATTTCATTTTTATGCTAGAAGCCAGACGTTCCTCATTTTTAAACTACCGGTATCACATATAGGCCATGTACGTAATTATGCTATAATTGCATGTCTGGCAGATGGATAGAGAATGTTTATGGGACAGCAAACGGACAGAGACTGAGAGGATTGGAGACAGAGATAGACAGAAAGACTCATGCAAATAGACAGATAGAGAAAGGCAGAGAGAAGCAGGCAGCTTGATAACCTATACAGATCAGTCTACACTCTACAAGTTGTCGACGGTCGTCGCATTGTTCTTTTAGAACGTCCTTGGGCTGTTTGGTTTAATCACTATTTTCCATTTTTCGTGTCTCGAAATTTGTTTTCCTGGAAAATCAAGCTGAGTTCGTGTCAATAAATTCAATTGTTTAGAACTTTAGATCTATAGCCTACGGTTTGGCATATTTTTACGAAGTGACTAGCGGACCGCCAAGCGGCCGTCGAATCTCAAATACTAGCGGACCGCCAGTCACGTGTAACCTGTCACATGACGAGTCTTGATTCTTGAATATTGTCACAATGGCGGCAGTTACCGATAGTTGGTTTTATGTCGGACAAAAGTTTTCTTGTTTTAATGACTTAGAAAATTACTAGAAACAGAGTAAGCAACCAATTTTTTTCGTGAGTGTTGGTTAGGTTCAGGTTAGGCGTCGTGAGGGTCGGTTAGGGTTAGTTTTAGGGTTTGTTTAGCGATTAGAAACTCTTGTGGATTGGTGTAAATAGAAAGCCTGGCGGCTTGCTAGTATTCCGTATTGGACGGCCGCCAGTCATGTGACAGGTTACACGTGACTGGCGGTCCGCTAGTATTTGAGATTCGACGGCCGCTTGGCGGTCCGCTAGTCACAGCCATATTTTTTTGCAAATACGTCTAATATAAATTATAATATTGATGAAACTGAAATATCTCGGTCTTCCTTTTATCAGTGACGGATTAACAAATGTGGTGGCCCTGCTCAGCAAAATTACGTATATAAATATAGCCTAGGCCAGGGGTGTAGCTTATTCTGAATTTTGAGGTGAGTAGGCCTCTACACACTATACCACCAAAAATCGACTTTTTGGGGCAAAAAATCTGCCCACGTTTTTGATAGTCATGAACATTTCTGCTGACGACCTTTTTAAATCATGAAACTTTCTCACGACCGTTTTTAGTCATCGGATGGGTTTTCCATGATTATTACTCGCTCGACGATAATCCATCACGACGTAAAACACTAAAATTTCAGGATTTTTGTCTTCATAAATCGCGATGTTTTCCTGCGTATAGCCTACTCACTTGGACATTGTGAGATGTAAAATAATCCCATTATTTTCATTACAGAGGACAAATGGAGACACTGGAAATCTCCTTAAACACTGAAATCACTCACTGCAAAGCAGAGTACAGACGATTTAGAAGGCTGATGCTTAAAAGAAAAGGATCGAATGGGTTAATTGCATGTGGAAGCTGTTTTGAACTTCCGATCGAGTAGCCTACGTGCTGGCAAATCCAACGGACGCTGATAAGCTGTTTGGGATAAAAACTGCGTCTCCATCTGGTCATTCAAACGAAACAACGAATCGACAAACACGCGAAATTCTGATAGTCGACACGAAAGGTTGTCATGATGGATTTGCAAGATTAAGGACATCCGATGACCTGCAGGAAAATGGACAACCATCGTATTATTCAAGACCATCGGTACAATCACATAGTCCACATACTAAAGTTGGCCTTCACACAAAAGGTCCGTCTTGGCCAAAAAAATTACAGACTGGTCCCTTATTTAAATTTTGTCGAAAATTGTTTCCTGACAGTTATCACAGAAGGCTTGGAATGCAAACATTCAAGGAAGATTATGTATACTCTGTGTATTGTCCAAATTGGCCACCAGAGGCCGCCGATTGGATAACCCGTGAACGGAAGAATGGATGGCCTCCAAAAGATGTTATTGACCAAATTGTCGGATTCGGATGTCACTTAGTTCCAAAGCCTCATCAGAGTAATCCAGATGATGACACTCAATGGAGATTTTCGTTTTCACAGGCGGAAGTAATTTTGATTCAAAGTTGGACAGATGTCCAGAAATACATCTACCATGTGCTTAGGTTGATCAAGAGTGAAGTAGTTCAATCATGCGGAGGAGAAGAGAAAACTGTTCTCTGTACCTACTTCTTCAAGACCCTGATGCTTTGGGCATGAGAGAAGAAACCTCCGGAGTTTTGGACAGACGAGAACCTGGAGACATCTGTTGGTGAATTATTATGCCAGATGATTGAATGGTTGATTGAAAGATGTTGCCCGAACTATTTTATTCCTATCAATAACATGATTGATCATTTACGAGAAGACATCGATGTATCAAACGAGATTTTGTCATTGCTGCATTTCAGAGAAGTTGGCCTTTCCAGTCTCTTAAAAGCTGCATCGAGGGCATATCTAAAAGGTCCTTTTTCCTTCAAGGTCCACCCAAAACTCATTCCCTACTTCTGGCTGTACTGTAACAATTGGTATTATCTGAAGGATTCCCGATGGGAGCTCTTGCTGACTTCATTGATAGCTTCAGATACCTTTGTACCCGAATTGCAACATCTCTTCAAAGGCATTCAAAGTCACCTCCACTTAAAAAGCCATCAATCCTTCGGATATAAAGAGATTAGTTCTGCAGCAAACTATTTTGATTTAGCAACAAAAGCGCGAGACGAAGACGTTTCTCTTGAACAAATGTCTTTTCAGTTTTCCTTAATTGAACTGCTTGATCAAGTTGTTTCCTACGCTCATAATCTATATGGCAATAAAACTAAGTCATTGAAATCTACTGTGACTGGATGTGATGGTAAATCGGATGAAGCAGGTCTAAGCGAATCCAGAGATGCTTGGAGTGCAAACGATTTTTCTGAATTGTCGAATTCTTCTGTATCGAGAGTTCAATCTGAACGTCGATTTGTTTGTTGTGACTCTCGTGAGTGCAATGAAAGACTTCATGTACAAGAATTGACAAAAGTCCATGAAAAACATAAGGCTACGGCTAGTAACCACAGACAGACAATTTTTGAGAACGGAATATCGCAACTGCTAGACCATATCGGACAAAGTTGGATCTCTCCAGTGCATCTCATAAGCGCTGCATACTTAGCCAACTTTTATTACACAGCCCTGAGCGATTTCAGATCAGCAGCCGAACAATGCGAAAAAGTCTTTCAAAGTTTTGACAGTAAACCTCTTTCGACGCCTCTCTCTGTTGCCAGAAGACTCTTCCCAGTTATACTGATCAATGAATGGTCAATATTATTTGACGAATATTTGCAAATCATTTTGGGCTTTTTCACTTTGTGCTCGGCCATTTCTAGTAGGCCTAAATCTTCAGGAAATCGAAGACGAATGACAATAATCTACCTTTGTCCTTTCGAATTCTTAAGATATATTCGTCTTCAATGCGTCCGAAAAATGAACAACGAGCAAATTGTTTCTTTCAAATGCAACTTTGACTTTGTCGTAAAGGGTTTGTTCACTAGTCAGGAAGACTGCAAAACCTCTTCACAAGTAATACTATTAACGGCAATCCGCATAAGTGGAATCATGCCAACTAGCATTGACAACG
>OX243817.1:33536789-33649398 GCA_945859605.1 Lumbricus rubellus | reverse complement strand
TACAGTAGTCTATATAAAAGTTTCTGAAGCATAGCGCATTTCCTACAGATTTTCAAAACTTCTCAAACCACAGTCTGTATCTATTGCAAAGTTTCTGAAAACAGTGCTTAGTGGAAAGTTTTTTTGAAAGCACAGCATGTACTGCAAAACTTTTGAATTCATATTGTAAGAGGACTGCATTTATTGCACTGTGTTTTTAGGGTCTTGAACGGTACTTTATTAATGTTATGCTTCGTAAATGCAGGGTTGCTGAACAATAATTTAATGCATTGATTGCCTGCTTTACTCGATTACAAATCATTTGCTATGGATTAACTTTCCATCGCAGACCTAGAAGGCGATGATTGTTGGTATCAAACAAAGGAATGCATCTGTACAATTAGAGAAATTGAATTCAGTTGGAGTCATTAGGTTCTTCTTCATATCTGAACTGCATTTCAGTCAGTCGGTCAGACAGGTTTCTTATTTCTCTAGTTTTCTTTTCTACAATTTCTACAGTATTGTGGACATGGCTTCCAATGGTGGCATGGCGATTACGCGTGAAAGATAAGAGGTACACGAGAAATTGTAAACTTGCATAATTCCTCCGTGCGTGGACGGACAAAATGTCCCCGGACAAAATGTCCCGGACAAAATGTCCCTGGACAAAAAGTCCCCGGACAAAATGTCCCCTAATAGAAGGTTTGTAGATCTAATAATACTGACAATAAATTTTTTGCGCATATAACTGCTGCCAAAATACAGAGGGACTCGTAAAAGAACGTGCGATCTTATGTTCTTTAAAGGGACTATTTGTCCAGGGACTTTTTGTCCAGGGACATTTTGTCCGGGGACTTTTTGTCTGGGGACTTTTTGTCCAGGGACATTTTGTCCGAGACATTTTGTCCGGGGACATTTTGTTCTAGCACCCCTCCGTGCCATTCGTGTGTTTTCACACTGTTTTCCTTTACTGGATCAGGTTGTAAATACTTTAGAGATGGAAAACTTATTAAATTTACAATACACTTGGTAGTCAGTATTATTGAGACACACATGTTTTTGTAGCCGACCTCGGACCTCCCCCAGTGGAGGTTCATATCCCTGTGAGAGGGCACAGGATGGCTGCCGGCGTAGCATCAAATGGTCTTGCAACATACTCTACAATCAGTGCAGTTCTATATTTTCTGTTTCTTTAGTTAGCACTTATATGGCAGACTGGTTGCGTTGCTATTATTTAGGTAGCTTAGTGCTGTGCATACTTCACTGGGAAGCATAGTGAAATTGATTCAAAATTCAGTAGTGGAGTACACTAGGCTGCAAGACTCGACTCTCGTACCAAAACCATATAGCATTTACTCTTTGGTTTACCTGTTGGTGTGCATATCTGCTTCAAGCCTTTTGTGCCAATCATCTGCCATCCTGCTAGTATTTCATTGTCACTTCCTGTTAAAGTTTGTTCCTCTTTTCAGTCTTTATCTGCTGGAAATAATGTTGTTCTTAGCACACGCACACACACACACACACACACACACACGCATCTTTCCGTTGACAGGTGTTCATTCACAGTTGTTGGGTTCTCCATCTACCTACTCATGTGTGCAACTCTTTTAGCACGTAGACCTGTCATTTGATCTAAACTGAACACTTAAATATTCCAGTCTACCTTTATAGCTCCTAATGATTGCCTGGCTTCACTGAGCACTTCTGAACTTTGTGAGGGAATTATCAATTGCAAATTGTATTATAATTATATTGTATAGTGAAGCTTGTTATAAAGATTTTCAGTGTACTTGGATGGAGGGGACCATCCATAAGGAGGTCGCATGGTCTGCCTCGGCACTCCATCCTAATTGGGATGAGACCAACTCAAGTTCGGTGTCAATTGGTTTTTCCATTTTTTCGATTTTTATTGCAAGTATCTTTCCGTTGGTGGACCCACATGTCATACCTTACCTATTCTGTGCTTACGTTACAATAATATTTAGTCTCATTACATATTGGATTTAGCTTTATTATTAATATTATGATTTTCAAACATTATTGCCAGTTGTTATTGATATTAAGATTATAATGTTATCAAATCAACTTCACAACCTGTGTTCGCCTGTGTCCACCACCAGTGCCGACACTTGTTGTGGGAGCCTTTATAAAGGTCTTGATGGCCTTGTTGATGTGTTTCGGAGGTAAATCTTCTCAATTCAACTGCAATGCGACCATCAATTCTTGTATCGCTCTTAGTTTTCGGTTGCATATAGCGGTAGACTATTTCTCCAGCATAGCTCTTCACACACAATAATCCATTGAGTTGAAATCCGGATATTTGGAGCCATTGGCTTTTCTCAATGAAACCAGACAAAAAGTGGGTGGTCTCCCTAAAAGTGATATAACTTTTGTTCAGTTTGAAATATGTTGATGAAATCTGACCATCATGTGTACATGTAAATTCCCTTCGCGCCTGTAAAATTTGATTAAAAAATTCTTACTTCTGGCCAAGATATTGGCAGAAAACTTTAGGTTTTTAATGGCCCACCCTGTATACCATCGTCCTTGCTTTGATGCAAACAACTCTGATGACAGAGCTCACCGCAGTTGAGACCTGTGCTAAATCCAACTAAGTTGTGTGAAATGATGATCAAGAGGGGATTATCATTTCAGGGCTGTTTTTAAGGAATTTTTAGAACTGCACAATTCCTTCTTTCCTTTCCCATCTTCCATGGTAAATTACTTTCAATCGGAGGACAATGACCTTTTTTGCTAGTTTTAACTGTACAACAGCACAAATCCATTTAGAACTGCAGATTTTGTGTAGAACTGCATGTTCAAAAAGCCATGCCTTATCTACTGCCAGGCTTTGAGAGTGATGACTCGATGATGGTGCTAATATTAACGGTCAGTAGTGACTTGCAAGTTTTGTCGCATATCAGTTATGTCCTGAGTCCATCTCTGTCTTGAGCATCCTAAATGCTCATGGACTGTCACCAGCCACTCTGCACAACTTTGCTAGAGCTACAATAACAGTGCATATCTACACCGCTCAGGCTTCATAGTGTCTAACAACATCTGAAAGACTGCTGTCATTTAAGACGTAGCGTTTTAGCTTTGTGTTGCCTGATATTAGGGGTGTAGAAGCACTCAAACTTGATATGTTAAGACTGTCTACTGCAAGCTGTAATAATTGGGTGACTTGACTGACAAGTTCTGGTCAACCTGTTCGCACAGAGGGTCAACAGACTATATAGTTGGCGTCTTCGTTCTCACAGCTTCGAACTCCCGAAGAAGAACGAAAGAAATTGAATTTCTCCAGTACTACACAGTGTGTGGTCAAGTGTGTGTGTAGTACACACACACTTGACCAGGGTCCTCTCTATCCGACTTGTTGTAATTGAATTATTAGTTACAGTTGCAAAACAGTGCATTTGTATTTTACTTTGCATTTCAAAAGTCATATGTCTTTGATACCAATGCAATTAGTAGCAGGGATTGTGTTTCATCCAAATTGCAATGTATGTATTATAATTTACATTACGATACAGTGTATTTGGGTTGCAAGTTATAACTTGGAATGACTTTAGCTGGAACAGAGAGTGTAGAACGTGGAACTCGTTTTATCTTCCTGGCACAAGTGGCACATAATAAAGAAAAAGATTTGAGAGATTTACCTCATGCAGCTGATGGAGTAAGACATAGTGCAATGTGCTTTCTTGTTACATGTTAAATGACTCTGCAATATCAAAGATGCTTAGTGTCGCCCTCCTCCTTTATCCAGGTTTGAGACTGGCACTGGCAGAGAATAACCAAAGGCAGAGTTTCAATTTGCTTTGTTGACAGTAGGCTACTTAAACCTTGAACAATGTTGAGTAAGACCACAGGCATTATGTAGTGGGCACTTGCAGCAGTGGGCACTGGGCAAGGCCTTATCTACATTTCCTTTAAAAATGAAATAATGTAAAAGTGAAATTGTGCATTTAGTAACACATGATTTAAAAACTAAGGGTATACAATTTTGAAGCCACATGTGACATTTCAGAATAGATTAGATCATGATAATCAATTCATCATGATAATGTGGAAGCTAATGAAGTACCGGTACTGAATAATTACTTCAGCTGTTAATGCTGGAAGATTTGGGAACATTCAAATCAGCTTCAAATCATATAATTTTTATATCAAATAAACTTAGCCAGCCAAATTCAAGTGAGCTTGAGAATGATGTAACAGCACAGGATAATGTGGATCAGCTATTGAGGAGAAGAAGCTCAAAGACTTACCTAGTTATCCTCATTATAGTAAAAAATAGACGATGAAGAAAAGGGGAAACAAGAATCGACATCGTGGCTTATACAAGTCATAGTGAAAGCTTAAGCTTACATACAGAAGCAGGCTCTATATAAATATTTTTAGGCCAACTTAAAGTAGAGAGTTTAGGAATAGTTGGGCCTCAACTGTGGAACTATATTGTCATTGGCTCCTACAATAGAGTTCCACAATTGAGGCCCAAATATTGTAATAGTGACCTGCTTAGTATTGGTCTGGCATGAGGTGTGAACTGGCAACATTGAAGAGATGATGGGAGAGCAGAGGATACCTTATTAAAGCCTACGAGATTATCACTGGGATGGTGACAGTACAAATGGAGCGGATTTTGAATTTAGCACCCAACATACATACATAGGTATATAATATTATTTAAGAAATCAAAAGGAATATTATGGCAGAAATTCTTATGTGCAAAAGTTCAGTGTAAGCGTGAGCTATGAGAGCTAAAATATTAAGCATTAGGCCTAAAGCCTAACTAACTTCCATTGGTTGTAACACAGACTGAACATCTTCTGAACCACTTTATGGGCTTATTACCAGTATTATGCTATCTTACTGCAATGTGATACCATTGTCCATTTGCATAAATTGAGACTCTGGAATGGTATAGTACTAATTGTGCTACAATGTACAATTTATTGGCTGTCCAAAACCAGCTAAAAGAGCTCATGGTGCTCCTACAAACGCTCTAAAGTCCGCCACTGTTTGTACTCGGACAGTGCTAGTTCTAAGACTAGATAAAAGATATAAAGGAGGAGGGTGACATTGATTGTCTTTGTAACGGCAGTGTCGTTAAACAGTAACAAGCTCCACACCCCATAGTCGATTCGGTGGCATGTTTGACCAGCATGTTTCACCCCGTAAATTTCTGGTTACGGCCTTGGCAGCGGGATTTGGCTTAAACTTGACAACTGATACTACCACATAATTTTATAGTATATTACAGTAATAGAGGCCTACTACAGTGTGACTCTACTGTCCGGAACGAGGCCGGAGAACAGCAGGTGACTACCAAAATTCCCTCCACTAACTTGAGTGCTGGCTGACTTAGGCAGCAGCAGGTTAGCCCAACTGAACCTTGGTCTCCCATATTAAAGCTGTGCCTGTAGTCAATATTGTTGGTCTCCAGTCAAGGTTCTTTGTGTGGATTGATCTTGGTTTGTAGGCAAACAAAGACCCTTGGTAGCCAATCTTGTCTGTAGGCTGTACGAACCAGGCAAGGGGAGACAAACCCATCTCCGCTGCCCCAGCCGAAGAGCCTACCTCCAGTCACACCTCTTTTTGGTTGAGCTGAATGCTTACGTGTCTGATACCCATAGCTTAGCCTAGGATAATTACATGCATAATGTGTATATAAGCCATTCTTTGTCATGACACGCCTCTGCTTTCTTGTCTGTCTATTGACCAAAGAAAAATTGCTGCACAGTGTGTCAAGTAGGCCTAATTTTTCAATGAAAATGTCAGAATTATATTCCCAAATTCAATGTATGTGTAAACTCACAAGCCTTAAAGCAGAAAGCAGAAAAGGAAAAGACATAAATCAGAGATTAAGGCACACAAACCACTTGCTTGTGTATGAATAATTATGCCATCACAGACACCATTGTACGAAATTTTCATGTCAGTCGTCAATTGAAGCAAGATCGTCCACAAGATGTTTTACATTTCCCATGCAGTATGCCAATGTTGTGTTTGTTCTGTCTGTGTGTCTGTAAATGATCCGGTCTCTCACTCTGTCACTCACTCTGTCACTCACTCACTAACTCACTCATTCAGCCAACCAGGCAGGCACTCAGTTAAGTCAGCCAATTAACAACACAAAAAGTCATGTACTGCACCTTTATAATTCCCATCGATATATTATAAGAAATTCAGACAATACATGTTATACATGGACAGATGCATCCTCCAGCTCAGATACAAATGTGTCTTTCTACGCTTTTCTAAAACAATTCATCCATTTATGAAATTAATTTTCCATCTTATACCTCATTGGTTAAGCATAGGCCCTAAATCAACTCATCTACCAGTCTAAGGAAATCGATTGCAAAAAAGAATCATAATTATGTCTTTAAAAAGTGCACAGGAAAATTGGAATTTTTTGATCTTTTCAAAAGCAAAAAGCTTATAGAAATAAGCTCAACAGGTGTAGGACATTATCCCCCATGGACATTATCCCCCAGACATTATCCCCCTGGACATTATACCCCGGACATGATCCCCCCGACATTAGCCCCCCCCCGGACATATTCCCCCGGGGTAGGACATCATCCCCCCAATCTATGAAATCATTGCCTAAAAATGATTAATAAAATATAACAAAGGCAATAATATACAATAATAACCGGTAATAATAAATTTTTATACCAATCTTCATAACAGGTGACTTTAACATTGACTTGTTAGCATCAGCCTGTCATTCTTCCACCAACAATTTTCTTGAATCCATGATGGCTCATCATTTCTTGCCATTGATCCTTCATCCTCCGAGAATCACTCCCACTTCAAGTACAAATAGATAATATATTTACCAACTCTGGCTATTATGTGTCTGAATCTTACCGATCATCAGCTGGTTTCCTGAACAACCTGAATCACCCCAGAACTTAGGTAGGCCTAAGATTGAAATGACTAGACTAGTAACTCATGAAACTATTTTCATTTTAAAGACTTATTAATTAAAACTGAATGCACATGTGTAAAGCAGTTATGCAATGAAAATAAAAACCAATTTGGCATATGTCTTTTTATGAAAATAATCAAACATAACTTTGACCAAGCATTCCACTTATACACAACAAATTTTAAAAAACTCTTCAATACTCATCTATGACACAATGTTTACTAAAGTCGGTACTTATGGGTTATTTAAACTGATTTATTTCTTTTATTACCTTTCGTACTTTTTCCACAATTAATGAATGACTGCACCAACCCTACCACTAACCCTAACCGACCATCATGATGCCTAACCTGACCATAACCGATCCTCACGGTGACTAACCTTACCCTAACCGACTCTCACGATGCCTAACCAACCCTCACGATGCCTAACCAACCCTCACGATGCCTAACCTATACGTCCTCACTCAGCTTCCTCCCACCGTCCACTTCGGTCATCCAACAGATTTGACCTCTTGGTTCCTCGGTCTAGAACTGTTATGGCTCAGTCTCGATCATTAATTTTGTCTCAATTGGTCCTTCTCTTTGGAATGCCCTTTCTCCTTCTGTTCGCTCTACACTTCTTTCTGGTAGTCTCTCCTCTGCTTTGTCTCTTCTCAAAACCTGTTTCTTCTCGCTGGGTCTTGCGCACTGGGAGCGCCTCTGAACGGTTCACCCTACTAGAGGCGCTTTATAAATGCTTAAATACAATACAATACAATACAATACAATACAAATACATTAGGTTAGGTTTAGGTTAGGCATCGTGAGGGTCGGTTATGCATCGTGATGGTCGAGTTAAATTGTACTATTCATTAATATATCCTTATCTCTCGTATTGTAATTTAGTTTGGGCAACCCCATATAAATCCAGGCTCAATAAATTAGTACTTCTCCAAAACCGTGCAATAGGTATCATAGCTCTAGTTAAGCCTTTTGTTCACTCAACTCCTTCATTCCAATCATATAATTTATTAAAGTTTCACCAAATAATAACTTCCCATATAGGGTTCTTTATGTATCGGTTCACCCATGATCTTCTACCCCTTAACTTTACAGGGTAGGCCTACTTCCAACAAGGTTCTGATATACACTAGTGCTCTACTAGAAACTCCTCTCACTATCGTGCCATAGGCTATCCGCTCGATTAAACTCAAGAAAATTCCATATTAAATACACTGGACTAGGTGTATGGAACTAGATTCCTAATCATATTCAGCAGGCAACAAGTTTACTAAGGGCTAAGACACTGCTACGTGACTATTTGATTAATGACTGCAAAGACTCCAATGAAATCATTGCAATAAAATAGATCTATTAAACATACACATAGCACTGGACTTAACCACTCCTCCTCAGCTTCTCTTTAGGTCATATGTGTTGTTTTGTCTCTGATTAATTGATTACGTTGATTACTATTGTTTCACACTTTGAAATACTTGGATCAATAAATTGATTTGATTTGAATAAGAGGCTCACCTCTGAAATGGTTAAGTAGCTACTTATCAAATAGGCTGCAGTATCTTTATGTTAACCACTCCTCAGCTTCTCTTTTAGTGATATGTGGAGTTCCTGAAGGTTCAATATTGGGGCCATTGTTGCTTACATAATACATTCATTCATTCATTCATTTCAAGAATTTATATAGTGCCCCTTCAAGAAATTCACTTAGAAGCGCTCCCAGTCCAACCACGGTGAAACAAAAAAGTTTTAAGGAGCTTGTAGAACACAGACGACTCAACCCTAGGTAGCAGGCGTATCTGCAATGGGAGACTATTCCAGACAGATGGACCGACCTACAACTGAGAAAGCACGACGCTGGCAGGTTGATGTTTCAACACGTGGGACCAAAAGCCTGTGTAGAACACAGACGAGTCAGAAGACCAGAGTAGAACACAGACGAGTCAGCCCTAGGTAGCAGGCGTATCTGCAATGGGAGACTATTCCAGACAGATGGACCTACAACTGAGAAAGCACGACGCTGGCAGGTTGATGTTTCAACACGTGGGACCAAAAGCCAGTGTAGAACACAGACGAGTCAGAAGACCAGTGTAGAATACAGACGAGTCAGCCCTAGGTAGCATGCGTATCTGCAATGGGAGACTATTCCAGACAGATGGACCTACAACTGAGAAAGCACGACGCTGGCAGGTTGATGTTTCAACACGTGGGACCAAAAGCCAGTGTAGAACACAGACGAGTCAGAAGACCAGTGTAGAATACAGACGAGTCAGCCCTAGGTAGCATGCGTATCTGCAATGGGAGACTATTCCAGACAGATGGGCCTACAACTGAGAAAGCACGACGCTGGCAGGTTGATGTTTCGAAGAGCTCTGCGAGCCAGGACAACAGATATTGGACAGCAGAGTTCACAGAGATAAGTCGGGGCACATCCAAGGAGAAAACGCCAAACCAGGGTATACAATTTTGAAGCCACATGTGACATTTCAGAATAGATTAGATCATGATAATCAATTCATCATGATAATGTGGAAGCTAATGAAGTAGGCTACCGGTACTGAATAATTACTTCAGCTGTTAATGCTGGAAGATTTGGGAACATTCAAATCAGCTTCAAATCATATAATTTTTATATCAAATAAACTTAGCCAGCCAAATTCAAGTGAGCTTGAGAATGATGTATTTGAATTGAGTAAAATTGCATTAAGTTTTTCAGATACGATAATTGGCACTTTCATTCAACTTTGCATTTGAATTGAGTAAAATTGCATTAAGTTTTTCAGTTACTATGCATGGCACCTGCTTTGAACATGCATTTGAATTGAGTAAAATTGCATTGATTCAAGTTTTTCAGTTATGATACCTGGCAATTGCATTCCACTTTGCATTTGTATTGCATTAAGTTTTTCAGTTACGATATATGGTACTTGCATTCAACTTTGCATTTGTATTGCATTAGGTTTTTAAGTGATGATCATATTCAGTTTTTCAATTATTATACTTGGCACTTGCTTTCAACTTTGCATTTGAATTGAGTAAAATTGCATTAAGTTTTTCAGATTCGATAAGTGGCACTTTCATTCAACTTTGCTTTTGAATTGAGTAAAATTGCATTGCATTAAGTTTTTCAGTTACTATGCATGGCACTTGCTTTCAAGATGCATTTGAATTGAGTAAAATTGCATTGATTCAAGTTTTTCAGTTATGATACCTGGCACTTGCATTCAACTTTGCATTTGTATTGCATTAAGTGTCTCAGTTATGATGCATTGCACTTGCATTTAACTTTTGAATTGAGTAAAATTGCATTGCATCAAGTTTTTCAGTTACGATACCTGGCACTTCTGCATTTGTATTGCATTAAGTTTTTCAGTTACGATACCTGGCACTTGCATTCAACTTTGCATTTTTATTGCATTGTTTTTCAGTTATGATACATGGCACTTGCATTCAACTTTGCATTTGTATTGCATTAAGTTTTTCAGTTACGATACCTGGCACTTCTGCATTTGTATTGCATTACGTTTTTCAGTTACGATACCTGGCACTTGCATTCAACTTTGCATTTTTATTGCATTGTTTTTCAGTTATGATACATGGCACTTGCATTCAACTTTGCATTTGTATTGCATTGTTTTTCAGTTATGATACATGACACTTGCATTCAACTTTGCATTTGTATTGCATTGTTCTTCAGTTATGATACATGGCACTTGCATTCAACTTTGCATTTGTATTGCATTAAGTTTTTCAGTTACGATACATGGCAATTGCATTCAACTTTGCACTTGTATTGCATTGTTTTTCAGTTACGATACATGGCACTTGCATTGCATTTAACTTTGCATTTGTATTGCATTGTTTTTCAGTTATGATACATGGCACTTGCATTCAACTTTGCATTTGCATAGCAATCATTTTTTCAATTATGATACCTGGCACTTGCATTTAACGTTGCATTTGTATTGCATTAAGTTTTGCAGTTACGATACATGGCACTTGCATTCAACTTTGCATTTGTATTGAATTGTTTTTCAGTTATGATACCTGGCACTTGCATTCAACTTTGCACTTGTATTGCATTGTTTTTCAGTTACGATACATGGCACTTGCATTGCATTTAACTTTGCATTCGTATTGCATTGTTTTTCAGTTATGATACATGGCACTTGCATTCAACTTTGCATTTGCATAGCAATCATTTTTACAGTTATGATACCTGGCACTTGCATTTAACCTTGCATTTGTATGGCATTAAGTTTTTCAGTTACGATACCTGGCACTCAGTTACGATACTCGACAGGGTGAGAATTGCCGGGGGTTGGGAGTTGGGGGGGTCAACCCCATCTTTCTTAGAGCCCACATGTTAAAGTATGTTCCCCCCCCCCACCTATTTTAAGTGGATAATGGTCCAACCCTTCAGTTATTTTTCCACCATTCTCACACTGATACCTGGTACTAGCATTTATCTTTTCAGTTACGATACCTGGCACTTGCATTCAACTTTGCATTTGAATAGTGTCATACGACTATGACATAGTATTGATATTGTAAGCATATAGACGAAATTTAATATAAAATTGCATTGCATAGTGTTTTGCATTACGATGCTCGGTACTTTTATTTTACATTCCATTCGTAATGAGTTGTTTTGCTGTTTTACAAATTGTGATGCTAGGTGATATCTGTTGAGTTACACACAGACACACCATATATATATATATATATATATATATATATATATATATATACACACACACACACACACACACACACACACACACATAATTATATGCATACACAAACATTATACACCGACTTCCATACATGCCTATACATGCCTGCATATGGCCTATACACGTGTATATATATATATATATATATATATATATATGTATTTAACTATTTATGCATAATATATGCATGTGTGTGTGTTAAAGACACATAGCATAGATGTTACCTGTTTAATTGGTATTACACAGGCAAGTCCACTGTGTTGACAATGCTGTATTTCTGGATTTTTAAAGACTTGTTTGCATTGGGTGCAAAACCATATTTTTATGAATTAAAGATTGAACACTGATATTGCGTTATATACTTTTTTACTGTTGATATGAAAGTCTGCAAGAGATGGTGCATTATGGAGTGGTTACTAAACTGTTTTAAACAGTCATTAGATACAAAGAAATGTGAGAACTGTGCATGATTATGGGAAATGCTGTAGACCCCAAGTATGACTGTAGGTCGACATCTGATATCGACTGTGGATGACTTTGCGAAATGGTGTAGATTCCAAAGACTGTACGCAGTGGAGGTCCATATAGTTATGATTATTGAAACTGGATTGGTTATGGGATTATGCCATTTTAACGCATCACTATTAATCAGGGATATCATGAATATCATATATAGGCTTACATTAATAAGTTGGTCTCTGAAAAATTCTTAAAGATTTACATTACAATTAGTCAAACAAGTCATTCAATGCCAAGCATAGAAGCAGTCAAGTAACCAAAGTTGAGGAATTGTAAAACTTTTCGGCGGCCTATGGTTGTCATGCATAGCTAACGAATTTCGTAATAACAGCCACGAGTCCGCTGATTGATGTGCACTGAGAAACTATGCTACAGTGCATGCAGCATAACACACAAATCCCAGACAATTAAAAAAGGCACCTAAATAGGTAAATGCTTCTGGCAGTCCGCAACAACGGTGGAGGTAGGAGGGCTCTGATGATTGAAATGCATCCTACAACTTGCCAAATCTTGTTTTTCTCATGACCACATGTATTTCACACAAAAATTACACTGCTTTTTCACAAAGTTTAATCCATTTACTCTTCCCCTTCACACCCCTCGTTGTTTAAACTCCAAACATCATCCACCCAAGTCTGACTGTGTCAGTTTGGACCCTTCTCCTATTATTTTTTTAGTGATTAAGCACTTATGAACAAACCTGAAAGTAACCGACACATTGGGCCCGGATACTATAATTATTTCCGGCATTAAGTGGGGTCTACGTCTACTGCGGTATACATAATTTATGTGGAACGGTTGCACACAGCAAAAGCTAACCTACGCTAACCTTAAATTACTTAAAATGTAAATAAGAAATTATAATAAGCATAAAGGCAGGCACACAAATGAAAGGCGAGACTATAGAATGGGGGGCGACGTCTTGCTGAGCAATTGTGAGTGAAGGACTTGCTCAAGGTCGCTACGCGGCGACTAGAGGTGGATTCGAACCTCGAACCTTCCGGCTTCAAGGCAACGACGCCACTGTAACACCACCGCGCCCCACAATAATTTATTTTGACCACCAGCAAACGCACAGTAGTTAACAGAGGAAATAAACCTTCATGCAAAGTTATAACAACGTTCGCATAATAAAACTTCTTTTAGCAAAAGAATCAACTCTATGAAGTGTTAGATTATGTGGCCTGGGTCAAGTATTGTATGGAGTAAACTTTTGGGGAGGGAGGAGGTCGTAAAGAAGGTGGCAAGGTTTCGGAATGTGAGAGACAATTTGATATAAAATACCCATCCCATTATAATATATTTGTCTAAAACAGTATGGACAAATGAGTTGAACAATACATGATTTATTAACACAAATAATGGAATGATTTTTTTTAGCTATTGCGTAAAGATTACATGCCACAAAATGGTCGAACTAAAGACAAGCAAGAACTAGTGAGCAGCGGTGGCTCATTTTTACTAATTTTTAGTCTTAGCCTACAGTAACTACCGCTTGAACTGAATATAATAAGCCTATATCGCTGGTTGTAAAGTTTACAATTTTTATGGAAAATTGCTACTTTCATCCATTCAACGCTCAAATATATTGAAATATTATTATAGCCTATAGCGTAAGTAAGTAAGTAGGCCTCTTAGCCGCCTCTATTCAACCAGCTGCATTCCACATCCTAGTGTTGAAACATATTATAGCCAGATTATTTTAAAATTTATTTAAATGCTACTGGAACCGCGCAGGATTACAGGAAAATCCAATAGGCTAACGTAGGCTACAAACCAACCATCACTTTGAACTGGCTGGGTTCTCCTTGTTAACGTAGACCTAATGGACCGTTTTGTGCATCTTTTAATAGGCCTAGGCCTAATGTTATTATTCGAACTGTGTTTGTTCTCGGTCATATAGGGCCTATATTTATTCATTCTTACTTTAAAATAATTTAGATTAGCGTCTCTGAATCGAAATCTTAAAGATGCGCTGTATAAATTTTGGTAATAAATAAATAAATAAATTCCTAGTTGGTATGAATTAGGCTACAGCTTTTCCACGCTGTGGTCAACTAGGCCTAACTGTTACTAAGACACGGGCGTGCTATAGGCCCTCGAGGTGGAAAAAATTAGGGTCTAGGGGCCTATAGGCTATGGCCTATACGACTTGGGACATTGGTCGAATATACCTCTGCTAGGAACGCAATCTAAAGTAGTTATGGCAAAGTTATGAATACCATAAAAAGTGCATTAAGCATTAAAATGTGTAGGCCCCTATCTAAGGGAAGGATGTCTGCATACTTTCACTTATAATTAGGTCTGAGATTCCTGTATGCGTTAGAAATTAGGATTTATATAGAGGCCTAGTCGAGTGTCCCGCGATTTGTAATCGATTGTCTCTCTTTTGGTGAAGGCCCTTTGGAAATGCGGAAAAAGCGGACTTTCCTGAATAAAATTACATTTTTTATGGAAAGAATGGTAAATATTTTTACTATCAATGATTATTTTAGTGAAAATGCTACTAAAATTGAAAAAAAAAATTTTTCTCCACGTTCGAATTTTTGCTACTTCGATCAACGACGACTATATGACATCCACTTGATATTTTTGTCAAAATGAAATTTGTGTGCAACATGGTGCGTGGTTAACTTTTTAATTTATATTGTACTTGTGGAGATAAGAAGGATGCCTCGGCTGTAAAAAATTTGGCAGTTGCCACTAATTTTTAAGCAAGTTATAGGTAAAACTTTAAAGAGGTAGGGAAGTTGCTTAAATTTCACTAAACTGCGCGTTTTCATAATTTCAACTTAATTTTTTCAAAAAACCATACGCGTGGCGTATAGTACTAGATTTATGCTAAATTTTGCAATACTAACTTACTTTCCAACGTTGAAATTAAGTGTCGTATTTATTTAAATTAGATTCCTTCCAAACGAGTCTACCTCGCTTAAAGGCTTAGAGAGAGAGAGAGAGAGAGAGAGAGAGAGAGAGAGAGAGAGAGAGAGAGAGAGAAGACACAGAGAGAGAGAGAGAGAGATCAATAAGGTGCTTCAAGCAACAGGCGTAGATAGGGGAAGGGATACTCATATAATTTTAGTCTATGCTATAAATGGACTTTGACTTTATTTGCACTGTGACAGTCAATACAACAGAGGTTCAGCGATAGTCAAGCGTTGCATGCTACGCGCATCCATGGATGCATGTGGGTTTGGATCCCTAATGGCCTGGCAGAAATAGCAATGTGTCAGCATTATTGTGGTAGAGAGCATAGCTTCATCAGGGCATACTAGGAAAGTTTCTACCTCTTAACTTAAGGCAAAGCAAAATTTGAGCCCACGAGCGCCCACATATAGGGGCGAGAGGGGACAATTACCATGTGCACCTGAAAAAAATGGCATATTATGTTTTTAGCTATTACTTTGCTGGTTAAAAGAATTCGTACTAATGATGCTAATGATACACAATGCGAGACTGAAACATTTACATTCAGAACATGTTATTAAAAATTTCTGGTCTTAATTCCTCGCTTTGCATTTGCTCTACATACAAAAGTTATCCATGGCCATTATGTTTTGCCCCTCCCGCAAAACATCTGCTTATATAATTAGATCTATATATACATGTACGTCTATGTTTGAGCCCATCATCAAAACTTAAACTTCTGCAGAGCCCTTGAGGCGATTTTGTGTCGAAGCCTGAGAGAGATTCGTCAATGAAGTTCCCGGCCTGTTTTTAAGGAATTTTTAGAACTGCACAACCCCTTCTTTTCTTTCTCATTCTTCGTGGTAAATTACTCCCAAATCGGAAGCAAACGGCCCTTTTCAACTACTTTTCACTGCACATAAGTGCTTCTACAACTGCACACATTCATTTAGAACTGCACATTTTGTATAGGCTACAGCTGCGGCCTAAAAAAAAGCCCTGCACTGAACCGATCGTGTGCGAAGATAGAAAATTTATTGCTATTGTTACATTTTAAGCTTACACTCTTGTTCTTCCTGCTTCAAACAAGCGCTCTCACACTATGATTAGATGTGTGTGGTGCTTTTAATATACTACTTGACTTCCTCATCGAAAATTCTTGTTGTACGGTGTCGTATCAGAGATGATTAGTGTCGCCCTCCTCCTTTATCCAGGCGTGGGACTGGCGCTGTCGAGAAACGATCAATGGCGGAGTATAATCGAAAAACGTATCCGCGGGCACCTATTATATATAGGCCTAATAATAATGGGCAAGAGGAAGGTTGCTTTAGCCTTTCCGATGGCTTGTCAATTGCACCCACGCAAACTTCTCAATCATTTTTGATAAGGTTAAAAGACCTCAGAGGATTGGACGATAATTGGCCATGCATGCTATCCAGCATCCAGCTTCTGACGCTATGAGTGAAGGGTTAAATGGTCGCCGCCTGTTTGGTAAAGAAGGATTATGGAACACCTCACTTGATTAGTAGGCTATGGTTTAAATTTGTTAAGCAGCACAAGAAACCATGAGCATTATCCGATAAATATCCTCAATCTAAAAATGACGGCCACAAATGGAATTTTATTCATTCCTTAGAAGTGTGTTTTGTGTGCATCTAAAAATTGCATGTCTTTTGATAATTTTTGATATTTATGTAATTATATAGATTATGTACTATTATGAAGTCCCTATTTTAGGACCGTCATGTTTCTGCAACGATATTTTAATCGGCCTATACGTTGCAGACGTATTGTATAGGCCAAGTGAAGCCTTTAAATTATATCACATGGGTCTCATAATTTATAGGCTATTGTACATATGATGATGTTTCTTAACTATTATACTGAAAGGATAAATGAAGACAAATTTTCTTTGCTGTGTTTAAAGACACAATCTTATTTTGCATCGCACATAATTAGGAAAAGTTGTCCTATATATCTGGATTAGTGGACCAAGAAAAGCAAGACATCCAGCCTTGAACCGACTTTGGTTTTTGACATAATTTTCCACAATAGACCTAATAATAGGTTTAGATGTATGCAATGTTAAGCATGCATAATATTATGAGAACCTAATTTTATTTCTTGAGGCAGCAGATTCCTAATTGTTTCTCAGCTCTCATCTATTATAATAAGAGCTCTGAGTATATCCTACCCATCATGTAGGTCGTTTTAATCCTGCGAGAATGCATACAGAATTAAAAGGCTATAACAAATTAATTTAGGTCAGAAGGCAGAGTCTTTGTACTGTCTAGATCCCACATGAAATGCATGCATTAAATTTTTATACTATGTATTAATATAATGATATAATATTATTGCATGACATTTTTATGTAGGTCTATGTATAAGCTTAGGCCCTGCGTACGCATTTAGGCATAAGCGATTTATTGCATAGGCCCATCTGCGAGGGAGCAGAGCAAGCTATAATAGGCCTAAGCCGGTGCATGAAGGCCTTTGCTTATGGATACGTTCAACATTTCATTTTTATGCTAGAAGCCAGACGTTCCTCATTTTTAAACTACCGGTATCACATATAGGCCATGTACGTAATTATGCTATAATTGCATGTCTGGCAGATGGATAGAGAATGTTTATGGGACAGCAAACGGACAGAGACTGAGAGGATTGGAGACAGAGATAGACAGAAAGACTCATGCAAATAGACAGATAGAGAAAGGCAGAGAGAAGCAGGCAGCTTGATAACCTATACAGATCAGTCTACACTCTACAAGTTGTCGACGGTCGTCGCATTGTTCTTTTAGAACGTCCTTGGGCTGTTTGGTTTAATCACTATTTTCCATTTTTCGTGTCTCGAAATTTGTTTTCCTGGAAAATCAAGCTGAGTTCGTGTCAATAAATTCAATTGTTTAGAACTTTAGATCTATAGCCTACGGTTTGGCATATTTTTACGAAGTGACTAGCGGACCGCCAAGCGGCCGTCGAATCTCAAATACTAGCGGACCGCCAGTCACGTGTAACCTGTCACATGACGAGTCTTGATTCTTGAATATTGTCACAATGGCGGCAGTTACCGATAGTTGGTTTTATGTCGGACAAAAGTTTTCTTGTTTTAATGACTTAGAAAATTACTAGAAACAGAGTAAGCAACCAATTTTTTTCGTGAGTGTTGGTTAGGTTCAGGTTAGGCGTCGTGAGGGTCGGTTAGGGTTAGTTTTAGGGTTTGTTTAGCGATTAGAAACTCTTGTGGATTGGTGTAAATAGAAAGCCTGGCGGCTTGCTAGTATTCCGTATTGGACGGCCGCCAGTCATGTGACAGGTTACACGTGACTGGCGGTCCGCTAGTATTTGAGATTCGACGGCCGCTTGGCGGTCCGCTAGTCACAGCCATATTTTTTTGCAAATACGTCTAATATAAATTATAATATTGATGAAACTGAAATATCTCGGTCTTCCTTTTATCAGTGACGGATTAACAAATGTGGTGGCCCTGCTCAGCAAAATTACGTATATAAATATAGCCTAGGCCAGGGGTGTAGCTTATTCTGAATTTTGAGGTGAGTAGGCCTCTACACACTATACCACCAAAAATCGACTTTTTGGGGCAAAAAATCTGCCCACGTTTTTGATAGTCATGAACATTTCTGCTGACGACCTTTTTAAATCATGAAACTTTCTCACGACCGTTTTTAGTCATCGGATGGGTTTTCCATGATTATTACTCGCTCGACGATAATCCATCACGACGTAAAACACTAAAATTTCAGGATTTTTGTCTTCATAAATCGCGATGTTTTCCTGCGTATAGCCTACTCACTTGGACATTGTGAGATGTAAAATAATCCCATTATTTTCATTACAGAGGACAAATGGAGACACTGGAAATCTCCTTAAACACTGAAATCACTCACTGCAAAGCAGAGTACAGACGATTTAGAAGGCTGATGCTTAAAAGAAAAGGATCGAATGGGTTAATTGCATGTGGAAGCTGTTTTGAACTTCCGATCGAGTAGCCTACGTGCTGGCAAATCCAACGGACGCTGATAAGCTGTTTGGGATAAAAACTGCGTCTCCATCTGGTCATTCAAACGAAACAACGAATCGACAAACACGCGAAATTCTGATAGTCGACACGAAAGGTTGTCATGATGGATTTGCAAGATTAAGGACATCCGATGACCTGCAGGAAAATGGACAACCATCGTATTATTCAAGACCATCGGTACAATCACATAGTCCACATACTAAAGTTGGCCTTCACACAAAAGGTCCGTCTTGGCCAAAAAAATTACAGACTGGTCCCTTATTTAAATTTTGTCGAAAATTGTTTCCTGACAGTTATCACAGAAGGCTTGGAATGCAAACATTCAAGGAAGATTATGTATACTCTGTGTATTGTCCAAATTGGCCACCAGAGGCCGCCGATTGGATAACCCGTGAACGGAAGAATGGATGGCCTCCAAAAGATGTTATTGACCAAATTGTCGGATTCGGATGTCACTTAGTTCCAAAGCCTCATCAGAGTAATCCAGATGATGACACTCAATGGAGATTTTCGTTTTCACAGGCGGAAGTAATTTTGATTCAAAGTTGGACAGATGTCCAGAAATACATCTACCATGTGCTTAGGTTGATCAAGAGTGAAGTAGTTCAATCATGCGGAGGAGAAGAGAAAACTGTTCTCTGTACCTACTTCTTCAAGACCCTGATGCTTTGGGCATGAGAGAAGAAACCTCCGGAGTTTTGGACAGACGAGAACCTGGAGACATCTGTTGGTGAATTATTATGCCAGATGATTGAATGGTTGATTGAAAGATGTTGCCCGAACTATTTTATTCCTATCAATAACATGATTGATCATTTACGAGAAGACATCGATGTATCAAACGAGATTTTGTCATTGCTGCATTTCAGAGAAGTTGGCCTTTCCAGTCTCTTAAAAGCTGCATCGAGGGCATATCTAAAAGGTCCTTTTTCCTTCAAGGTCCACCCAAAACTCATTCCCTACTTCTGGCTGTACTGTAACAATTGGTATTATCTGAAGGATTCCCGATGGGAGCTCTTGCTGACTTCATTGATAGCTTCAGATACCTTTGTACCCGAATTGCAACATCTCTTCAAAGGCATTCAAAGTCACCTCCACTTAAAAAGCCATCAATCCTTCGGATATAAAGAGATTAGTTCTGCAGCAAACTATTTTGATTTAGCAACAAAAGCGCGAGACGAAGACGTTTCTCTTGAACAAATGTCTTTTCAGTTTTCCTTAATTGAACTGCTTGATCAAGTTGTTTCCTACGCTCATAATCTATATGGCAATAAAACTAAGTCATTGAAATCTACTGTGACTGGATGTGATGGTAAATCGGATGAAGCAGGTCTAAGCGAATCCAGAGATGCTTGGAGTGCAAACGATTTTTCTGAATTGTCGAATTCTTCTGTATCGAGAGTTCAATCTGAACGTCGATTTGTTTGTTGTGACTCTCGTGAGTGCAATGAAAGACTTCATGTACAAGAATTGACAAAAGTCCATGAAAAACATAAGGCTACGGCTAGTAACCACAGACAGACAATTTTTGAGAACGGAATATCGCAACTGCTAGACCATATCGGACAAAGTTGGATCTCTCCAGTGCATCTCATAAGCGCTGCATACTTAGCCAACTTTTATTACACAGCCCTGAGCGATTTCAGATCAGCAGCCGAACAATGCGAAAAAGTCTTTCAAAGTTTTGACAGTAAACCTCTTTCGACGCCTCTCTCTGTTGCCAGAAGACTCTTCCCAGTTATACTGATCAATGAATGGTCAATATTATTTGACGAATATTTGCAAATCATTTTGGGCTTTTTCACTTTGTGCTCGGCCATTTCTAGTAGGCCTAAATCTTCAGGAAATCGAAGACGAATGACAATAATCTACCTTTGTCCTTTCGAATTCTTAAGATATATTCGTCTTCAATGCGTCCGAAAAATGAACAACGAGCAAATTGTTTCTTTCAAATGCAACTTTGACTTTGTCGTAAAGGGTTTGTTCACTAGTCAGGAAGACTGCAAAACCTCTTCACAAGTAATACTATTAACGGCAATCCGCATAAGTGGAATCATGCCAACTAGCATTGACAACGCAAATTATTGTGCACGGTGGCCTGCCTAACATTTCAGCAGTGAACCCACTGCAGATCCAATTTGACTTAATATAGGACGTTCGTGTGATTTCACAAACCTAGAAGACGTCAAGAATTAAATGTTGTTGACCTGTGAAACTTGTCACCAATAAGACATTCAATGTCGCTGCGCTTCCTACACGAAAAACGGTGCAAGACAATAAGTCATGTGGAGAAACGGAGGTCAAATATCATTCTCAAGGTTACTAGTCTACATTTCGAAGTCTTGATCGACCAATGGATGACGATTGAAAAATCGCTGTAGATCGTAGACCTACATGTATATAAGTGGATCATTGTTTCTTTCAGCTTATCGACTGAATATAATTATCAGTGAATAACTGATACGTCAACAATATTTCTACCTGGACTATTCTTTAGTCTTTACCTAGACTATACGAGACTGTTCAGTAAATAACTAAAATAGCCCATAAGCGTATAATTATAATTATATATATTACTAGCGTACCCGGCCACGCGTTGCTGTGGCTGAAAAGAGCATTCCCTCCCCTCCCTCCCCTCCCCTCCCTCCCCTCCCCTCCCATCCCCTCCCCTCCCCTCCCCTCCCCTCCCCTCCCCTCCCCTCCCCTCCCCTCCCCTCCCCTCCCCTCCCCTCCCCTCCCCTCCCCTCCCCTCCCCTCCCCTCCCCTCCCCTCCCCTCCCCTCCCCTCCCCTCCCCTCCCCTCCCCTCCCCTCCCCTCCCCTCCCCTCCCCTCCCCTCCCCTCCCCTCCCCTCCCCTCCCCTCCCCTCCCTGTTCGTCCCGCTCCCTCCCCTCCTTTCGTTCCTCACACCGTCCCTCTCCGATAGCGACGCGTATAGTGCCATAACACTCTTCAGCAAGAAGGCCGCAATGGAATGTGTTGAAATGCGCTACATAAACGGAACACATTTGAACAACCGTTAGAAACGCGCCCGATTTGAAGGTCAAGGCTTATCGACAGGCGTATGTGTTGAAAACGGTAGAATTTGCAAAGTTGCTTTTTTTTTTAAAAGATTGCGCTTTTTCCAAAAAAGCATTCTGCAAACCCGGCCGTGTTGGAACTAAACGTTTTGGTGAAGTTTCGAAAGCAATCAATGAAGAAAGTTCGGAGATCTTTGAAGCCGTGCCAAACGCGGTTACATTTTTATTTATATAGATGTATGTATGTATGTATGTATGTGTGTATGTATGTATGTATGTATGTATGTATGTATGTATGTATGTATGTATGTATGTATGTATGTATGTATGTATGTATGTATGTATGTATGTATGTATGTATGTATGTATGTATGTATGTATGTATGTATGTATGTATGTATGTATGTATGTATGTATGTATGTGTCGTGGTTATATTAAATGATTATCAAATTAAACACTTGCTATGCATGTATAACTATTAATTATAGGTAGAAGTTAAGCTAGGCAATTTAATTGGCGAGTTTAGGTAATATGTGTGGCAACATATAAAATATTAATACATAAAACCAATGACTGCAGCTAAGCGTAATAACGAGTGGTCAAGATTACCATGACAACAAAGGACGCTAATCCTATTCGTGATTGGTGCAAACTGGAAGCGAATGACGTGACGAGTTAAAAATGACGTCAGCGAAGTGGACGTTAAGTTTTTGACTCTCTACAGGTATATCTGGAAATGGTGGTTGTTTCGCTGCGGTGATCAATCCAAAGTTGTGGTTTTCAGAGTAGAGACGAAGGTAATTGAACTGTTCGGACGATCAACCGATAGTTCAAAGTATTGTGCATTAAGTGCAACGCAATTTAAATGAGAAATTTGCGTTAGTGCATAATAATCATCGTGTGAAGTGTGAGACACTTGCGAAGAAGACGAACTCTTAGGCAACAGACTGAAGAGTCGTGTAATTTGAATCGGCAAGCGAACAGCTGATCGGCGTGTGAAGTACGAAGGACGTTTGGTCAACTGGAGAAGAGCTGTGAGGTGAATGCGATGATTCATCTCGTGTGCAACTGATTCACGGCAAGATACGAGTAAGACGTTTGGTGTGGTCACTTCCATGACTGCATATTCAACCGTCTGATCAACATTCTTGACTGCGAAGAATCGGACGACGGAGAGAGCCGAAGACATTCGAGTTTCATACAACTCGACAGATAAGCGCAAATATAATATTTCCTAAGTAACTCGCCACACTAGGTAAATAGGATTGTTATTTGTTTGTGCATATGAATGATATTGAATAACTTTATATTATATATATTTCATAAGAACTGGGAGTTCGTTGAATTTGGAAGAATTTCTTGAGTAAGTTAAACCCAACCGATTAACCACTAGGATAATAAAGTGCCCTTTTACACGGGATACGACAACTATTGTTTATAATTACAGCAAAGTCTGTTACTTCCGTCTGACTTCTTAACAACTACAAGCGGCGCTGCATACGCTGCTTCCGATCTTTCTATAATTCCATTATCTAGCATCGTCTCCAATTCTTTGTTTATCTCCGCTTGGAGGTGATATGGCGTTGGATAAGCTCGTAACCGAATTGGCTCATCACTCGTCAGATGAATCTCATGCTTTACCATGTCTGTCCTTCCTGGCTTATCACTGAATATGTCCTCATGTTCTCTCAGTAGTTCCCTTAATTCTCTTTTCTGTTTTTCCGTCAATTTAGGATTGATATCCACATCTTTGTAAGTCTCCGTTTGTTTACTTACATATAAGCTCAATATCTCTTCTTCTTCATCTTCACCATCTTTACCATCATGTACTATCGCCGATATGTATGCTGACGTTTCTACATCATTACCTTCTCCATTTCTCTCGTAGTACTTCTTTAGTATATTGATGTGATATGTTTTGAGTTTTCCACCATCAATTTCCACCTTGTAATCATAATCTCCTATTTTGCCTCTGACCACAAATGGTCCTTGCCATTTTACAAGCATCTTATTGTTACAACTGGGTAACAGTAATAAAACTTTATCTCCTATCTTCAACTCTCTGTATCGTGCTTTCTTATCATAATACTTCTTATTCTTTTCATTTGCTTTATGTATGGCCTTCTGTGCCATATCACATGTTTCTTCTATTCTTTCTCTCAAATCGGTCATGTATGTATAAACATCTTTTACTTCATCCTCCACTTTCTCATTTGTCCAGAGTTCCTTCAATATCTGTATTGGTCCTCTGCATGACCTTCCAAAAATTAATTCAAAGGGTGTGAACCCATGACTTTCGTGTACAGTGTCTCGTAACGCGAACAATAATGGTGCTAAGAACCTGTCCCATTCCTTGACCTGTTCTCCTATTAGCTTCCTCAACGTTGCTTTTATTGTTCCGTTAAGTCTCTCCACACATCCATTTCCCATAGCATGGTAAGGGCTAGTGAAAGTGTGCTTGATTAACAACATCTTGTTAACTTCAGCCATCAATTCTGAAGTGAATTGGCTCCCTCTGTCAGTATGGATTTTCTGAGGAACACCCATGCGACAATAAAAATTGAACAAGGCTTCCGCCACTTCCTCTGTAGTTATTCCTTTCAGTGGAATCGCTTCTGGGTATCTGGTACTCAAATCCACTATCGTTAATATATAACGATAACCTCTTGATGACATAGGTTCTATCACTCCGATAATGTCTACACAGACATGTTTGAATGGTACATCCAGTACCGGAAGATGTCCCATCGGTGCTCTGTGGCTCACCTTTTTGTCTACCGACTTTTGGCATACATCACAACTCAGGACATACCTTTTAATTTCTTGTCCTATCGATGGCCAATAAAATTCATTCACAATTTTATCATGGGTTTTCTTCATACCCAAATGTGCTGACAATAGCGAGTTATGGGCCACGGCTAATACTTTACCTCTAAGTTCCTTCGGGACCATTAACTGCCACTTCGCATCATCTTCCGTTGTCTCCATGAATCTCCTATACAAAAATCCGTTCTTCTTCACATAAAGAACTTTCTCTGTTACACTGTCATCACCACTCCAATCAATTGCTTTATCCCAAAACTTCTTCAAAGTCTCATCTTTGCTTTGTAACTCTTTAATTTCTTTTGTTGATACATTTAAATCCGGCATCTCAGTAACTTTCAACTGTTTGTATTTTGTTACTTTCTTTGATTCCGCTCTGGTTTCAACTGCTGCTGTCGTTTGGCACACATCATCATTCTCGATGACGTCATCCGTTACATCATCATTTAATTCACTTGTGATTTCACTCGCAAAATGAACTTTCTTTTTGTCACTTTGTCCTTGTGACTCAACACTTAAAGATTTCTGAATCTTTTTCAATCTATCCTCTCTATTCTCGTTATCATCTGTATCACTCCGATCACAGTTTATCATGTTATCTGTAGTTTCTTTCACTACCAGATATTTTAGTCCCTTCATCCTACCGATAATTACTGGTTTCACCGGTTCTTCCATCACCATTGCTTCAACGTTTCCTGTAAAATACTCACTTTCAATATTAACCTTTGCTGTCGGAAAATTTCTCAATGTCCCATCGATTAATATGCATTGGGCTTCTCTTCCTGTGAAATCAACATCATTTACCAGTGATCTCTTGACAATACATGTGCTTGACCCAGAGTCATATAGACAACTGGCATTCACACCGTTCACCTTTAGCTGACCTTCATTTTTATTCTCAAGGTCATCGCCATCATCTCTCCGATCAGTAACCATTGTACTTGCTGCCAACTGTATCGGTAATTCCTTCTTACGTTCTTCCTCTTTTTCAACTTCATTTAGTTTTAACTCTTCATTTGCTTGCGCTATCTTGTACGCCCTATTCTCATATACTTGTATAGCCGCCGCAGTATGTTTAACAACTCCTTTTTGTTTGTGTGAACAATCATATGACTTGTGTCCGGTTCGGCCACATGAGAAACAAGTTATCTTATGTTCAGCCGCCTGTTCTCTTTCTCTACTAAATCCTCTATTCATACTTCCATTATGATTCGTCTCCCTGTTCTGTTTCATGTCTCCTCGTCCTCTATTTATGTTTCCATTAAACCTCTCTCTTGATTTATCGTCGAACGGTTTCACATTCGGCCTTTCGTTACTGAATTTCACTGGAGGCCTTAGATTACTTTCTGTGTATTTATATCCGTGCGCCTCGATATAAGACTCGGCACAGTTTAATGTGTCCTCTAGACTCATCTTGCCTCTTTCTTTGAGGAACATCTTAAGTTCATTGCTACACGTAAGGTAGAACTGATCTCTTAATAATAAGTTCTCCATTCCTTCGTAGGTTTTCTCGAATCCAGCTTGAAGTAGCCACTGCTGCATATATCTCCTCAATCTATGCACAAAATCTGTAGGTGTTTCACCTGACTCCATTTTACTCATCTTAAACTTGTTACGATATCCACCCTCTGTTAATTGAAACCTTTTTAACAGATGTCTTTTCAAACACTCGTAATCTTGTGTCTCCTCAGATGACATTCTTTGATACACCTCTAACGCTTTTCCTTCAAGATGCTTGGCTAGCATCAGAGACCAATTTTCTGTTGCTATCTCGTATGCCGTGCATGTCCTTTCAAACCTTAATAAATATGCATCCAAGCAATCTTTATTCTCATTGAATACAGGGAATTTTATATCTTTCATTCCTCTGTTATGGTTACTGTTTCCTTGATATGAACCATCACCAACCATTGTGAATGTGGCTTCACCTCTATTCTGATTACTTCTTGAATCAATTTCCCTCATCCTCAATTCACATTCAAGCTTCTTGACTTCAAGATCCATATTTCTCCTGGCTTGGCATTCAGCTGCTTCACGAACTAATCTCGCCTCATCCACGGCCACCTCTCTTTCCCGTTCCAGTCTGGCATCATTCGCACGACTTTCCCGTTCCAGTCTGGCGTCATTCGCCTCTCTTTCAAGTCTGGCGTCATTCGCCTCTCGTTCAAGCCTAGCATCCGCTATTTTTGCTAACTCTAACTCTTGTGCTCTGGCTGCTGCTGCTTCTTCTCGTGTTCTGGCTTCTTTAATTTCTGCAGCCGCGGCTTCATCTTTAAGCCTTCGATCTTCTCGGTCACGCAGTCTGTCGTCTCTTGCTTCCTGCTGTCTATCACGCACAAACGTCTTCAACTCATCACCATCCATCCCCATCTCTTTAGCGAGTTTAACCCACTGTTCATGTTCTCCAAGTGACATGGTCTACTTCCTTGTTTACTTATTTAACAAGTATTTCAAATAGCTTTCGCTATATAAGAATTAAATTCTTCAAAAGATAATCTTAAAATAAGATTAAGAAAATGTCTCCTCTTGAGATGCGTACTCTATGGTTACGCGAGGTTAATCGTATGCTTGACCTTAACCTTTACTAAACAATTCGCATCGAGTAAACGCTTATTAATAAAGTCGTTCTTTCGCGATCGCAACAGCGATAACTTTTAAATTATACATTTTCAATACTTGAGATTAATGTTCGTTGATATTTCGAGTGTTAGTTAAAAATCCAGTTTTAATATCCCGGCTTGGCCCCCATAGTTGTCGTATCCCGTGTAAAAGGGCACTTTATTATCCTAGTGGTTAATCGGTTGGGTTTAACTTACTCAAGAAATTCTTCCAAATTCAACGAACTCCCAGTTCTTATGAAATATATATAATATAAAGTTATTCAATATCATTCATATGCACAAACAAATAACAATCCTATTTACCTAGTGTGGCGAGTTACTTAGGAAATATTATATTTGCGCTTATCTGTCGAGTTGTATGAAACTCGAATGTCTTCGGCTCTCTCCGTCGTCCGATTCTTCGCAGTCAAGAATGTTGATCAGACGGTTGAATATGCAGTCATGGAAGTGACCACACCAAACGTCTTACTCGTATCTTGCCGTGAATCAGTTGCACACGAGATGAATCATCGCATTCACCTCACAGCTCTTCTCCAGTTGACCAAACGTCCTTCGTACTTCACACGCCGATCAGCTGTTCGCTTGCCGATTCAAATTACACGACTCTTCAGTCTGTTGCCTAAGAGTTCGTCTTCTTCGCAAGTGTCTCACACTTCACACGATGATTATTATGCACTAACGCAAATTTCTCATTTAAATTGCGTTGCACTTAATGCACAATACTTTGAACTATCGGTTGATCGTCCGAACAGTTCAATTACCTTCGTCTCTACTCTGAAAACCACAACTTTGGATTGATCACCGCAGCGAAACAACCACCATTTCCAGATATACCTGTAGAGAGTCAAAAACTTAACGTCCACTTCGCTGACGTCATTTTTAACTCGTCACGTCATTCGCTTCCAGTTTGCACCAATCACGAATAGGATTAGCGTCCTTTGTTGTCATGGTAATCTTGACCACTCGTTATTACGCTTAGCTGCAGTCATTGGTTTTATGTATTAATATTTTATATGTTGCCACACATATTACCTAAACTCGCCAATTAAATTGCCTAGCTTAACTTCTACCTATAATTAATAGTTATACATGCATAGCAAGTGTTTAATTTGATAATCATTTAATATAACCACGACAGTATGTATGTATGTATGTATGTATGTATGTATGTATGTATGTATGTATGTATGTATGTACATGTATGTATGTATGTATGTATGTATGTATGCATGTAAGTATGTATGTACGTATGTACAATTGCACATGTGCTGCGTGTCTGTGTGTGTAGCCTATCTATCTTGCTCTACAGTTTATATGTACGTTGGTTTATGTGTTTACATGTGCACGTGCCTGCGCATGCGCAAGTGCGTATGCGCAGTGTTGTGCACTTAATACTTATCCGCGTGTGTTTCTGCGACCATCCATCAATTTCCAGAAAGAGCAAACGTCATCGTAATCTTTGTCGTTGGGTGAAGACTAGAGAGAACGGAGAAGGGAGGAGAGGAATGGAGAAGGAAGGAGAGAAATGAAGAAGGAGGAGCTTTATGGAGAAAGAAGGAGAGGAGTGGTGAAGAGAGGAGAGGAATGGAGAAGGGTGGAGTCACTGGAGGGGTATGGAGAAGTGAGAAGAGGACGGAGAAGGGAGGAGTGGAGAAGGAAGGAGAGGAGTGGAGAGGGAGGAAAGACATGGAGAAGGGTGGAAAAGGGTGGAGAAGTATGGAGAAGGGTGGATAATGACTCGGAAGTAGAAGGGTAGTGATCAGCTGACTTGGGTGTTCGTGTCTCGTCCAACTCTAATCGCCTAAGATAATCTTCTCGGCGACCATTAACCCGTCGGGTGAAGTCAAGCTGCTACTCAGTCTTAGTTTAGACATCTAATACGTCGTCTATATTTACCCAACAACAGAAGCAGCACCAGCAGCACCATCAGCAACAGATGCAGCAGTTGTCTTGGATAATTCCTCTTTCGAACTTTATGTCTCTCCACTGTCTGTCCGTGCGTCCGTGTGTCCGTCAGTCCGTGCGTGCGTCCATCCATCCGTCCGTGCGTCCGTCCGTCCATCCATCCGTCTGTGCGTCCATCCGTCCATCCGTGCGTGCGTGCGTCCGTGGGTCTGCATGTTTACCAAAGAGCATATTGCTATGTTTGCAAAGGTAATTCCTTTGGTCAATAGATCAATTCGCGTTGCCTGTGCTCTTCCTTCTCCCGCTTTATTGCATTATTTATCCTCAGATAAGGTCATATTTATTTTTGCTCCATCGTATTAGAAGGCGTGTCCACAAGCCTATATATAATTATATATACCGTATATATATATATATGCCTAAGAGATATGCGGACTGAATTTGCAGGTTCTATTTTGAAAGTACACAAAATCCAGAACTCAATATCAGGAAGGGTAATTTTCGTGGCGCTCATGCAGGCTAGCATGAAGACGATAAGAAAGACCATGTATGATGTAGGCCTGTACAGTACAGACACACCCACGCACACACTGATGCACACAAAGCGTCACAAACAATAAAAACACAGGCACGCATATTTTATATAATGTATAATTATATATATATATATATATATATATATATATATATATATAAGGGACCAGGCAGAACGCGTGGGTTCAATATTATTGAATTCTCTGATCCTCCTAAGTGAACTTGCTTATAGTAGGCCCATAGATACCATGGAGGTATCGGTGCTTCTAGGCTGTGTGACATTCTATGATATCAGTCAAAGAATAATAACTGTTATTCTGCACACGGAATATTTCAGGAGGCTGGAAAACATGGAAACTTGGACAATCCATCAGGGTCCGTTGCTGCTCAAAAGAATTCGTTTGTTAATCCAGGAGTGGCGATGCTTAGGCTATACAATGATCCATCTTACCCCAGTGTGCGCGAAGCCCACGCATCGGAGGAAAGGACGGGTAGAAACTGTATGGCTCTCGCATTTGATGGACAAATGTTCTGCCTCTGCCCGTGATGGATAGGTCTATTAATTTTGTTGCCAGTGTAACTGCAACGCATGCTACACAGTACACACGCTTTCTTTATCTGTTTTGTTTAATATTAAATCATCATTGCTCTGCTCAAGTACTTTTCTCAAGTCGCAGATCAATACAAGATAAAAAAAGTTTGATCATCGTTTCAGGCCAAAAGATGATTGTCATCTATAGACAAGGCCTAGCGTTGAACGTTGTAAACACAACGTTCTTTTGCTTTCGACGCAATGTAAATACCGATGGCCTATTCAAACATCAACGTCTGAGGATAAGTGCATCAATACTGAACGTCAGATGTAGGATGGAATTCCCTTTCCATTCTACTCGTTACTTTGCTTAAAGATAATATCGTTGCTTTGAAAAAACCTTGTTTCAAATGCTAATCTAATCGTGGCTATCTAATCTCTATACTCTAATCTGATCCAATAAAATGCAATTACATTTATATGGCGCTGTTACCCACCCCGGAGACTATATTTAGACACAAATTCTCTCCCTGGCGTATCTGTTCCAGAATAAATTCGCCTACAGACTAAAATAAAGCTTCTATTTAGAAACAGATTCTCCCCCCCAGCGGATCTGTTCCAGAATAAATTTACCCCCCCCCCACCCGACTCAAGTAAAGTCTCCAGATGGGGAGAGAGAATATTTAATCCGCTGATGAAATAAAGTATCTCCAGTTCAGCGTGAAAGGGTTAATGAGCTACAGTCACATAAAATTTATAGGCAAGCGAGTTAAAGCGACATAAACCGTTAGTTTACGCTGCTAAATAATAATTATTAACAGTTAGACTACTGTAGAACATACGTTCCAAAACTATTAACTTTTACATCCGACTATTTTCTTCCAATACAGAGTTTCAGCCAGGGAGAAACTCTATTTCAAGGAGAGATTTCATATCGGGGAGACTTTATATTGTGACACCGGCCTTCAGCTATAGTTGCTGTCAAGCGGTTGTTACGCTACACGTAGCTTTCCACCGCTACATCAGAAGTGCATCTCGCGCTTCATCATCAATGTCAAACCGATCCAAATTATTGGCGCTTGTCCCGATCGAGACTACTGCATCGCGGGCCTACTTCTGTCGTCAACAATGTCCAAGAAAGATCGATTGTCTCCGGTGCCACATAAATCAGCGGCCGAGATGTAGTCATCGTCGTCGTCGTCTCTGCGCATGCGCAACGGTGCCTGCATCATCATCATCATCATCCGAGAGGCGAACGCCATTGTTTATCCAGCGCATTAAATGGACGGCGTGGAAACAGCAAACAACGCCAACGTGTGTGCGTTTGCAACTGTACATGTATATGTATTGTATGTGCCGGTGCGTTCTGTATGGGCGTAGGCTATGTACGTGTGGGTGCATAATATGTATCTAAGCAATTAATATAGCGCATTTTCGCTCTTTGCAAAAACGCTGTCAATACGCAGACATAGTAGGAGGGTATTGTTTCAGTTCAACGGCGCTGTACGATGACAAAGATCATTTATGTCGTCCTCCTCTTTTATCCATACTTGGGTCTGGCATTCCAAAAGTGCAAGCAGTAGAGGAGATCTAGTGGAAATTGACAGTTTATGAAGCACCATGACATGACGACCAGACACTGCTATCACGGACCTTCATGGTGCTTAGGAGGTGAGCAATCAGTACAAAGGCTGAATCTGTCCCGAATTATAATTTTCTTGGAATGGTCCGTTTCGCTGTGTCGACCTCCGGGCAGGAGGGTTTATTACATTGCATCGAGTAAGATCTGTATAAAAGACATGTTGATAATATGTATATTGAGAAAACGATGTTATTAAAATTTCATCAGATTCACAACAGTCCTCCCCCCAGGAGTGGTGTCACTTATGCCCTAGAAAATTATTATCATTGTCTTCTTATCAGATTCTATTTCCTTTCTTAGCTTGATTATAATTCGCCTCAAACTGGGAAGATGGCGAGAGTGTGTAATACTGTGTATGCAATAATATTATGGTGACTGAAGAACCAATAAAAAAGCAAAAATTAATCACGTACATGTAGCTCACTCGTAGATCGCGAATCTTCTCCAATGTCAGACCCTTTTTTACCAGGGTAGGCCTATAATAATATAGGCAAGACAATCTTGCAAGTAACTAACAGCACTAACAGAAGTTGATTTATGCCCAAAATTAAAAACCATGACAGCCTTGTGGCAGGGCTCTGTCTAGGGCAGTGACCTTTAAAGCATGGGCATAAATTATGCTCTGGCATGTCATGTTGTCATGCTATAGCGCAGCCACAGAATATGAATGCGAGACGATAAGTTCTGCAGAGTACAGCTAGGTCGAAACAGAGGCTGAATAAAAAGGAACAGCAAGAGCTCAGTTGTGTAACTGAACCTCAACAAATAGTCAAGCCAAGCTTGTTCCATGGTAAAATAGCTGATGTGATCCTGTTCTCGATTGCACGTCATGTGGCATATTTACATGTGTACAACCACAACAGCTACAGACAAAAAGATGGCCGACCTTTTGAGTGGAGCCCTGTGAGAGCACAACTTTTTCTATCATATTGCACATAAATTAACCGACCTGCTCGACAATTTCATATCGCTTCCTTGCATTCAAAGCCGCCCGCAGATATAAAATAAGCTTGCAGCTATACAAGCCGTTAAAAAATACAAAACTCTCGTCGACCTATCTAGTGAGACCCTAGGAAGCACATTATTTTATTTGTATCACGACTGCGCAAGCAACGACTGGCTCGACAATTTCTGTGTGTTATACCTGCTTGACAGGTAACATAAATCAAGCTTTTGAGCGCTTCAGCTATAATACGCGTCAGACTTGCGCATCAGCTACTGACGTCAGTTTCTCTTACTGAACAATAGATGATAAAATCCTGACTATACATTTAGATCTAGGTTACTATGCATTGTATACAACGAAGCAATGACACCATTGCACCCTTGATTCCTCTCTTGGTGTCTGGTCACATCGAGTCGATCGCAGGTAGGACTATGTATTTAAATTATAATAGCTAATAATTAAATCAAAGCATGCAATGACGGTTTTTACTCGAAGACTAGAAGCTAGAATATTATTAGGCCTATAATTGGTCTAACGTTGTTTTATGTGGTCAAACTTAACTTCAGCCTTGTGTCCTTTCCTGCAATTAAGATGCAATACTGTATGCCTTCGAAATGTGCATTGCAATACACGCAGCCGTAATTAGGCACAGATCTTGTTTTGGCTGCCATCATAGATCTACGGACTTAATTCTGCATAGAAAAAGGTTTTACAAGCTTAAAGGTTATTCATATTTGCGCATAACAGCCAAATTTTACCAAACGTCTGTGATATCAAATAAACGCAGAAACTGATTTTTAAAACTCGTCAATAATTTAAAGGTGTGGCAAGTGCTTCATTGTTTGGTTCAAGGTCGAGTTGTTTTGATCATTTCGAGCGCATTCCTACTGGTTAAACCCGTTTACAGCTACGCTATAAATGTTGAAGACCTGGTCGAGTCTTCAGACGTCTTCACCAACTGCTGATCCGAGCTGCAAGTCGTCAATTGATTGATCGCTTCTGGTTCTAAACTTCTTGACAACCGAACAATGTCAGCCATTCTCTTGCTGATTTCACTTTTGGCAGCTTTTCAAATCGAGACAGACGAAGGTAGGCCTGTGTTATACCATAATTTTTCTATAATGATGAAATTGAAGAAGGTGAAGTGTAAAAAATTCGAAAGGTCAGACTGAGAAAATAAAGAAAGGAGAGACAGAGGAAAGTGAGAAGAATGTTAGGAAAAGCTTGAAGATGAGTATTAAAGATAATGTTTTGTTGTTGACGTTGTTGTTGTTGTGCTTTTGTGTATGATCGTTCACGAGATGATGTGATATCGAAAAATCTTATTCAAGTGTCTTGAAGGCGAGCGGTGCAAGTGTTCAGAAACTATAGTTTTAGAAGACAATGAAGTCTGTTTAGCAGACGCCTGTCTCTATCTCGTCTAGTTATAATTTTATTATAAACACACTTTTATTATTCTGAATTTAGATGGACCGTGTACAGTTGCGCAAATGCTGGGCCTTCTACGAAATAACCATATAGGCTAGATCTAAACTGCAACATGAAGGAAGTCCAGTAATCAAATTACAATCTTGGACATTCAGATTAGTTCAAAATTTAGTCATTAATTTCTTGTCATGCCGGATTTAATGGCGATAGTAATCGCAAATCCCAAAACTTCTACTTCTAAGTAAAGTGACCAAAAGTTTGTCAATAATTATTTATACCAAGTCGATGTCGGTTGTCATAAGACCAGAGAAAGATGGTAGGAGAACAGCAGTTAAGTCACATAATCTATTGGAATGCGAGGAGGACAATCGGACCTTTGTGGGAAAGAATCTTGAAGAGTTGAGTAGTTGACACTCTATAAAGATAACTTTTACTTAGGCCTACTTAAACGCTGTAGTATTAGCGTTGGTGTAGTGGGGTGGGACGCGGGGGAACGCCGCTCTCCCACTTTTTCCAGGGATAATGGAATATTAATATTAATACTACTATTAATAATATTATTATAAAGAGCGTTCCCCCACTTCATTTTTTAGGACTACACTACTGAGTATCAGCCTATATAGCAAGAATTTCTCCAGAACGCAATCTGATTCGCGATTTCTGTTTCATCTGCAAGCTATATAGCCTAGCCTAATAAACTCGGTAGGCTAAAAGTGATTCTATACGCTGTCGATGGGGAGGTGAGTGGGCAAGGGAGAGGACAGGACTGGCCACCAGCTCTCATAATAGTTATTAAGTGAAGTCTGAAAGTGAATTCTCTGACATTTCACGCTTAAGGTTGCGCGGGGCCTATAATAGCTCAATGGACTTCTGGAAGGTTTTCCTTATAATCAAGAAGACACGTTGTTGATTGGCCACAAGCACAGCCGTCGAGCGCTCAGAGAAAAAAGTTGGAGAGACGTAGGCTATATTCAACCTATAACCTAAGGGTATAATTTTGTGGGCTCATGATTTGAATACCAGTAGACCTGGGAGTCGACCCCAATAAGTCGACCCCAGTCGACTTGGTCATCCCAAGTCGGGTCGGGTCGTTTCTGGTCACCGCAACTGACCCCAAGTCGAATTTTGTAAAGGAAAGTCACTTGAAGTTGTTTTTACCCCAAGTCGACTTAAACCGACTTGAGACACAAACATAGTTGAAATTGTCACTTTTGCTAAACAGGGACTTAGCCTATTTTATTGATTATTCTATGGGTAGGCTATCGTGCAAACTGCCATCTGCCGATCTATTCATATAATTTGCTATTCTATGCTAAAACCTCACGCTTATGCATGTGCTTAATAATATTAAAATGGTGAAACAAAATGTTACTAAAATATTAGCATGTATGCTTATCAAGACATGAACATGAGCAAGTCAGTGAACTTATACAGGCATAATACAGCTGTAGTTGTCAGTGAATTCGGCGCAAAGAAAGCTGGATCTACAATGCCTAGTAATATGTTTGTCGCTATACTTTGGCACGCTGCTGTCTGCAGAGGGAAAAGCTATTGTATACGGGCCAATTGGACAATGAAAGACTTTACTGTCAGTGAGTAGGCCTAGGCCTAGGCTACTATAAATTAATAGCAGCCTACTGCCGGATGATGCGTTTGCAATGCTATTTGCTAAGTTGCGGAATGATGTTAGCGGCCGATCAATAATAATGAAAATAGAATGAGGCCTATAGATGAAGCCTATCATAACACGCCATTCAGTGCAACCAGCCCGCGGTCCCCCATTTTTCTTAGACCTTGCGCGTTTTGCAAATTTATTTAATATTAATATTAATATATAAAAAACAATAATGAGTGCAATCTGAATAATCACAGACAATGGATAAGGTAAAATTCGTAGGCCTAATAATTTGTCGTCGCATGGTATAGGCTACTAGATTGGCCCAAAGGATCACAAAACTAGGCCTACTCAAACTGAAACACAAAAGGCTGAAATGGGCTTAATAAAACTTTAACAAAATCATGCATCAATTAGGCCTAAGAGTTGAGGCCTCATTACTCACTGGTAGGTTTAGGCCTATATGAAATTTATGCTTGCCAGGAAAAATTGGCTTGACCTCTGCCATTAGTAGCCGTGCGTAGACCTAGGCTAATGGCTATTACCATGTCAAAAGTCGACTTCAAGTCGGAAGTCGGTTGTTTTCCTGCCAAGTCGGGTCAAGTCGTTTTGACTCCAAGAAGTCGACTTCAAGTCGACCTCAAGTCACTTTAGGGTCAAGTGGGGTCATATTAGCTGACCAAAGTCACTCCCAGGTCTAAATACCAGTAGGATGAGCTTGAGCTTAATGCGGAACTGGACAGGCAGCCAACGCAGGACATCGCGTAAGAGTGGTGGATAATGTGGCCGCATTTATTCCTATTACAAATAAGCCTGCATTGCATTACCTGCAACCCTTAGTTAGACACTGAACTTGTCTTTGCTGCCATCTTGCTGGAAATGCTCACCAATGACCCTTCAGAATCAAAATGCATAAAAATTAGACCTACCTATAATAGCCTATGTGCAAGGGGCGGTGCACACCATACCTTCAAGTGACGTCAAACTTCTGCTGCAGGACTGCTGTTGCAAATATAAATCGAATCAGTTCGTTCAGTACTTAGATGGGCGAGGAGGATCTCTGGCATACCACGTCACGACGGTCATGTCGCGCTTTACTCAGTAACCCTTTATAGTTCGGATATGTTTTCTAGCGCAATAAAAGTGGCATTTGCTAACTGAAATCGCTTTTTTAGAGCTTGTCCTTTCTTGGTTAATGCGAATTTCATTGGTACACTGATCGATGTCCTGATTTCTTTTGGTCGACCAAGATTTTCTCTTTAGTATGACTTTGTCGGAATTTGACATTGACATTGCACTTGAAGACGCCTGTGATACATGCACGACGCATTGCACGTGTGCAATGCACACTGTGCATGTATTTAATGTATTTATGTAGGCCTATGCATTAAGTACATTGACCATACGGTATAATTATCTGCGTGCATGCATGTATGTATGGATATGTACGTTCAGTGCTTAAGCTAGTCATCTGTTTGGGGGGTATCCAGGGGTTTTTTTTTGGGGGGGGGGGGACAAACGTCCGTTTGGCAGACGGAGACCACTGAGGCGCAGAGGGAAAAGTTCTTTGCATCTCGTAACCCTTATTTCGCTTAGTATTTTTTACTGTTGTAATGTTGTAATGCTTCTTATCTAGGCCTAATGTTTCCATTGTTTCTTTTTCACATTTTTATGACCTTTTCAGTCTTTGTGTGCAAATTCCGGCGGTACATTTTAATCATCAAATCATTTAATAGTGAATAATCTCACGGGTTTATAACAGTTCGTCTAATATTTCTGATCTGTCAGTGTAGGACTAGGCCTATCATTATATTTATTCTGCTATAGGCCTATAATAGTGGATAACACCTTGATCAATGATCATACAATAATAAATAGAATCAAGGTTTATTAAACCGTTCATGTAATGCAGTAAACAGCAGCTTCCAAATTTGTCTGGCGAGGGGAAATTGTCATTCCTGAGGGGGAACGTACCCAGCGCGTCACTGCTTTTATGATTATCACATAAACGCAGAACTGAATTTTAAACCTCTTCAATAATAAGAAAGGCGAAATTAAGTATGTATGGTCCAAGGTCGAGTTGTTTTGATCACTTCTTGTGCTTTCCTATTGGTTACACTCCTTCACACAAATATGCTATAAATTTTGAGACCCTGGTCTGGTCTTCAGACGTCTTAGCCAACTGCTGATCCGATCTGCTTTCGCTGAGTGATCACATCCGATTCATCACAACTTCACAGCCGAGCAATGTCAGCCATTCTCTTGCTGATCGCCATTTTGGCATCTGGGTATATCGAGACAAGCAATGGTATGTTTTACTGTCATTTGAAAATTATTATGAAAGAGAAGAAGATGAAGTAGACAAAAACAATTTGAAGGACCAGGATGAGTAGCCTAAAGAAGAAAATGGGGAGTCCATGGAAAAGCAACAGAAATTGAGACGAATATTAGGAAAAGCATTAATAAATCAACGTATTAATTAATCTGTGGTTCGCCGGACGTTGCGCCCTTGAGCCGCACTTCCTTCACCACCTTCCTTATTTGCATGTAGGCGTTTTAGGCGTTAATTTTCGCATTCGTCTGCCATACAACCATCTCACACCACGGCTGTATTGGCAGAAATTATTAGAGGTGAGCACAAGCTGCTTAGGAAAAAGACTCCACGAGGAAGACCATAAGATCTTTGTAGGAAGTTTAAAGAGGTGACACTCTAGAATAAGTCTCGTTCAAATGAATTAGGCCTACTCACTGCAATTATTATTAATAGGCGTACTGTAATAACACATAGCACGCATTTTGCATTTTGCAGTTCGCAATTCGAATTGCTATTTCTTCTACTCCATCTGCACCCTAACCAACTCAGCTATTAGTTTGCTTGTATGTGCACTTGTTATAGCACCCCTTCAAGCTCTCTCTATTCAGAGGCGCTCCCGAATGCAGAGCGGACACTGCATCGGAGTTTCACGCCGAAGCGCTGAGCAATTGTGAGTGAAGGACTTGCTCAAGGTCCTTACGCAGCGAGGTGGATTCGAACCTCGAACCTTCCGGCTCCTAGGCAACGACGCCATCACTACACCACCGCGCCCCAAAAGTTTAGTGATTATACACTGTCGATGGGGAAACGAGAGGGCGAGGGAGAGGACAGGACTAGCCACCCGCTCCATAATAATATTAGGTGCTATTCCAAGTCTACACAGTGAAGTCTCTGACACTCAATGCGCATGGCTGCGCTCAGGCTATTGCCTATAGACTGTCATAGAGTAGACTTTTCAGTAGAGGGCTTTCGTTATAAATAAACAAGCTATAGCATGAAAACACGTTGCAGAGTGAAACTTTTCGATGCACTATTTTCATTTTGTATCAGCTTGCAAAAAGAAGATGGACATTTGCTTCGTCCTCGATGCTTCTACAGATGTTTGCAATGGTTCTGATCCGTGTGAGAACTGGAACGTCGCTCGACAGTTCTGCAGCAACATAGCCAACACCCTCGACATTGATACTACCCTGTTCAGCCTCATAGGCCTAGTTCAGTTGGACCAGGTCGCTTTTGTGACGTTCACTAACACGACGGAAGAGATATGGGGATTGAACAAGTAGGCCTAAGCGTAACTTGGCAATTCGCGTTTAACTGTTTATTACTAAATCGTCAGGGAATTAAGGAAAATTGGTACCTCTACCGCTGATCTTATGTAGTTTATGTAGGCCTATGCTTTTGAGCATTTTCGCATGTTTGCAAATGTGTAAATGTTAGCGTTTGTATTGCTTGACAATGCGCTTGTTCATGTATCTGAGTGTCTCAGTGGCTACCAACCCGTGACCCGCCGTCCATAAGTGGCCCGCGAGGCCTCAGAAAATGGCATAGGCCTATATCAGCCTCTCAAAGAATTGACAAAAATATTTGCAAATTTGACAATTTAGACAGGATGGAATACATAAGTTTCTATCACAAATTATTTTATTTGGACTATTGTACATAACATGAAACATTCTACTTTGATTCAATTTTAACAATTTATATGCTTTTGGTAAATCTCTAGTAAAATAAAGCATTAATTTCAATAAATCGAGAAATGTGTCAAATTCCTAGATAACGGTGATTGAAAGCAAAAGACTCTGCTTCCAGATTCGCGTTTAGTGGCTATAGACCTAATGTTTACATTCTAATTGTAATTTCCTCTGGTCTGAAAATAATGTTATAATTAAGGTCTAAGAAATGAAAACTCCTTAGGGCAATTTTGAAGGATTTTAGAGAAAGGTTTTCTTTATAGGCCTGATTGCTGCTATCTTCGTAGAAACATCTTAATTGTTTGCGGAGAAATTTCATTTTAGCGCTGGGGCATTTGCTATTGAGCCACCCAGCTGGCCTATAATAATACATGTAGGCCTCTGAACGGTTCACCCTACTAGAGGCGCTTCATAAATGTTTGAATACAATACAATACAATACAATAAATGCATATAAAAGCCTGCATATTATATACGTTGTGCGTATGCGTGTGTGATTTTATGCGCCCTTAGCAATGTGTGATGTTAATTGTTTTCGCCTCAGCAAATTCAGCACAGTATTTAATTCGTGGTCGTGTTTTCTGCAGGTACAAAGCTAAAAATCAGTTGCTGGCAGCTATTGGCGGAGTCCCGTTCAAGGGAGGTGTGTTTAACGATTTGCCTTCCGCGGCTATCGTGCACACTCTGGTCTTCAATCCAGCATTTGGGGACAACGAACTTACCAAAGATGTGGAATTAATGGTCACGAGTGGTGTTCCGGCTATTAGCGATTTGGATGCGCAAGGGGCGTCACTTGCGGTTCAAGCTTTTGGAGTAGAAATATTTATCGTCTGCATTACCAATCAGACAGGTACACCCGGATGCACCGAGAGCTGGGCGAAAGCTGTTGCATCGCCGCCATTGAAGGTGATATGTACAATTAGCCTAATACTACTTTTTTTGTAGCGCAATGTTATATAGTAACTTACCAAATTAACTAACGGCTTCATATTTTTTATTGTTTAGTATAGCCAACGTATGAGTTAAGCTAAGCATTTAAACGTGGCGTATCGAATCAATGTTTGAAGTGGCTTAATAATACCACTATGAGTCTATGAACGTTAGGCTATAGAGGCATTAGGCCGACAACCAAGCGCCTAGAAACCATTCAAGCGTTACCATAACGACGACGTAAAACAAGCCAATCAGATCAAAGAAGACGCTCCCAAAGGACTAGTAATGACACTTTGGTAAAAGGTTCTCACTTAGGTGGATTCCCCACACTTTTCATGCCGGGATAAACTGAGCCCACTGAGGCAGACGTTTACGGATTCAGTCTCAGTCGTCGGATAATTTCTTATTAAGCTTAGGCTATACTTATACTCTAACGGCCTAACCTTAACATACATGTATAGATGTATTGATACTCAACGGTAATTATGAAAATTGGAGAAATTAGATTATTAGAATCAAATGCAAATTTGTAAGGCAATACCAGTATATTTTGCATTGACACTGGCACGGACTTAGAGTATATGTCGGGTAATCGTTATAAAATCTGTCGGAAATAATGTTCTACTCAATGAAGTTTTTTTTAAAATGAGTGTGCTAACATGGATACCCACAGATATTTTTGTGGGAGTGGACAGAAACACAATGGTCACGGTCATATTTTTCGCACGAGTTTGAAAAATTTAATGTGAAGCACGGAATTGAGAACACGGGTTTTCTTCATAAAGGTCTCTAATGGCGATTTATCAGTTTCACTTTTCCTTAATTTGGGTCTTCAGTGCGAAGAAGTTTGTTGTAAGCCAAAATGCAATAGTTAAGAAAAAGGCGTCAATTTTTTAGAAGGAGACCCTTTTGCCCTTACGTGCGGGCGGCCGTGTGTGCTAAAACTGACTGGGAACCAACGCGTTTCGCTTAAGTGATAGAGTGAGTCATAGACACCCGTTAATCAAACAGTAATAAATTAATGTTGTAGGCTATAACACATCACTTGAAATATCATTCTAATTAAGGCGCGTCATCTAGAAACGGACTATAAGATCAGGATTTTAAAAATAAGATAGACTACTTTAAGTAGGTGTAGGTCTATTATAGCCTACAAGCAGTGTACTCTGTTATTCGTAACACGCTTTTGCGTATCTTATCTCTAGTTTTCGACATCCGATTTTTGTCAACCATTCTCTAAGAATAATTATTAGGCATAATAAACTTAGAGTTCAATGGGGAAATTTTCTTTGTTTTAGGCTGGCCTTAGAACATACTTCCTTGTGAAAGATTACCTCTCGCTTGCCAGTATCTGGGAGGACGTGTTGGCTCAAATCTGCAACTATTTAGGTGAGGACGAAGCAAATGCTTGACAATATTATTATTATTGTAACTATAGTCTAAACGTCTGAGATGGAAATCAAATGAAATCGCGTGCCGCATAGAAATCCTTGCTCGCTCTCTCTCTCTCTCTCTCTCTCTCTCTCTCTCTCTCTCTCTCTCTCTCTCTCTCTCTCTCTCTCTCTCTCTCTCTCTCTCTCTCTCTCAATTTTTGGGTTACGGTTCTTCAATACGCAGCACGCTTGGTTGATGGCATCTTCCGGTATTCTCATGTTTCTGCCTTTAGGAGGGACGACCTCCACTGGCTCCCACTGCAGCAACGCAGCACTGATAGAGTTTCATTTTTCCCTTGCACTGAACTCTCACTCAACCTCCATCCTACCTATGCCCGCTTATTGCGTCGGCTTCTGTTTGTTGGGGCCGCCTTTCGCTACCCTCAGCCTGGTCAGTCACCAAGTGGATACTTCTTGTACCGTACTATGTCTGTGACCATGCAGCGAAGAGCATTCTTGGCCTCGGATCCAGCTAACTGAATTAGACTCCATTTGACTTTTCGCTTGGTTCGTCGTGACTGCTGTCTCATTCTATCTATAATCGTCCACTCAGAGTTTTTCATTTTGACCAGGCCTGGGTTGGAAGCGTCTTTATTTTTTTATTTTTTTTATTTGTCCAGTTCTATAGCGCCCCTTCAAGCTTGCTACTCAGAGGCGCTCCCGACTGCAGCGCGGACACTGCATCGGAGTTTCACACCGAAGAGCCCAAGCAATTGCGAGTGAAGGATTTGCTCAAGGTCCCTACGCGGTGACTTGCGGTGGATTCGAACCTCGAACCTTCCGGCTTCAAGGCAGTGACTCCACCACTACACCACCGCGCCCCACGCTCTGAGTAGAGATCTCTAAGGGCACTATATAAACATTTATGTGATTGATTCTTCTGTAGACGATGCATCCACAGGTGGTTCAGGTCCGCTGTTGGATCTCAAGCTCAATATAACAGGTTTGTAGGTCTAACTATATTCAATTCTCATTGCTAAAGATGCAACTCTAAAATAATTAGCCTCGATCGCAAAATATTTTGCTTAACTTCTGATAGCAAGCAGATAATTTTATTGTAGTCAATTGTTCAATGTTGGAAATTTAAAAGTTCTAATTACAATATTTTAATCTTGTTACTGCAGTGCGATCATCAACAAGATAAAAATAAATGTAGGTTTCAGTCCGATATTAGCAAATCGTTCAGATCTGATAGACGTAGGCTGGCACCCCGTCATAATAGCCCGGTCAAAACAGCCCCGTCATAATCGCCCAACGACAAAACAGCCCCGTCAAAATCGCCCAGCGACAAAACAGCCCCGTCAAAATAGCCCCGTCAGAACAGCCCGGGGCTATTTTGTCGGGGACCGACAAAGTCGCGGAATAACACGATTTTCGTGAAAAATAGACCGACGAAATTAACGACTTTTTAAGGAAGCAGTCCTTTCGCCGAATTGATGAAAATAATGTTTGTAGCCTAAAGTTTAAGATGACTTCCGGAAATGATCGCGTTAGTAAACGAACTTCGCGTTTTATCATACATCCAGCTTCTATTTAAAATCGTCAATCCAGCCTGTATTTCAGATCTATAAAACTTTCATCCAGCTTCGATTTCTCAAGCGTTTGATCATCCATCCAGCTTCTATTTGAAATATAAATACCTTCATCCCGCTTCCATTTCTTAAGCGTTTTACCATTCATTCAGCTTCTATTTAAGATATGTAAAATCTTCATCCAGCTTCGATTTCTCAAGCGTTTTATCATCCATCCAGTTTCTATTTAAAATATAAATACCTTCTTCCCGCTTCCATTTCTTAAGCGTTTTATCATTCATCCAGCTTCTATTTAAGATCTATAAAACCTTCGTTCAGCTTCGATTTTTCAAGCGTTTGATCATCCATCCAGCTTCTATTTAAAATATAAATAGGCCTACCTTCATCCCGCTTCCATTTCTTTAGCGTTTTATCATTCACCCAGCTTCTATTTAAGATCTATAAAACCTTCATCCAGCTCCGATTAATAATTAGATCCTGTTTTTAACTTGATCCAGATAAAACGCGTCAGAAAATTTAATGGTAGCTGGATGAAGGTTTTATAGATCTTAGATAGAAGGTTGATGAATGATAAGAAGCTCAAGAAATGGAAGCTGGATGAATGTTTTTATATATCTGAAATAGTTGTCCGTGTCGTCTATGACTGGACTGTTTTCGCGGAACTGTTTACACGGGCTGTTTTAATGGGGCTATTTTGACGGGGCTATTTTGACGGGGCTATTTTGTCGGGAACTGAATTTTTCTGGGCTGTTTTGTCCTTGGGCGATTATGACGGGGCTATTTTGTCGCTGGGCGATTATGACGGGGCTGTTTTGACGGGGCTGTTTTGACGGGGCTATTATGACGGGTCACCACGTAGGCTACGTGACATTTTGAACGCCATTGCAGCAAGAAGAAACAATCTTTCAACAGCTTCCAACTATGATAGCTAGGCCTATAGATTAGGGATTAAGTGGCTTAGCGGCCTTAGCCTACTGATTACCATAGCATGGGCGCCATCAGGAGTTTTGCAAGGGTCAGTCATGGCCAGGAAAGTTAACATATAAGATTATGTCTTTAAACAATAAGGAACTCAAGCGATATAAATGTATTAATATAACCTACTGCTATTTATGAGTCTATTGCAGCAAGAAGAAACAATCTTTCAACAGCTTCCAACTATGTCACTATGATATACAGTGGAGCATACGTTATTCATGTACAGGCTATATTTCATAGTGAAAATGCATAAGACTAGCAACTGACTAGGCTATAGTGCCTGAGTCACGGGTTTCAGTAGTGTCGATCGAGTAGCTAGAGGTAACCACAAGATACACATCAAAAGTTCAAGTAAAAGAACACAGTGACTGGTTGGCGTCCCGTTTTACCACTGTCATTTTCCTCCCAGAAAGTATCATTATTTATAATTATTTCTTATGATCTCCAGTGGGGACATGTGACCACCTTAACCTGTGCTGCGAGCGCCAATGTACCAGGGTGATCTGTGATAGAAATAATGTTGTGTAAGAGAACGACTGTTGTTTTTTTGTTACAGTTGGTTAACGATCAACAGCGAACACTGACGATGGTTGCGGAATTTCGAATCTGCATGGTCGTCGCGCAGAATTATTCTTTCTTCGAAATAAACTTTAATTTTGGCAACTTCAGGCTCAGACTCAGGTCTAGCCTAATTATTTTCCGCTGTATCTGCTTTAGCGAAAACATGCATAGCCTGGGCCTATCGTGTGCAATCGCAGTTATAATATCATAGACTTGAATTGTCGTCATAAGAACGCATGCATGACCTATCTATGTAGGCCTAATATTATTTGGCCTTAAAAATGGAGATGTTGTTTCAAGAAACTTTTACAATTTTGATTGTCAAGCATTTCCGATGTTGAAAATTATACTTTCCTGCATTGAAACGTGTTTTCAGTGTTGATTGTCATAGCTTATGGATAACATTTCTGCCTTGCGATGGAAATAATTGGCCTACGATGTGGACAAGTCAGAATCAGAATCGACCAGATAGTCACTGTGGCCTGCGGGGCCAACGACATTAGCTACGACAAGCTGATATTGATTTGCTATATTAGAAGTTGCAGAAACATCATAAAGAGCCAGGAGGGTGAGCTTAGACATGTGTCAAATGTTGAAACGCGTGCTATTTAGTGAGATCTGTAATGCTCATCGAGTTGGATTTAACCATGAACATTGTCAGTGTCTGGTTGTCATCAGCATAGAATGGTCGAACGCACGACTCGCGGCACGAGGTAGACTAGATATAGTCCTACTTCCAACATAACAGTCCAAGCAGAGGTGGCGCCAGACATTTTTTCACCAGGGCATATAGTCATGACAATCTTGCAAGTAACCAGAGGTTGATTTATGCCCAAAATTAATAGTAGGCAACGCAAAAACTATGACAGCCTTGTGGCAGAACACCGTCTAGGGCAGAGCCTTTTAAGCATTGACGTAAATTATGCTCTGGCTTGTCAAGTTGTCCTGCTGTAGCGAAGCCACGGAATATGAATGCGAGACCATATTATGGTCTGCTGAGCACAACAAAACCGAAACATGCAGAGACTGAATAAAAAGAAACCAAGAGCTCTAAAATTTTGTGTAACTGAACTAAAAAACAGATAAGCTTGTGCTATGGTAAAATTCATTCTCCCGCCCTGCGAGCGACTGACTTAGTTGACACCTTCACATCTGGACTCAAGACTTATTTATTTTTTAAGGCCTATCATGCTGTAAATATAGTATGTGAGGCTCCCTTGTAAGTTGTAACGACAAGGCTGAGTTACCTATAGCCATAGGCGTACGAGGCGGGGGTGCAGGGGGGCAATTGCAAGATTCGGGTAAGTTTGGTGGTTTTTTCGGGCAAACACAGACCCAAACGACTAAAAAAAAAAAAAAAGGTCGTCAACTGTAATGTTTTAACACTTCGTTTATTACTTAACGATAAAGCAAGTCCTTCTTCATCCCAGTTCGTACATAGAGTCCTACTCTTTCTGACGCTAGCGCCACCTATCGTTCACTATCAGTTATATAGCGCATTTATAATTATCCTTAAACACTACAACCTTCCCCTCTTCAAATAAAGTCTTAACAAACTGAAAGTTAGCTAGGCTGGTGCAGAACGTCAGCAGAACTAAGGACACTGCCTTTTTAAAAGTGAACACCAATGCATTTGGGATCATTAAAATTAACACATTTAAATTTGGGGACATTGAAAGTTTACACAACAGATCTGGGAAATCAACTGAAGAGTGCTGAGAGTTCGACAGAACTGAAGCACCATTGTGTCCTTGACCTGTGGCGTTACCATTGCAGCCAAGATGGCCGACGCCGGTTCACTCTTTGGGGATAGCGCCTCGGGAGTTGTTCAGGTGTGTCTGCAGAATTTGGAACAGGTGGAGGATCATGTCTCTGCGTCTGTTCGACTGGTGGAGGTTGCAATTCGTCCTGAGGTTGCAATTCGTCTTGCCCGAGATGTGGTGTGCCGTTTCGACTGTGTGGTGCTGGTGATCTTTGACCCTGCTTAGGCATGATTTCCTCTTCCAGCTCATCGATTACTTCCGGCCGTGTTGGGTTCGTGGATGGGGCCGACATTGGACTGTTGAATTTTTTGAAGAAAGATGCATTCCTGGTCATTTGCTTGCCTTTTCTTTCTCCTGTTATCATTGATCCTTTTATTGCAATCACTGTGAATGGATCGGGGTCAAATGGTGGCATGGTCTTGCTCTTTGTATGTTGTCGGACCAGAACAGAGTCTCCAACCGTTAGGTCTTTAACTCTTGCCCTCCTTCTGTGATCAGCATAGCGTTTCATCTTATCCTTAGATTTTTCATCTCTCTCTACGAGACCGAATTTATCCTCTGCAGATGTATTATCACTCTCAGGAAATCGTGTTCGAAAAGAATTGGAGAAGATAATATCCGCAGGCGCTTTCTGGAGTGTGGAGTGGGGAGTAGCACGATAGTTTCGTAAGAATTTCTGTAATTCTGACCTCCAATCGAGCCCCATGGTATGGGCGATGCGCATAGATTTGCCAATGTTTCTCATGAACCGCTCACATTCTCCGTTCGCTTGTGGATAACATGGTGTTACCCGTCTATGATGGAATCCCATGTACAAAGAGAATTCTTTGAATGCCCGGCTCTGGAAAGGCGCCCCATTGTCAGTCCTCAGTATCGCGGGAGTGCCGAACGTGGAAAAAACTCTTTCAAAGATTGGTATAACACTGTCTGCCGAGACATTGCTCGCCAGCTCGACCACTGGAAATCTTGAATAATCGTCGATGATGACAAGTAAGTGACCCCCTGATGGCAATGGTCCGTAAAAATCGGCTGACAGCTCGGTCCACACTCTCGACGGCAGAGGCGACATCTTCAGAGGCTCGGGTCGCTTGGTGTCTGTCACAATCTGACAGGCTGTGCAATTGCCGATGTGTTTCTCCACTAGCACGTCGATTCCTGGAAACCAAACTTTCGTTCTTAGGAATGCCTTTGTTTTCACAATTCCTTGGTGACCTTCATGAGCTGTTTGTATTGCTTGTACTCGAAGTGTTGTCGGTAGTACAATTCTTGATCCTCTTAGTACCATATCATCACCTGGAGATAGGGACAACTCATCTCTCAAGATGTAGAATGGTCGAACATCGTCAGTTATTTTATTACCTGATGGCCATTTTCCGTTGCTTATATAGTTGATCACCTTAACCAATGCTTCGTCCAGTTGTGTTTCCCTTTGAATATCATCTCTCGTCATCGCTTTAGGTAGTGTCATAGTGATTATCAGGTTTATTTCCGCTTCCATGTCTGCTTCTATCACTTCCACGTCTCCAATTTCCTTCTTCGGGTGACGAGACAGATAATCGGCTGGGTTGTCGTTTGTCGAGATAGCTTCGACCTGAAAACTGTATGGGAGCAACCGCATGCTCCATCTTTCCAATCGGATTGGCAGTTTCTTTCCAGGATGGCTGAGAATCTGTTCTAATGGCTTGTTGTCAATGATCAGTCTGAATGGTGCACCACAAAGGTACACCCGGAAGTGCTCACATCCATACACAACTCCGAGCATTTCCTTTTCTAGTTGTGAATATCTTTTCTCAGTGTCTGTCAAAACTCTGCTTGCAAAAGCAATTATTTTTCTTGTGCCATCAAGAGAGATCTGTGACAGAACCGCTCCCAGACCGTCTGGTCCAGCATCCGTGATCAAAGCTGTTGACAAACGAGGGTCGAAATAAGCCAGCGTTGTGCTTTCAGCAATCAGGTCCTTGATGTTCTGGAACGCATGTTGTTGTTCCTCCAACCAACTCCATTCCTCGTCAGCATGCAGCAGCTGTCGCAGCGGTGCCAGAACGTTTGAAATGTTCTTGACATATCGAGCACAATACGTCACCATACCCAAGAAGCTCCGCAGTTCTGATATGTTGGTGGGTGGCTTCATTTGCTGAAGGACCTTGACCTTGGACGGATCCACTGATACGCCTTCTTTGGAAAAAATATGTCCAAAAAAACTGATTGTGTCCTTGTTGAATTCACACTTTGATGCATTCAAAGTTAGACCGCCTTTATGCAATCTGTTCAAGACCTCATTTAGTGCACGATCATGTTCCTTCTGTGATCTCCCAAACACCAGGATATCATCACTTATGTTCAATGATCCTTTTATGCCCCCAATGAGTTGTCTGATGATGTTCTGGAAACACTCACTGGCCGATGAGATTCCAAAATTGAGGCGCTTGTAACGGAACAAACCATGGTGTGTGGCAAATGTAGTGATGTATCGAGACTCAGGGTTTAGCTCGACTTGGTGGTAGCCTGAACGAAGATCCAGCTTGCTAAAAACAGTTGACCCATTTACAGCAAAAATTAGGTCATCAATGCCTGGCATAGGATGACGTTCGCGTTTCACAGCCCGATTTGCCCATCTCATGTCAACGCAAAGTCGAACCTCATCCGGGCTCTTGGGCTTCAGCGCAACTACAACTGGTGAAATCCAAGGTGTGGGTCCACTTGCTGGTTCAATGATGCCCTCGTTGAGCAGTTTCTCAAGTTCAGCTTCAACTTTAGCTCTCATATGAAATGGTATTGGACGAGCTTTTTGGGCTACAGGTGTTATGTCGTTGTTAATGTGAAGTTTAATCTGGTAATCTTTCAGTTTACCAATTCCATTGAAGAGCTGTGGGAAACGAGCAATGATAGACTGTATATTCGGTTCGGGGCTGATGGTTAGACGATTCGTGGAGAACTGTATAAGTCCCAGCTTCAGCGCAGTGTCACACGATAGCAACGAACCATGATGACCGTCCGCGACATAGAATACTGTCCTCACCCCTGTCCCACTGCTTCGTACTTCTGCCTCGAAACAACCCCGCAGCGGTAGAGCCACCTGCGTTCCATAGGAATAAATTTTCATTTGTGTATTTTGTAGATTTGGCCTCGGCTTCATCTTGTTCAGTTCTAAAGTGTCCAATACGTTGACTGCGGCTCCCGAGTCAATTATTACGGATATTGGACATCCGTTCACTAGTAGTGTTGCATGAGGAAAACCACGGAGTTTGTCACTAACCACAAAAACAAAATTGTCTACACTGCTCGGTTTCTCATCAATGTTCACCTGGCGTTTTGCGTATATGGCATGAAGGCGGTGAGGTGCTTCTTCTGTGCGTGAGGGAAACGCTCTTTCATCCAAGCCGTATTCTGATTTTTGTCTACAGCACCTCGAGAAGTGATTTTTTTTCGAGCACCGATAACATGTCTTTTGAAAAGCGGGGCAAGACTGTTTTCCTGCATCATGAGGATACGTCCCTCCACAATTGAAACATTTTTGTTCATTTGGTTGTCTTTGTAGACCCCGTCTATCTTTTTTACTTGAACCGTTTCCCAGGTTTAGCGCATTGAGAGCATAGTCATTGGGGCTTGTTGTCTTAGATTCGATTTCGGTTGCTTGGCGTTCTGCCAAATCCATCGTTCGAGCCATGTCTAGAAGCTCAGGCAGAGTAATTGTTGGATTTCTTAAAGCGCGACGTCTCAAGGTGTTTGAAGTGCATGACTGAATTATTTGTGCTAAGATTTCTTTGTCAGCGTCTGCAAATTCACAATGCTTTGCAAGAGTTCGTAAACGTACCTGATACTGGTCGAGGGACTCTCCTGGTTCTTGCTTCGTCGACCGGAAGACGTAGGTCTCGAACTGGATGTTTTTCTTCGGCTTGAAATGCAGCGTAAGGGCATCTTTAGCAGCTGTAAATACATTCGTCTCATCGTTTGCCGGCGTCATGGAGAGCGTTTCAGCGATTTCATACACTCTAGACCCAGCCAGATGGAGAAGAAGTGCTTTTTGTCTGACGCTGTCGTCGATCGACATGGCGGTCAGCATGTTTTCGAAACGAGACAGCCATTTTTCCCACCTTGGACCAACGGAGGTTGGTTCGCCGTCTACGTCAAACTCAGGAAAGGACGGAAGAAACGTGGCCATAGTTCATTCGCGTGTTCGAATATTCCTCGTCGCCAAATGTAATGTTTTAACACTTCGTTTATTACTTAACGATAAAGCAAGTCCTTCTTCATCCCAGTTCGTACATAGAGTCCTACTCTTTCTGACGCTAGCGCCACCTATCGTTCACTATCAGTTATATAGCGCATTTATAATTATCCTTAAACACTACAGTCAACTTTCGGGCAAGTCTGGATTTTCGGGCAAAAATAGGCTCGATAGATGTCTACATGCGGAGAAGACACACATGGGCGCCCGCAGAAATTTTTGCAGGAGGGGCAAAACACGATGGTCAACGTTAAAAAACATTTAGCATGAGGACAAAAAATGCAAAGCGGGGAGTTAAGAACATGCATGGGTATTTTTCACAGAGGTTTCTTTATGTAAATTTCTCAGCTTTACTTTTTTAAATTTCTAATATGAATTGTTTCTTTTTGCAAGGAAATTTGTTTAAAAAATCGAAAAGTATTAGTTAAAAGTAGGCTTTTTAATTCTCTAACGTGAAGAAATTTGTTTAAACCCCAAAAGTAGTAGTGAGAAAAATAGGTTTCAATTTTCCAGGGGGGGAGGCAAGTGCCTCCTTGCCCCTATGTGCGGGCGCCCATGGAGACACAGACGAAGGGTCTTTTGAAATTTTCCTTCTTCTAAAATCAAGCAAATCTTGAATGCACCATGCGATCACTGCTTTATTTTTTTATCAGCTTGTAAACGAAAGATGGACTTTTGTTTGGATCTCGATGCTTCTTCAACTGTTTGTGGCGGTAATGAACCATGTGAGAACTGGGAATCCGTTCTCGAGTTCAGCAAAAACATAACCAAAACTCTCGACATTGGATCGACGAAGAACCGGGTCGCTCTGGCAGCGTTCACTAACGACATGGAAGTGAAATGGAACTTGAAAAAGTAAGCGGAAAAGAAGTTGATGTTCCTATAAGATCTTCTCAGTGACAAAACATGGGAAAAATTTGCATAGGCCTACCAGGACTTTTTTAGCGTGCAGTTGTACACCAAATGTGCAGTTCTAAATGGATTTGTGCATTTGAAGAAGCACGTCTGTAGACTACAGTTAAAACTAGCAAAAATGGTCATTGTCCTCCGATTGGAAGTAATTTACCATGGATGATGGTAAGAAAAAGGAGTTGTGCAGTTCTATAAATTCCTTTAAAACAGCCCTAAGGCCTACCTCTGTGTGAGTAGGCATACCCATGTGTATATGAATAATTATATATAGGCCTATAATTATAGCCTATACGCATGAATGACTGAATTCTGACTGACACGCTTAATGCATTCCAACCAACAAACATTTTATAAACAAAACAAGAATTGAACTAAAAGCTATTGTAAATCAAAGGAAATATAGCCTACAGCAGAGGTTCTCAACCTTTTTTCGCACACGACACACCTAAACTTGCAACCAAATTTTGCGACACACCATGAGAATATCATTAAAAAATTAATTAATCCTAAGCCAGCTTATAGCCTATATATTTGAAATTTTACACTGAAATTTGACACTGAATGCTTTCTAGTTTTTAATTATTCTAAAATTAAAATTCTGCTGAACTAACTTTACAATTCTAGGTCGTTTTTATGACTATGCGTTAATTGTTTGACCTAACAGTTAATGGGATTTTTTGTTTCTGGATTTTCTTTGGATCATAGTAAGATGAGGATCCACAGGCTTTAATTGTGAGTGCAACACGTAGCCTGCATTAGCGTAGCAACCTAGCCAGACGAGCCTGAAGACTTTAAGCTTGTGTTCTTATCCGTTAGCGAGATTAACGAATGAAAATAGTAAAATAAAACTGTTTTAAATAAAAAAGGAGAATGAAATAATTATAAATTATCCATAGTCCAAGTCACTCTAATAGCTCAAGGCAAAGCAAGAAAACATGGGATAAGGGTAGATAAACATTACCGAAACTAAACGTCCTTCAAAACGTCGAATCATTGTAACGGAAAATTGAGAACGTATGCTTTCAGGCAGTGATATTTTAGTTCTTAGATTAATTTTACTTCTAGTTCTTATTCACTTCTGTTGACGTGATTTTACTTCCACTTCTACTTCTAGTTCTCAAATAATTTTACTTCTAGTTCTTATTCACTTCTGTTGACGTAATTTTACTTCCACTTCTACTTCTAGTTCTCAAATAATTTTACTTAAAGTTCTTATTCACTTCTACTAGAGCAATATTACTTCTACTTCTACTTCCAGTTCTCAGATATGGGTGCTTTTCTGGGAATTAAACTCTACGCTTGGGACCAATAATAATTTTTGTCGAATACATGGTTTTCATTGCCAGAAGGCCCATGGCATCCGTGTTCCATGATAAAGAAGGGACTTGTGGCCTGTGGGCCCAGGTTACGTGCTATGCATGTGGGGCATCCATAGAATAATGGTAACTTAACTGGCGTGAAGAGCAGAACATCAGGTAGGATGCGGGATAGATTCCCACTATCATACCAAAGGTCCACTCAGTCCATCATTTGCTAGAACGTTTGATAACACTAGTCTGGCTATGAATACAAAGAACTAAACATCCCAAAGTGCGATATTGTAATGTGATGTGAATGAATCAGAATAATAAGTTGGACGACTATTCACACAGTACCAACAAGATTTTATAGAATTAAATAAAGGTGACAGACAAAGCATGTTATCAACGAGAATATTTTGTAACTGTAAAGATTTTTGTTTTTTTTACCTCAGATTAAACAAAGCGGTCCGTTTCCTTCTTTGCCCTCAAATATGTTTCGACAGAATTGTTCAAGCCTGATATATTTCCCCCTGGATGGTAAATCAGGTCCTGGCCAGGGAATTCTGTTGAGACTTGAGAGTCTCCCTTGCCAGCGGACTGTCTCTGTTCAGTCTCACCGTCTCACGTGCCTGACTCTTGTCTCTCCTTATTCACAGGCCAATCACATATTACCTAACTCCAATGGTCACCCTGCCGGTCGGCCCTGGTTTCCTCATCCCCTCAGCCCTGCAATATCCCAATTTGCATAACAATAGCCCCCAAGGTTCTTGTGTGGATTGATCTCTAATAGCCCTAACTCCAAACCGGTTTAGACTAGTTTAGAGCCATAATTATGACCCCTGAATACAGGTAAAGCGTCCCTTTGTTCTGTGAGTAATCTGCTTCCTCACAATACTAAACTATGGCCCATAAAATCAGAAGTCTCTTAATTTTCGTTCTCAAAATATCTATACTTCTTATTCTTATTCACTTCTGAATGTCTTAATTCCACTTCTTATTCTATTCTCGTTCTCAAAATATTTATACTTCTTATTCTTATTCACTTCTGAAGGTCTTAATTCCACTTCTTATTCTATTCTCGTTCTCAAAATAATTTTTATTCTACTTCCACTTCTGCTGAACGAAAATACAATAATTATTATTCTTATTCTACTTTTTATGCACGAAAATATCACTGCTTTCAGGTAATGCTTTAGTTATAAAACTTGGGCCATTGGGACTTTTGAGTTCCTGGACTTTGTCCACCTTATTTATATGGTAGGCTAAATTGTCTTGCTGTAAATAGGCCTACGCAAACAGCTAAGATTGTTTTCCGCATCATCAATTTTAGAATCGCAAAATTTCTGCTTCTTTGTGATATTTTTTCTCATTATTTTTCTAAGGTTACGGTATTGGGTAAAATTTTAATTCGGGACACACCAATTCTTCGCGACACACCTGCGACACACCATTTTTACGCGACACACCTCCGGTCTCTTCGCGACACACTAGTGTGTCGCGACACACCGGTTGAGAACCTCTGGCCTACAGGAGGATATAGGATTAGTCATAGGGGAAATTAAGAGCTTAAAGAATCCATATCTAGGAAGCCATGTTTGAATTGCGAAGCATCGTGGGAAGGAATCATTTCTGAGTCCGTTTGCCAAATATATAGATCTACGGATGGCTCATGGTTTTCAGGGTCTAGGGTGTTTGCTTAATAGGCGGCGACAATTGTTGCGATGTAATAATTATGACAAAGACTCCGCAGAAAACAGGTGAAGAGTCTGGTATTAAACCACATTTAGGGCTGATATCGCGTGACAGTTCCCCTAAAAGTCTCCTCCGGAGACTTTTCTTGAAACAGATTCTCCCCTTGGGGGATCCGTTAGGCCCCTACAGAACAAATTTTCCCAGAGACTATATTCTGAAATAAAGCTTCCGGGGGAGTACGGTATAATATTTATATCCTCCGCCTACGAAACAAATCCCTCCCCCGTTCAGCGTGAAATATGCTACAGTCGCATAAAATTTATAGATGACCAGGTTAATCCGTTAGTTTACTTTGCTAAATTATTGAACAAGAATAATTATAGTCTTACATGAAACATTATTCCATTACAAAGTTTCAGCCAGGAAAAATCTTTTTCGGGGGAGACTTTGTATAGGGAGGAGACTTCATATCGTGACACCGGTCTTAGTCAAAATGGTGCCTCAGCAAAGTGTCGGGTTCACCCAACGCACACATAAGCTTAGGCCAAGTTGTTTATTAGTGGTAGGCCTAGACAGAACCCTGGAAAAGTATTGAATTCAACATTTCTAATACTGCTCTCAACTCCTCTCAGCTCTCACCACAACATCAGGGGAAACAATTGAGCATGATTGTGTGGATCAGGGTCCTATTATAGAGAATCGCGCGTTTGCCTCTAGTTTTACACTTGCATGGAATATGCATGACTAACATTGGCTAAACTTAGGCCAACGTTAAGTAGGGCCTACTACAAAATAAATATTGTGTCTTTTATTTGCAAATTGCAGATCATGAACCAGGATTGTTAGATGATTGACAGATTTGCTTAACAAAATGCTACTTGAAAAGAAAACGATTGGCCTTGTGCCTTGATAATTTATATAGGCCTAGGCCTACTAGTGTCTTAAGCGATACTACTGGCAGGCCTACTATAAATAATGGGCCTGCAACGTCAAGTCTTATAGGTTTTTAAATTATTGTGAAATAAGTAAATCACTGCAGCTATTACACTTTAATGTAACTCTCTCATTGATTTCTTACAGCATTCCTGTCTATTCTGAGTAAGTTGTATATCTATTGCATGTGTTAATTGCAAATGTCATTGATTAGTTTTGGTTATTTTGATTTCAAGTAATGCCAAGAACGCAAAGATACCGGCCATATAACGGCGTATACATGGTCAAACAGGGACCCATAGGGGAGCACTGCACACGGGCCCAAGAAAAGATAGCTACGCCACTGCTAAGAAACGTAGGCCTATATTATTTGCATTAGAAGGAGATACAAAATTTAATTATACGGCTTGAAGGATGTGGCTAAATACAATCATAGGATTCATAGGATTCTTGCAAGGGTAATATCATGCAATTGAAACATCACTTTGCAACAGACTGCCAAACCTTCGTGAAAACCTTATCAACAGAAGCAATAATTCCAATAGCAGGCGGAAAATACTCAATAAAATCAAACAAAATTATGGCCTAGTTATAGGCCAGGGCACATTATAAACTTCAGCATGGTTCGCAAGCTCGACTTTCCTTCAAAATGGACGAGACTTTCAGCATGCAACAGTTACTCAAGACGCTCTACATAAAGGTGAATATTATTTACATATAGCCTATGTTTGTGCATGCATTAATGTAGGCCTATGTATGAATGTGCGATGTTCAGTGACATCGTCTCAGCTGATGAGCTTATAGGCCTATTATAAAATGGTATCAGCCAATATTCATCTCATCTGAATACCTAAAATAACATGATCGTGTTTTCTACAGATACACTGCTATGGATCCGCTATTGTCAGCCATTGCTGGAGTTCAGTTCAACGGAGGCGTGTTTAACAATCTTGTTTCCGCGTATGGCCTTGTCACTAAAATCTTCAGTATAGTAGCTGGAGACGACTTGTTAGGCCAACGCAAAAACGTGATATTGGCGATCACGGATGGTATTGAAAATCTACCCCAAGAGGAAGCCGCGGCTACATCGGTTGGAATTCAGGGTTATGGAATAACAATTTTCGTAATCTGCATTACCGATACGGCAGAATGCACCGAGAGCTGGGCGCAAGCAATTGCATCGAAACCCCTAAAGGTGAGATGCACAATGAACATTACCCGTAGGCGAGGATGAGGTTTACGAGCCAAGTCTCATTTTTTGATGCTATTGGCGAGTTATTCATTCGTAACTATCTTAAATATCAGGAGCAATTACACAACAATCGAAACATTGGAAGTAATGGCATATTTTAAGTGGCATTAAATTTGCCTTAAAACACTGAAATTAACTTAGAAGGGCTTAAGATAGGCCCCTACTTTGCCAGGTAGGCCTAGTATGGACAAAATTCATCGGAAATAACAGTCGACTAATTGAAGTTATCTTAAAGAAAGTTTATTGAAGCTAAGCGACTTATGCCTAAATGCTGAATCATTTCATTTGACTCACTAGAGATATTTGATGCGCAAAGAAACGATAAGCTTACACAAAATAAGAATACATAGCTCAATATCAGTAGATGCAACAAAACAGGTAAATAGTTCAATAAATCTAAAGAATTTGTAAATAACTTTCAGGCAGCATATTCTGTTTGTTTTAGGCTGGCCTGAAAACATACTTCCTTGTGAAGAGTTACTCGTTGCTCTACACTGTCTTTGACACCGTGTTGGAGAACATCTGCTACTTTTTAGGTGAGATTAAAACAAATTTAATCATGTTGCTGTTATGCAGTTCTTTGTAAGTGTCGTGAATAGCATACAAATCCATGTCTATTCCTATTGTGATCGCAGCTTCTCAATAGCGGGTCGGATATTTCGCCTCCTACCCACTTATAAAAATTATTGTGACGAGATAATTACTTAACAATGTTTCATCTTGTGTATTATAGTATGCATTGCCTACTTTGGATTATAATAGCAATGACAATAAAGACCTACATGTATAGAGAGCCGTGCGATTAGACGGGCACCTCAGTGGCCTCACAAGCAACTAACTGCATGACATTGTATAGACAAGACATTAGTCCTGATTTGAAGGAGTCAGCCGATAGCAGGGCGTGAGAAAGACCTTTTCGGCATTTGGGGTTCAGTGTCTCGTGACAGAGTCTCCCCTAAAGTCTCCAGAATAAATTCACCCACCAGAAACTATATTCTGAAATAAAGTCCCCGGAGAGAGAATATTTCCTCTGTCTACGAAATAATGTAGAGCGTGAAATGGGCCACAATCGCATAGAACTTATAGATGAGCAAGTTTAACGGTTAGTTTAGGTTGCTAAATTATTTGGCAAGAACGTATAGGCCTACATACTTTTATTTCAGAAAATTTCTTCAAATACAGAGTTTTAGCCAGAGGGAGACTCTGTTTCGGGGGGGCCTTTGTATCGGAGGAAACTTTATTTCATGAACCCGACCACTGATAGGCCTAGGCGTGGTCAACGAAACATGTTCTCATCCGCCGTAGGCAAAGATCGCTTTTCTCGAGCGATCTGAATCGCAACTCGAATGTAGGTGAATGCGTTTCGATAGGCTACAGTAATCGCACAAAATTACTCGGTCTGTGAAAAGAATCTTGTAAACCAGAAGACTGAATTTAAATTCGACACAAAGTGGAACCGGCAACCAGCGCAGGACATCACGGAATAGCGGCTTGACATTCCTCCAGTCGAACATCAGTCCCGCAGTAGCGTTGAGAACAGACTCGATGGAATGATTGGAATCTAAAAGTTCTTTCAGCGGTCAACATGAGAAGAGACAAAGGCAGCAACAGCCGATAAAATATGATTGCAATGGTCTTTGCTACTCTTCAATTTGCAGAGTTTATGCTTTAGAATAACAGACTCAATATCAAAACATTTTAGGACATTTCTTATAACAAGCCCAGAATGCGAATGTAGAACCTCTGAATGCTCGTAATTATAATTAAATTACAAAATGTTTATAACGAAACATATATTCACAATCATGTACAATCAGTGACTTTAGTGTTTGATTGAGTAGGGCCTACAATTTATTGTTGAAGTTCACCATGAACGCAGTTGAAATCCAGATAGCGATCCATTAGTTGCGACCTTCGGAAACTAAACTGGACAAGATGTCTTAACGCCTTTATTTAAACGCCAACGACACAGAGTTGTATGCACGACAGCACATGTATGAATAATTAATAGGCCTACTGATATTTTTGTGACTAAATTTCAGGTAGGCCTAATCTTTGTCAGCGCAGCACAAGTCCACGATTAAAAATGTAAATACACTGTTGTATTTTTGTAGATGATTCATCTGGTTCAGCCCCGATCATAGATCTCAACTTCAATTTGACAGGTTTGGGAATAATTCGTTTTCGTTTCTAGAGTTGCTTCTGTAAATAATATAACCAATTTGAGCTTAGCCTATACATGTAGCTCACGCTCGCCGACTTCTATCCGATAGCGCTGTTCATTCTCGGTAACTGATCCTACCACCTTGAATGGCCTTCTGTTGCACAGGGGTCACTCCACTCTGTTCCTTAAGAATTTTAAAACTGCCCTACTTGAGCCGGAAGCAATAATGTGGTTAGCTGTCAATGTCGCTCATGTCAACGTTCTTACTACAATTAATACTAGCCTACATGTTTAGGGGTCTAATCCAACTGGCAGTCTTCTATGGCGTCAGCGCAGCCATGCATAAGACATAGGCTAAGACTAGTCGATCTCTTTGATACAGATTTCGTTGAGAAATGTTGGCGTAGCTGACACCCAGAAGGCAGTTAGTCATGAAGCGAGTCATCTTTCTTGGCATTGTGAGTTTTTGTGACCGACATTGAAATGGTTTGCGGACACAATATTTAAGCAAGTTATTCTTTCAAACACTTCTGTTCCTGATCATCAACTTATCTGATATGATCCTAGCAAGAAAATGTTCAGCATATCCTATAAGCTTATATCAGACAATGTTGTTTTCTAGTTGGCTAAAGATCAAGTCGGAGCACTGATCAAGATGTCTGCTGGATCTTCGAATCTGATCGCCGCATCTTCTACATGTAGTCTTCATTTGAAACCTAAAGACTTTTCCAACTACTAACCTGAACAGACAATAATTTAACTTAACCTATAGTGAGCTATAATAGGCCTATAATGTGCTTTTTCAAAATTTCAATTGTCAATGGCGTCTTTCTTCAAGAATTATATTTCCTTGCATTGAAATCTGTTTCTCTTTGTTTTAAGCAGTAATAGGTAAGGTTGGCCGTAATTATTAGCTTAAGATAACCTACTTAACGAGGGCAATGCAACGTTGGCAAGAAGTCATAAACTACATTGCGGAAACGGAAGGAATTTATGTCCACTACTATATAGGCCTAGGTCTATCCTAGGCTACTATATAGACTAGTATAGAGCCTAGGATATACGCGCCTCTGATTCGGAACTTTCTAACCTTTTTGAGCACACACGCACAAAGACACTCACACACATACACCTAAACTTTCAATCTGATTTGGCGATACACTGTGTAATCGCCAGAGGTGAATATCATTAAAATCTGTTTCATTGCATGCGTATAAATCTGCTAGCGCCATATAAACGTACTGTGGCACACAAACAATTGCTCATGTTAGAATTATATGTGGTGGATATATTATAGGCTACGTGTACCTGCCTGCCTACCTGCCCGATGGCCTACCGGTCTGTCCGAATTTATGTATTTCCTGTCTATCTGTTTGAATCCTGATCGCATGCGCCTTTGTCTTGTGTCATGACTCATGATGACTCATGATATGATGATGATGATGATGATGATGATGATGATGATGATGATGATGATGACATCGACATTTTATTGAAGATGTTCTAATTATTATTAATCTGCTCTTTCTAGTCTACCAAGTTCTAAGACAGGAGAAGGTAGGATTAGCCAGAAAAGGAAGACAATAAAGTAATATTATTTGTGAAATGTTTAGCAGAGATTTTAGTCTCGTGTCCAAACATAGTCGTTGTAGAAACATATCATCACAAGGAGACCGCTCCCACTGGTATCCGCTCGCGAAATGCATACATCACACTTTCATTTAACCCAGTTGTCTTTGTGAATAGCGGAAACAAAAGAAAAAGCCCATTAGGTCTAGACTCTTTCACACATCATCTCCTGTCTTCCAGCTCTTCCAAGGAAGAGCTGACATGAGAGTACGACATCACAAGTCCGATGAAATGCAGGTCTCTCCAAGCTAACTGCCTGGAGACCGCTTCCTCTGAGGTCCGCCCAAAAGCGAAGTGCATATATACATGTTATTATTCCAGCATTTTGTTTTGAATATATCGAGAAAGAGCTCAATGAGTTCTTTTCATTATGCTGGTCTCTCCAAGCTCAATGCCTGCTACTTAACCACCTCCAGTTCGTAACTGTAGGTGTAATAGCAGGAAAAAGAAGCAGTGTTTATAATATAGAGTGTATAGGCTACTGTGTCGATCATGTTTCATTTAAAGATGTCTTTCGAAAGTCGAGCGTTCTCATTTGCGCTCTTGAGACAATACATGTAGCCGATACCGTGATTTTGTAGACATTCTAATTTTTTTTATTCCAGTACAGCATTCTCTGATAAAAGGATACAATGAATTTGGCCGTAAGAGTAAAGGCGACAGCATGCTTTTGTACATCTAGGTTTGATGCATCAGTGTATTATATTATAACCAGAGATAAATTCTTAGGCGTTTATCAGTTGATGAACAATAGAGATTGCCATGGAAACAGATGACGTCATAATTCGTTTGTTGAAATGACGTAGAATTTAGATTGAACTGACAAACCTACACTGCACAATGCACATAGCCTACATGTTATGGGGTGTCACGACAACTCGTCTAACGACAACTCGTCTAACGACAAGTGGTCTCCGGACAATTCGTCTAACGACAACTGGTCTACTGACAACTTATCCAGCGCTTGAGAAATGGAAGCTGGATGATAGTTTTTAGAGGTGAAATGGAGGTTGGATTGATGAAAAAAACGCAAGAGAAATGGAATCTGGATGATGGTTCTCTTACAGGTGAAATAGAAGCTGGATTGACGAAAATAACGCATGATAAATAAAAGCTGGATGAAGGTATTTCTAGATCTGAAATGGAAGCTGGATTGATAAGAAAACCACTTAAGTAATGGAAGCTGGATGAGGGTATTTTTTATATATGAAATAGAAGCTGGATTGACTAAAATAACAGGCGAGAACTAGAAGCTGGATGAAGGTATTTTTAGATTTGAAGTAGAAATGGGTGCATGTTGGAATACATGAATGAAAATCGTCAATCCAGCTTCCATTTAAGCAAAAAAATCATTTTCGTAAATCCAGCTTCTATTTCATCAATGCTATTCGTCAGTAGACCAGTTGTCGTTAGACCAATTGTCCGGAGACGAGTTGTCGGTAGACGAGTTGTCGGTAGACCAGTTGTCGTGGAACCATGTTAAGGCTGTGGCTATAGTGCCATTAGGATTCAGGACATTATAGATCTGCTCTATGAACTTTTCATTGTGACGATATCCATTTGCTCTACAAACATTATTTTTACGTCATTAAATTTGTCTATGAGAAATTACTCAATGAAATTAAATTATACATAATTACATACGCACTGTCATAACACATCTATAAGATGCCAGTGACGTATTGAAGTTACGAGGCCTAGACCTATACATAGTAGGCCTATGTTATGCTTTCTCTGACGCACGTCAAAAATGCGCAAAAACATCGGCCTTATCATACTGCGTCTAATAATGGCTTGCTCGTCTTCTCTAACAACTTTTATCTTCTTTTTACGCCTTTTCATCGTTTTGTCGTGTTTGACGTGTTTTTCGTCTTCTTTAGGCCTATCGTCTTCTTTGTCGTCTTATTCGTCTGCGCTTTTCAACCGAAATGAATCGAATGACTCAGCGTTTCTTCTACAAAACATATTAAGACGCTTACGGTTCTATTGTGTGACGTCAAACTATTATTGTATGTCATTGTCGATTTTCGTAGCCAAAATAATATCATTGCCATAATGTCGAAAACAGTGACTCATTCATTCACTTTAAGAAATTGTATAGCGCCCTTGTAAGTGATCTATTCAGAGGCGCTCTCAGCCCTAATCAGAGGAACTCCCAGCCCAGCCACAGCTTAAAAGCAAGATTTGAACAACTTATGCTATGTAACGTAATGCAAGTTTAGGTCCCCGACACCAGAGTTATGCCGTTTTATTGAGTCACAGGACACATCGACTAATATTCAAGGCATTATGATGTGGACGCAACATAAGTTATTAGATTAAATTTGATTTCATTTGATTACTGTGGATTAGATTAGTTTAGAATATAATTATTGCATCTGCTTTGATCAGATTCGATTAGATCAGACAGATTAATTTTATGTGGATCTTGAGCGACTCAATATAAATTAACTGCTGAACATTATCTCTCAGATCGCCTCTCAGTTGGAATCTGAAATCCATATAAGTTCTGACTGATTGCATGCGGGCCTACCATTTGGGCGGAAGAAAATTTTCCTTGAGGAAATAGCCTACGTATAGGCTGCCATAGAGATGAAGCACGAATCTATGCCTACTTCAGTTGGCAACAGATTGCTATAGTACTAAAGCTCATCTCCTCGTGATTTGACTATAGGTCTGTTTGTGTAGCGCCTCTTTTAGGGTTTCACTCAATAAGTAAGATCATTGCAGCTTACTGTCTTCCACGTCATGGTCTGCATCATACAACACATAGATTACAAAGATTCGTGTCTGCATGGGCAACCAAGCATGGGCCTTTGAACTTGTCAGTTGATACTTCACGTCACAAAATAGGTGAACGAACTTTGTTCGTTTGTTTGTTTGACTCGGCGAGAATCGTATCTGTGCAATTCAAAGGCCGATGGATTTTTACTGAGAAGCTTATAACCGCTAACGTTGACAGCGGCTTTGAATTATAGGCCTATTATTCGCAAGTGGGGTGAAAGTATGCGTATACGAAGGTTAAAAAACAGCTGGCGATAAAAAAAGCACTTGATATTTACAGAGCATGTGGTTAAAGAGCTTTATTCGTGTAATTGGGAATAAATTATACGAGCTTCAAATCACGTGAGAAGTGATAGAAGTAAACACGTACAGTCCAAGCAGGAGTCACTCAATACAGGTACAGATTGATAATTTTGGAGATTCATTAGACTAGTTAGCTATAGTTCGGTTAAGGCGTACGTACGTACATACAACATCCCATGCACCTCTTAACGAGGCTACACAGACGGGGAAGGCTTTCGCTCGATCAATTCATTGCATTCATGCTGCCACCACAAATGCCGGTGACGCACATAAGAAGTGTGCTACATAATTATTATTATTGGTATACAATCACAGCTATACACGCACACTGACAAATATACATGTACATTATACACACAAATTTGCAGTAGGCCTGTAACTCAAAAATGGCTTACATACTAAAAAACAAATATACTGAAGCTTGAAACTTCGAGTAGACCGCAAGAGTGTACACTGTACAGTACTTCTCGTACATAATAGGCCTAAAATACATCTAGTCTTAAAATAAGCTCGATAACATAGCATCTGTGTTAACGGTAGGCCTACTCTAAGTTTGTCGTTGGTCTATTATACGCTTACTGTTAAGCAGCGGCGTTCATTTTGGTCGCTGGTCCAAGGACTTGGAGCGTCACCCGTTGCAAAGGCGAATCCATGGAGGCAATCCGGCCATGGCCCACCATTGAGAATTTGTATAGGACGTGCTTCTGGTTCCAACAGGCTTTCAAAGAATGCAGCGGGAACAGGTGAGAGTGAAACAGCAGCATGTGATGCAATGTTTGAATAAGCTTTGAATCAACATAACGAAAATAGCTTAAAGAAAACAGTCAACAGTAGCGTGTGACTAAAAAAGGTCATCAGATTTTTCGGTCAATGAACCAGCGAAATTTTTTCCAGCCAAGACCAAAAATTGTGCCCTCCCTAGAAATTTCTGTAGGCCCTGTCCGTCCCTGACACGTTGCGGTCTGTCTAATGCCAAAAGGTCACACCATGGCGTTGTTTAGGCCTACAGTAGTGTGGGAACACAACCATACATGTAGCTCTGAATATGTGGGGCGCGGTGGTCTAGTGGTGGCGTCGTTGCCTTGGAGCCGGAAGGTCCGAGGTTCGAATCCACCTGGCCGCGTAAGGACCTTGGGCAAGTCCTTCACTCACAATTACTCAGCGCTTCGGCGTGAAACTCCGATGCAGTGTCCGCTTTGCATCGGGAGCACCTCTGAGCAGGGAGAGCTTGAAGGGGCGCTATAACAAGTGCACATACAAACAAAAACTGCCTTGAATCTAAAATAATTATGTTTCACGCGTGCGACGTATGAGTGATGTATGAACGAACTACAGGGCGCTATATAAATTCCTTAGAGCTTGAAGCAAAAAATAATGAGTTAATCAGGTGGAGTGTATGCATTCGTACAAAGACAAAGACAACAGAAAATAAAAACCTCCACCGCTTCTTCAACGTTCTCCATCGCCCACCCCTCCCCCAATTACGAAAACTTCTTTCTATTCCCCCGAGTGCTTCATTGAGGTCGTTCGATTCCAGACTTCATCTAATCGACCCCCCATCGCTAACCATGTGTGATTATTTGCTGGCTATTGAGGTTTCAGAAAAAACATAGATTTCTTATAAAAAAAACCAGAAAAACACAGACGTCGCCCGGCCGAAAAGTAAAAAAAATTATATTTTCGCCGGCAAATAAGTTGATAACCTTTTTTTTTTAGTCGTCCGGTCTAAAATGTCAAGAAAAATGTACAAATTGTCAACTCGCCCAAAAAAACACAGATTTTCCCCCAAAAAACCCAGAAATCCAGACGAAAACGGAAAAAAAACACAGATTTTCCCCCAAAAAACCCAGAAACACAGACGAAAGCAAAAAAACACAGATCTAGGTGGAAAAACACAGCTGTGGCATCACTGGTAAAGAACCCTCTACGTAGGAGCCAATATCAATTGATGTGTTGATTTGATATCGTTTCATTGAAAAACAATTTGACAGACACGCAGCTAGGATGAGAAATTTAAATGGAAGATTAAAAAGAATTATAGTGATATGTTAGAATCGATCAATAAGCTCATCAATATTTTGTTATACAGTAGAGCTCGAGATGAAAATGTTAGTTGACTTAAGGTGGGTGAGTGAGCTACATGTATGGTTGTGTTCTCAAGGTCTTAATCGATCAGTGAACTCTGAATATAGGGGACGCGGAGGAGGTAGTAGTTCGTGTGGGACTAGATTTTGGTCGTGCAACAAGGTCATAACTGAGCATATGATCATCGGCTTTGAAATGCAAATTAGATGCACTTGAGTCTGAGCTATAAGCACACGTCGATGCATTATATAAAAATTATTGCCGTCGCGTCGTCGCCGCCGCACATTGTTAACATTCTTTCAGACGAGTAACTAGACTAGAAACTTAGTAATAAAAAAGTAATGTCGTCTCTATTTGGTTAGTTCAGAGACTGTTGGGATAGACTGCTCGATACAAACTATAGGCGTTTGACTCCTTTTAGGAATATTTACAGACGTTCTTTACGAGAGGCTATGGTAAGTACAAATAAAAATGGAGAGGCAATGCCCATATTGCTTTAGCTATGGTAGATGCTTTGGGAATGCCATACGTGGACGAGGGAGACAAGCCATGAGTTTTAAGTTTCAATCTAGCACAGGAAAAGAAGGAGGAGGATGAGGAGGAAGAGGAGGAGGAGGAAGAGCCGCTGTGAGTTGGTCTATGTACAGGGTGCGGAAAAATAAAGTAATCTCCTACGGCTTTCAACCCATATCTTGGCCAAACATACGAATTTTTAAACGAAACTTTGCAGTCTAAACGACAATTCATATTTACGTACAATGGTCAAATTTCAGCAAAATATTTAATACAGACTTTATACCACTTTTAGTGAGGCAACCCACCGTTTTTTGACGATTCAAAAACGCGACGGAACAAAAAATGACACAAAAAACAATTTAGTTATCCTGGCCAATATCTTGGCCGGAAGTAAGAATTTTGAAATGAAATTTTAGAGGCTTAAAGACCATTCATATCTACACATGATGGCCAGATTTCAGCAAAATATTTCAAACAGAATAAAAGTTATGGCACTTTCAGGGAGGCCACCCATGGTTTTTTGACGATTCAAAGACGTAACGCAGCAAAAAAGTAGGAAAAACACGATTTTGTGAAGTCTCATCTCAAATAATTGTTATCAGATGGCCTTGCTAATGCCAGATGATCATTATTATTACTATTTAAAAAAGGAACAGGTTACTAGCGAGCTGCACGTCACTGAGAAGTCACTTAGCAAGATGACAATCAAATCGGTAAATAAGAAATCTGTCAGATTAATCAACAGGTCCATCAAGAACTTTGCAAAGAGATTCAAAAGAAGTTTTGGCACTGGTGGTGGGCACATTGAACACAAGTTGTGAAGCACTACCAAGTTCATTTGACAACAGTTATTTGAGATGATACTTAATAAACTCGTGTTTTTGTTACTTTTTGTTGCGTTTCGCTTTTGACTCGTCAAAAACGGTGGGTGGTCTTACTATAAATGGTATAACTTTTGTTGTGTAGCCTATGACATATTTTTGATGAAATCTGGCCATCATGTGTAAATGTGAATTTTCTTAAAACCTGTAAAGATTAATTTTGAAATTCTTACTTCTGGCCATGATATTAGCAAAAAAGCTAGTTTTTGTTGCGCTTCGTTTTTGAATCGTCAAAAAACGGTGGGTGGCCTCACTAAAAGTGATATGACTTTTGTTGTGTTTGACATATTTTGTTGAAATTTGACCATTGTATACGTAAATATGAATTGTCTTTACGACTGTAAGATTTCATTTAAAAATTCATATGTTTGGCCAAGATATGGGCTAAACACTGTAGGGGATTACTTTATTTTGCCGCACCCTGTACATGTAGACTAAAAATTTGAGACGATTGTCATTATTATTATAATAAATCTATAGAATAATTATTAGGCTATTTAAAAGAATATAGTTATTATTATTTTCGTTTATTCGCAAGAAACCCGATAGTCACACCGCTATCAGGTGCAAAATGATATTGATCAAATGGAATAATATATGCGTAGGCTAGATAGGCTACGATTGGCTTTGAATATGTCCATTGAATATTTTCTTAGGACGAGCGTGGAAAATTAAATAAATTACGCTGAGCAATGATTTAAGATGACCTATTTTATGTTTCTATACTAGAGTAACTAGACTCAAAAATTGACACCAAGTAACCTATATTTAGATAATTTATTCATGTTTGCAGCTATTTAAGGCAGTGATTATCATGATAGGTGCAAGCAGGCGTGTCTCAGTATGGAGACTTTAAAAAAATCAATTATGGGTTTCCATTTTAGTTAAGCTTCACAACCGGTATGCCTCTGACTTGGAAGGCGCTGCTTCTGACGAATATTTTACTCGTCGCAGCAAATGAAGATGCTACCCAAACTGGTAAGCTCCAGCTCTAAGAATAGTAATGTAATGCAGTGTAATGTAATCTGTAATTTGTGATCTTGTAAATCAAATGCGCCGTTTATATGCATTGTCATTCATTAGCGCAGTGCTGTCAAACCTTTTTGGCCCCGCGGGCCGCAGAAGCAACAGCCTTGAAGCCGAGGGCCGCAACAATAAGTTCAAAGTAACGGCAAAAAGTTACTGATAATTTTAACTATTTTATGGAGTTATTGTAATGTATAAATGAACCATGAATTAGGTCTATCGATCAGCACCAAAATTATTAGGTGTGCTCAGCTGGATTTTAAGTTTGTCGCCAAGCCTGGCAGCCCACGGTCTGGCAAACTCAGCTCTTCGTTTCGTCTCCCAGTTATAGTTTTTTGTTCATCTCCACCCTGTGGTTGAGAATGAGCCAAAGCCATCGCCATTCATCGGTTCTGTCCTTGGAATTTTATCGATATTAAGTTAGTTGTCGAACTGGCTTTTCCGGTGACTTTTCAAACCTCAGAAACCGTTACAATATGAATATTAAAAAACGTTAAATTCGACCAGATTTTGTCCTTTACTTTATTCTATACACAGTGATAGAATTTAGCATGCTCTGGCGGGCCACTTGAAATCACTCCGCGGGCCGCATGCGACCCGCGGGCCGCACGTTGGACAGCACTGCTTTAGCGCTATCAGTGCGAGATCAATCGTTAGAAGAAATGTCTCTGGAAGAGAGCGAGAGAGAGAGGGGAGCTATTCACCGTCCGTATTAGGCTATATATAAGAAGGGCCAGTGATGGCAACGTATTGGGCTTGGTTAATAGCGAGGGACAAAGCAGTCAAGCTGATTCATAGATGGGAGTTACCGATGAGAAGATACAGAAAGGGTAGAACGAATAATATATCAATATCAATCAATTTTATTGAGCCAAAAAGCACACAAGATATTATATCATCACATCAAAATAAACATGAACGCTCTTGGTAACAAAAGGAAACCCAGAAGGGACTGCAGGGTCCCGCTGGTTAGGGCCACCTATGCACATTTTCTGGTTCTAGGCGTTTACAGATCCAGCACAATAAAATTATATTCTATTTTAAGATGTGTAATTAGGCTAATTATTGTCATAGTTTTCAATAATTATTATTATTATTGTGGGAGGTTCAAATTGCTGGCAGTGTCGTCACTCTCGTCGTGGTATAGCGAAACAATTTTCATAAAACTTTCTAAAAGATTATTATTTTCATTTCAGACAGTTATTCTGCCGAGTCTACTGTAGCAAGTGTTCTGTTCAACCGTCAGAACATCAGGAGGAGTGACACATGGATCGAGAAAATGAGAACCTACTTCATTATACTGGATTTCGACGGAAATGAGGTTGTGCGTAGAGAAGATTTCTATGGCCTGGCAGAGATATTATGCCGATCGGGAATACTTTGACCAATCACAAAGAGCGACTGCTCGACAACTTCTTGGTGATGTGAGTAATCTTAACGCGCTATCCAAAGCGTTTTATTAAGTACATAAAATGAAACAATTTTCAAGAATAGGTTCTGATACTTGGAGTGTGTTTCCTGTGATTTTATAGTATGCGAATCCTGTAATAGGCATGATAGAAAACGTCTTTGCCCGTCAGAAACAGTAGGGCCTACTGTAGCGGCGCCCGCTATAGACCCTATAAATTATACATGTAGGCCTACAATCATGTAGCCTACATTAGGTCGCGTCTAGGTCATGCATTTTTCAGCTGGTCATTGAAATTAAGTTTAGATAAAAGATTATTCTAGGTTTCAAATAATGTTTTATACATGTAGGTCACAAGCCAAGTCTATAATAAAAATAGGCAGTTCATCAAATGACCTGTCGCGACCTAGGCCTATATCCATGGTAGGACCGCTATTGCCAATGATGCACTGAACACATTTCAAGCGTTTTTCTGGCCTTTGTTTTTCTTTGTGGACCCTTGTTCTTGTTACAAGTTAGGCTATATCGCGTTTTTCTTTTGTAGCTTTTTTCTGTTTACACCAGCGCAGCAGCGAAACAAGACGACGTTTTGATGACCAAAGAGTTGTTGATGCAATCCGTCAGTACGCAATGCGATGATCCTTCCTTTCAACGGACACTCGACGATGCGCTCCTCTCTCTGTTCAATCCTTTGAAACTCAGTCAGCAAGGTCTTTTCAATTATACGACGAATATCGCCGCATCTTTCTAAGTCTTGGCTTTGTTGACATCAGTTTCACCGAGTCAGCTTTTGTCAAAGTCGACACTAACCACGACGGACTGGTTAGCTTCGAGGAGTACCTCGATGCTTCTCATGATTACATGTGCTCCGATAGTGAAGGCTCCACTGCGCTGTTTGGAATTCGCTCTTAAGGTGTCTTCTTCGTTCTCGCAACAATCCTAATTCATATTAAACAATAATTGCTTATTAGGCTACGTCAACTAGGCCCTAGCCTACGTGTATTCACTGAAGGATGCTTTTAGCTTCAATTGATCATATTCTGCTTTATTCAATCAGATTTTTAAAGGAATACGTACAAGATATTTTGAAGGGTAAATAAAGAGAAATCGTTGCATCTGTAGTAAATATTATTAAGCCACTGACTTTGTGTTTCTTTTGCTGTAGTTCTGATTTCTGAAAACGACTCCTTTATGATCTTAATGCAGACCTACCACGAGGAGTTTATGCATTCTGCAATTTACCGTAACCTCCATTCCAGAGCTGCAGACCAGTAAAAAAAAACACGAAATAGGCCTATTTACGAATTTCTACGTCTGAACAGCAGAAAGTTTTGAAAAACTCGGTCCCATGGGCGCCCGCATGGGCGTCCGCAGCGGGGCGCAAGGGGGCGCAACTGCGCCCCTCTGGATTTTTCGCATAGTTGCACATAAATTTAGGTTATTTGTTTGTGTTTGTTACAACGTGGTTTTCAATGTGATTATCGATTCGTTCTACAAGTTGAACCCATGTTATCTTTCCTTGTGCGCATAACGTAGGCCTATAGGTAGGCTACACTAGGATTCTCTCGTGGTATTATGGAAATTCAAACTGTCACCCATTAAATTTAGACCATGTACCAATTATTTAAACGTTTGCGCCCCCCTAGAAAAATTCCTGCGGACGCCCATGGGCGCCCGCAGAAATATTTGCAGGAAGAGGCAAAAACAATGGTCATGGTCAATTTTTTAAAACAAGAGCTTGAAAATGTAAAACAGAAAATTGAGAACACGTACGCTTATTTTTACAGAGGTTTCTACAAAGTGATTCAACAAAAACTAAGCCAAATTGTTTTTCATATATCTCCAATGCCTGATAACATATCAAGCCAAACTTTTCCAAATATTTAGAGAATTGGACCAGTAATATGATTCCAAAATTGCACGAGATAAAGCTGAATGGATAAAAAAGATATGAATATTTAAACTTCTTATGCCGAAATTTCAGTTTACAAGCAATTTTCTGTCAGATTCAATAAAATGTTTCCTTATTATCTCTAATGCCTGATGATTAATCATTCTAAAATTTTCCAGATATGTAGAGAATTGAACTAACAATATGACCCTCGACAGTATGGTTTGATCAATTATTTAATTAAAATAACATGCTCAAAATGTCCTCCTCCTGCTTGCACGCAAACCTGGAGGCGCTGGCGCCATGCATTGGCAATAGCATCGTCGATTAATTATCCTCTGGTCCAGGTCATCCCACACTTCCAGCAAGCGTCGCTTCAGATCGTTTATATCACGGATAGTTGTCTGCTAGACTCGGTCTTGCATCATGCATGCTCCACAGTCCACACTCTATAGGCCTAGTCGACAGGATTCAAATCTGGGCTGTTCGGAGACCATAATGTGGGATAAATGAAGTCTGGCGTCTCTCGCCAGCATTTCGATGGTTTCCTTGGCTCTGTGGGCTGGCGCTATTCTGTTGAAAAAGAAATCAGCCTTCTGGGGGCAGTGGCGGCGCCAGGATTTCAGGTTTGGGGGGGGCTGAAGCCCTAAGCCAATTAGAAAATTTTTATGAAGCGCCGAAGGCGCGAAGCTGCGAGTGCCGAAGGCACGAAGCCCATACCGACTAGGGGGTCTGAGGGAGCGTCGTAAGCTCCCCCAGCGGGGTCTGGGGCGGAGCCCCAGCCGCCAACGCATTTTTAGCTCTGTTGACCTCAACTTGAGCCCTTTTTAGGCTCCTTTTGCCAGCTATTTATGAACGATAAAAATCATGAAAACTTAAATAAGAAGTCGTTTCGCAGAGTCGCAGACTAGCTACCAGTATAAGAATGTCAAAATTTTATTGTAAAAGAAATTGGCTTAGTCTTTACTATAATCACAGAAGTTAAAAGGTTTGGCCTATAGCCTAACAAAGTTTATAAGTATACTATCATATGGATAGGCATACTATATAGAAAAACTCTAGGGACATGTCATATGTAGGGGATTTTACGGGTACAACCAGTGGCGGTGCCAGAATTTCAGGTTTGGGGGCTGAAACACCAAGCCCTTCCTCCTAGAAACGCCAGTAGAATATTTTCCTTAAGGGGGTAATTTTGCATGCGCTGGAGACCCGAAGCTGCGAGTGCTGAATGCACGAAGCTCATACCGACTAGGGGGTCTGGGGAGCGTCGTAAGCTCCCCCAGCGGGGTCTGGGGCTCCGCCCCAGAAATCAGCGCGTTTTTCGCTGTTGACATCGACAGGAGCTCGTTTCAGGCTCTAAAGTCATGAAAAAAATTGAATTTTCACAATGCAATAATAGCATTTTGGCTCTCATTTTTGAGAAATAGCGCATCCTTTCAAAGCTGAAAGTTGTTGCTTATGACTCTAAAAGTGTAGGCCATTGTTTAAATTTTTTGGATATCAGCACTTTAATGGTAACATTTTAAGCTGTCATCTCAACAAATTTCTCATAATTATTTCATTGCTGAAAGAAATGGTTTATGAGTTCAATAATGTTCCTCCATGTTGTATAAATTATCCATGTTGTATAAATTATCGAATTCCACACTTCAAGGAGAAGTTTTGCTGTCGTCCTAGCAAAATTGTTCATGATGGATAAACACTAAACAGTAGATAACACTCTAGAAATTTATAATGACATTTTAAAGATATTTTTTAAATATTGGGGAGCAGCATCTCCGTCCACAATCACAAACTTCGGGGTCTCGTGGACCGTCTCCTGACCCCAAGTCTCCGCCCATGACTGCTGGTGCTAAAAGAACACCCGATTTCCCAATGTATAGTTGTGTAGGACTACCGGCGTAGTAGTCGGGTCAATCTACCACATGACCCCAAAAAAATTGCAAGAAAACGTTTTATGACGATTTTCTGGTCTCTTGGGTCTGGTGATGAACATACTAAAAGTTACAAGAAATCGGACCACGGCAAGTGGTCGAATTTTGGCGGGAAAAAAGATGGCCGCCAATTGGACTAGGCTTGGAGTCTGGAAATGATACTGTTACAAGCAGATCATGTAACAATGTGCTAACATGCTTTTCTAGACTAATTTGACCCTCCTGAGAACGAAGATCGTGGTTAGCAAGCTTAATTTTTAGCGGTTGCATGAGAAAACAAGATGGCGGCCAAAATGGCGGTCTATAATTGCTTCAAAAGGTTGCACAGTCGGGTCAATCTACAAAATGATCAAAAAATTCTAAGAAGGCGTTTTATGATGATTTTCTGGTCTCTTGGGTCTGGTGATGAACATACTAAAAGTTACAAGAAATCGGACCACGGCAAGTAGTCTAATTGTGGCGGGAAAAAAGATGGCCGACAATTGGATCGGGCTTAGAATCTGGAAGTGATACTGTTAGAAGCAAATCATGTATAAATTCGCTAAAATGCTTTTCTAAACTAATTTGACCCTCCTGAGAACGAAGATCGTAGTTAGCAAGCTTGAATTTTAGCGGTTGCATGAGAAAACAAGATGGCGGCCAAAATGGCGGCCTAATGCTTCAAAAGGCTGTAAGTCGGGTATCGTATGTGATATGAACATGATTTTGTAATTTAAATTAAGATGTTAGGGTTCTAGACATGCAATGGAATTAAAGAAGACACATATGTAGTACTGGAAGATAACCAAAATGGCGGAAACAATGGCGGCCAGAATGTTGAAATTGTTTTAAATGAAGTGATGCATGCAATTGAAACATGAATTTGGACTCCAACTTATCATTTTGGAGGTCACGGAAAGCAATGGAATCAACTCTGCACGTGTGACACTGCAAGAAAAGTAAAATGGCAGCGATCGGAAACGTTTCGGAGAAGTTCGTCAACGGAACTGTTGGGCTCATGACAAGCGAAAGTGTGTCGGAAATGGATGGATCTACGGTGGAGTAGGCGGAGGAGGAGGCGGAACGGGGTATAAGGGGAATGGAATTCTTCCTCCTCCAAGCCATCCACATCCTCATCAGCATCATCTTCATCACAGCATGACATCAAATGGCGCAGGAGGTGGTTCATTCCAGGTCTCGTGGTCAGTCCATCAAACAACATGTACTGAGGGGTCGGCGTTGTAACGAACGACTTCATCAACGGTCACCAAGAGCAGTCGGCATCGTCCCTCTACGGAAGCCTGGCCAATGGGTACCTGCCGGGACCACACAAACAGTGTTTGCTATCCATGACGCATCACCACGGACACCACCACCACCACCACCACCACCACCACCACCACCACCACCACCACCACCACCACCACCATCAGCACCACCACCACCTGGAGATGGAAGTTTTTCGAATATTTTCTGCACTCCAAACGCAGATTACGTTACCCTAGAAACACAGCGAAGTTTCAAGAGGGAGGGGGGTGGAATTGATAGTGGAAGAGATGCTGTACCTCTTCAGCTCACTGCTGATCTTCTGCGATAGGTCCTTCGTGTTGATCTTTCCCGTCTCCAGGTTGAGACGGTTGTGGTAGTGGTGGCGACCGCCCTTGCGAGACAATCCATCGAGGCCCCTGTGGGAGATGATCGGTCTCTTAGCGTTCCTGGTCCCATGCGAAGGCTGACACCGCGAGGGGGAGATCAGTGCAACGAGAAGAGGTTCGTAGTGTACGGGTTGGGAGTGGACGACGGCTGGAGGACACGCGACGACGACGATAGAACAGCGACTGGTAGGGAGGGGCAGCCTCCTCGGGTGTACGGGTCGTAGGGGTGCGCTGATTGATGCGTCATGGATAGCAAACCCTTGTCCTGTTTATGTGGTCCCGGCAGGTACCCATTGGCCAGGCTTCCATAGAGAGACGATGCCGACTGCCCCTGGTGACCGTTGGTGAAGCCCTTCGTTTCAGCGCCGAACCCCCATGTACATGTACATGTACATGTACATGTTGATCGATGGACTGACCCCGAGACCTGGAATGAACCATTCTTCCAGCGCCGTTTGATGTTATGCTGTGATGAAGATGATGCTGATGATGATGTGGATGGCCTGGAGGAGGATGGGATTGCGGAAGATGAATTCAATTCGCCTTATACCCCGTTCCGCCTCCTTCTCCTCCTCCTCCTCCGCCTCCTTCACCGTAGATTCATCTATTTCCGACACACTTTCGCTTGTCATGAGCCCAACAGTTCCGTTGACGAACTTCTCCGAAACGTTTCCGATCTCTGCCATTTTACTTTTCTTGCAGTGTCACACGTGCAGAGTTGATTCCATTGCTTTCCGTGACCTCCAAAATGATAAGTTGGAGTCCGAATTCATGTTTCTATTGCATGCATCACTTCATTTAAAACAATTTCAACATTCTGGCCGCCATTGTTTCCGCCATTTTGGTTTTCGTCCAGTACTACATATGTGTCTTCTTTAATTCCATTGCATGCCTAGAACCCTAACATCTTAATTTAAATTACAAAATCATGTTTATATCACATACAATACCCGACTTACAGCCTTTTGAAGCATTAGGCCGCCATTTTGGCCGCCATCTTGTTTTCTCATGCAACCGCTAAAATTCAAGCTTGCTAACCACGATCTTCGTTCTCAGGAGGGTCAAATTAGTCTAGAAAAGCATTTTAGCGAATTTATACATGATCTGCTTGTAACAGTATCATTTCCAGATTCCAAGCCTGATCCAATTGTCGGCCATCTTTTTTCCCGCCACAATTAGACCATTTGCCGTGGTCCGATTTCTTGTAACTTTTAGTATGTTCATCACCAGACCCAAGAGACCAGAAAATCATCATAAAACGCCTTCTTAGAATTTTTTGATCATTTTGTAGATTGACCCGACTGTGCAACCTTTTGAAGCAATTATAGACCGCCATTTTGGCCGCCATCTTGTTTTCTCATGCAACCGCTAAAAATTAAGCTTGCTAACCACGATCTTCGTTCTCAGGAGGGTCAAATTAGTCTAGAAAAGCATGTTAGCACATTGTTACATGATCTGCTTGTAACAGTATCATTTCCAGACTCCAAGCCTAGTCCAATTGGCGGCCATCTTTTTTCCCGCCAAAATTCGACCACTTGCCGTGGTCCGATTTCTTGTAACTTTTAGTATGTTCATCACCAGACCCAAGAGACCAGAAAATCGTCATAAAACGTTTTCTTGCAATATTTTTGGGGTTCACCGAAGTTATTTCGTAGATTGACCCGACTATAGCCCCTCAAGAGGCCGGCGGGCCGGACATGGTGCACATAACCTCATCACGGTCTGCGGCGCATTCTATTAGCATAAGCATCGACGCGCTATTGTAGCGAAATTCAAAATTGCTGTCGATGTGAATCTCAGCCCCTTCCTCCGCCAACCCGGACTCAACACCCTTCTCCCGCCAGCCCGGACTCACACCGGGCCAAACCTCAGCCCCCTTCCACCGCCAGCCCGGACTCACACCGGTCCGGACCTCAGCCCCCTTTCCTCCCAGCCCCTTTCCCCCGCTAGCCGGGCTCAGACTAGTCCGGATCTCAGCCGGGAGTCAGCCAATTCTCCCGCCAGTTCAAATCCTCCAGACCTCTTCCCTCTTCCAGACCCTTCCGGACCTCAGACCGGTCGGTACCTCAACCCTCTGCCCGCTATCGCGGATCTCTGGTCCTTTACCCCGCCAGACCGGTTCGGACCTCAGACCAGCCCGGACCTCAGCCCTCTGTTCCCTGCAGCTCCATTAGGGTATAAATAAGAGGACTGTGTGCATGCTAAATTGCTAATATTGAGTCGCAGAGAGAGTCGATGTCCGGGAGACGAGCTCAGTCGCAATTGATGTCTTACATAAGAGTCGATGTATGACCGGACGCGCCGCAGTTGATGTCCAAAAAATAAAATATTCATAATAACTTTTAAGCCGACATGGACATTCATTGCTTTTGCTTTGGGATGAGGCTGAGTCCCATTTAGGGGCTTAGCCCCCTAACCCCTCCCTTGGTGCCGCCAATGGCATAAGCATCTACACTAGTATAATATAGTTGATTTCATTGCCGTTGGTCATTGTCTAGTTTCCTTAATGCGAAGTAAGCTGTTTTAGACATTTTCAGCGATTTGCTTTGGGGGGGCTGAGCCACGTTTAGGGAGGGCTTAGCCCCCCCTAGCGGTTACATGACATTAGAACGGACGACAAAAGAACGTGCGACACTAGAACGGCGACAGTAGAACGGTGTATAAATGACCGCTGAGACTATTGAACGGCCGGACAGTTGAACGTCCGACAGATGACCGGTGGACAATTGATCGGTAAAGTCGGGGCTTGCATTTGAATTGTTTGTACATTCGACATCGCCATGATATTCTGCCATTCTGGTATTGTTTTTCTCTCAGATACACATAATTTCGATGTATGAGCGTCTTTTTACCTTTGGTGCTACATCCATACATTAACGCCATGTGTCATACGTAAAAGCAAAACTCTGCTTCACACGTATAAGTATATAACAGCAAAACTGTGTACAACTCTATAATCATTCAGTGTCGCCAAACGTCACTCCCAACATTTAGAAGCAGACTCAATGTAGGCATACGTGCATAGTGTACAACGCCGCGCTCCGTGAGTTGTTCATTAGTCGGCCCGGTAATATGTCGTTCCGGTTAAGTGTCGCCTGTTCTATTGTCGGCCCGTTCTTCTGTCGCCCGTTAAAGTGTCGCCGATCAAGTGTCGTCCGTTCAATTGACCACCGTTCAAATGTCTGTACACCCCCCTAGCCCCCCCTAGCGCCGCCACTGTCTGGGGGCTATATAATTATTTCTGATAACAGGTGGAAGATGTTGTGACAGCAGAACATTGCGATAATAGGCCTATAGGCCTACTCCGTTAATTTTACCTCAGGATTCCCGAAGACCAAAATTGGGAACTATCAAGCATCGAAACCGCAACGAACACCATAACAGACTTGCTGAAAACTGAAATTTCTAGAGATGACGTTTAAATATTCATATCTTTCTATTCGTTCAAATTTATGACATGATATTTTGGAACCCTGTTCTTGGTTCAATTCTCTAAATATCTGGAAATTTTTAGCATGATTAATTATATTATTAGGCTAGGCATTGAAGATATAAGAAAAACAGTTTAGCTTGCTTTTTATTGAATCTGATAGAAATTTGCTTGTAAACTTCAATTTCGGTAGGCCTATATGAAGTTGAAAGATTCATAATCTTTTTACCCGTTCAACTTTTTCTCATAAAATTTTGGAATCATATTCTTGGTCCAATTCTCTAAATATCTAAAAAAATTTAGCATGATATGATCAGATATGTTATCAGGTATAAGAGACATTTGAAAAACAATTTGGCTTATTTTTTTATTATTGAATCACGGTGTATAATGTCAATTTCTTAGTTTCACATTGGGTAGGCATAATCTTGTAACCTAACATTAACAGTTCAGAGCGAAGAAATTTGTTAAAAATCAAAAAGTATTAATTAAAAAATAGGAAATCGATTTTCCATGGGGGCAAGTGCCCGGCCTCTTTCCCCTATGTGCGGGCGCCCATGGCTGATCCTTCTTCTAATTTAAGTTAAAAGCATTGAAGAAATGATGGACGGCGTCTTCATGCATGTCGTAAGTGGCGACTAAGGATCGAAGAGCCCCTGCGGTTCTGGGGAAAGAATTGGACCGATGCGTCTTCATGCATGTCGTAAGTGGCGAATAAGGATCGAAGAGCCCCTGCGGTTCTGGGAAAAGAATTGGACCGATGCGTCTTCATGCATGTCGTAAGTGGCGAATAAGGATCGAAGAGCCCCTGTGGTTCTGGGGAAAGAATTGGACCAATGCGTCTTCATGCATGTCGTAAGTGGCGAATAAGGATCGAAGAGCCCCTGCGGTTCTGGGGAAAGAATTGGACCGATGCGTCTTCATGCATGTCGTAAGTGGCGACTAAGGAAGAACCCCTTCGGTTCCGGGGAAAGAATTGGACCGATGTGCCTTCATGCATGTCGTAAGAGGCGACTAAGGAAGAGCCCCTTCGGTTCCGGGGAAAGAATTGGACCGATGTGCCTTCATGCATGTCGTAAGAGGCGACTAAGGAAGAGCCCCTTCGGTTCCGGGGAAAGAATTGGACCGATGTGCCTTCATGCATGTCGTAAGAGGCGACTAAGGAAGAACTCCTGCGGTTTCGGGGTAAGAATTGGACCGATGACCTTCATGCATGTCGTAAGAGGCGACTAAGGAAGAGCCCCTTCGGTTTCGGGGAAAGAATTGGACCGATGTGCCTTCATGCATGTCGTAAGAGGCGACTAAGGAAGAGCCCCTTCGGTTTCGGGGAAAGAATTGGACCGATGTGCCTTCATGCATGTCGTAAGAGGCGACTAAGGAAGAACCACTGCTGTTTCGGGGAATGCCTTGTCTGCTCTTCAAACGTTGCCACTGAAAAATGAGTAATTGCGCCAAAGGAGTTATCACAACTTTGGTTTGTTTTCATCCTATACACGGCTTTGGTTTTCATTACTTATGCTAATGTTAGGGCCTGTCACATATCGCACGTAATACAGCAAGATTCTTGCAAGGTAAGGGCTTGAAGATAATTATTATCGAGTTAGAAACTAATAATAATTATTGGAGCCTAGACTTTGGGATATGTGTCACAAATTCTTGTTCATTCGACAGATCGTAAGCTATTGGGCTACCTATAAGATAGCTTACTTGCCTACCAATTAGCACGGAGATCATGGGCATGTAATTTGGATGTTTTTTTCAAGAATGGTTTATGATTTCTAAACGCTTTCGTTATGACCTGCAAAATATAGTCTATATGCCCTACACCTCTGCCCTACACCAAAATGTGGCAAGCAGTTGAAAGAATCACAGAGATCTACTTACTTATTTACTCACTTTACTTGTAGGCGAAAATAGTTCGCTAGAAGTTTGGTGCAATTTTTAATCATTAGCATTACAGTAGTATAAAATAAAATATGTTATTTATTCTGTGATATTACCAAAGACTTTAGAGCCTCCGAAGACATTAAGAACTTTGATGTTACTTTTCAAAACATCGCTGATGTTCGGAATTCAAAAAGGTCAGAATTTAAACTTCTTACTTAACCCGGTGCGACTTAATGGGTAGCGCCAGGTGATGCACAAGTCATTGCGAAGATTCAATGAAGGCGTTATCACGGTAGATCTATGGCCGATCCAATAAGTCGTTATAAAAAGCTAATTATCTCTGTTATGACTTATGACAGACTTCCTAATAAATTACTCTAAACAGGATCGCCATGGTATGTTCACGGTTAAGCACATATAATTGATTTTTTGGTTGACGCCAGTGCCTTATGACCGATTGCAACTCGCCGTTCGCTTGCCTTTGATCTTGACGATTTAACTTCGCATATTTCTTCAGCGCCTAAACTAAGTTTAATTGCAAGCATTTTAATCTAAACATATTAAGTTACGAGGTACTAATAACAATGGAAGGCTGATTGATTAAAGTGATTTTTGCCTGAATAGAAGTGAGAAGTGGGATTGATGAAAGCAATCTTACTAAATTACAGCTGGATTTATGAAATATTATAACTTTGTTAACTAGAAGTTGCGTTGATGAAAAAACAATTTATGCTTTACAAAGTAGGTTGGAATGTTTACAAGATTTCTTGCTTAAATGGAAGGGGGATCAATGGAAAGAATTCTTGTTTAAATAGAAGTTGGATCGATGAAAAATAATGCTACAATGGGTAGTTAATTAAATGGACTTTTCCAGAATTTTCTACAGCAATGTTGTGGCAAGTGCAATTGGAAATACTAGCCCTCATGTAGGCTATATGCAACCAAATATATATGTTTGTAAGTACTTAATAAATATACATTGTGCAAAGTGGTACACTCTTGTATATTTACTCCACAGTGCTAATAATAGATACCTATAAAGAAACATGTTAAAGCAGTTAGACACATTTACCTATTATATTTTACATGTTGCCTAACATAATTTAATTCTGCAAATGCGCATTTCTTTCCGATGCAGTGGTCACAAAACCGAAATTACTGGAAGGACAGCCGAGATGATGTGCCTGAGAATGAAGGCGAAACAGATCACGCCCACTGCAATGGATGCTACAAAATCAAATGCCAATATAAGTCTAAAAAGTCCTGCAGTCCTATGCACTGTCCCCTCTCATGCGGCGCAGTGTTTCACTCGTGCAAAGCCAACGAACACAAGGAGCTGTGCGGCAAGGAGATCGTGCCGTGCGTCAACGCGTTCTACGGTTGCAAGCAGAGCATGCGTCGCTCCGAACGAGGGCAACACCTGGCAACGTGCCCTGCAAGCGTCGTCTACTGCACGATGGAGTGGAACCGTTGGCCCGTGTTCTCAAGGGAGCGCCAGGAACGAGTGCCGTTCGCGCAGAAGAACCTGCACGCGCGATACGGTCAGCTGGACGTCGCTCTGGCGATGCGCGACCAGCGGATACTGTACGAGGCGATGAAGGCGCCGAGACGGGTTCGGAGGTCGCTTCGAAATCGACTCACTGAGCGATTTCCTGCGGTGCCTTTGACGAGCAGCCATAGCTCGTACGTCGAAGGCGGGGGTTCAATGGATGCGACTGGTGTAACGTCAGACGAGGACGGTGGTAGTGGTGATGCGCCGTGGGATTTGTCGAGAGATCCGCCTGGTCTGCAGAGGTCCATCTGCAAGGAGCTTTTTAAAACGGATTCTGGGAGTCTGCATCTTGACGCGTTGGATGCACAGGTGCGAGAAAGAAATGGGTCGGAGAACGCTGACAAAAGCGCTTTCGAAAGCGGTCGAACGACTTCCTGCAGCGGTTTTGATCAGAAGGATATGGTCTCTGCGTCTGTTAAGCATCTTGAAGGCTGTGATATGGTTGGTTTGCCAGTTGGTGAAGGACATGTTTGTAGTAGTAACGGTGTTCCTAGCTTAGCAGGTGGTGATATTAACACTTTCAATGCAGGTGAGTTTGCCTTAGTTAACAGACCTACGCATTTGTCTAAGCTTGGCGATGAAGCATCAGAAGAGCGTGGCACAGTGGACGAGTGTCTTGAGAAGAAAACAACTGAAGGCTCTACATGTGGAACAGAATTTCATAGTGTACACACCGTCTTTGTTTCATCAATGGCTGATAAGACGGTTAAGACAGCAGATGAAAATGAAAGAGTTTCAGATGTGGAAATGGATGTGAAACTTGCCGGTGCCTTGAGTGATAAGATCTCAAGTGATTTTGGATCAGCATCGTCTTGTGTACAGACCGGTGCACCTGAAAAAGCCTACAGCAATTTTGATCAAGTGGAATCAATTAGTTTGGTTGGTGATATTTTAGAAGGTAGTGTCTCTTCAGCTGGTATTACCTCCGACAGTGGACATATTAAACAACTTGAAACTGAAAGAATTAAAACCTTCTCTGACATTGAAAATAGTTGTGAAAAACTTGAACGACCAGAACAAGTTCCTCCTGACATGTTGCGTGTGGCTGATCAAGCGGTTGCCTCTGGTTCTTCTTTGGAAAATGTGATTTCATCGGAGCAGTTGAGTAAATTCTTCCTAGCCCTAACTACCTCCAATGTTGACTTGACAAGAAGTAATGGTTCTCATTTGCTCGGTAGCTCATTCACCAATTCTGTTGACTGCAAAACTAACGACGACGGTGCTTCTGTTGTTCACGAGTCTGTGCTGCTTAATTCGTCTTTAACAGACAAGACTCCCTCTCTTGATGAAAGCAGGTCCTTGTCTGTCCTTGAGAATAATTCTGGCTCCGCAGTTGCTGCTGCTAGTGAGGTACTGGTCAATGCGGACAGATCAACGAATGCTGGAAAAGGTGGAAGTGAATTACCAAATGGAGAATCGAACGACTGCCAGGCGACGATGACGGATTCATCTGAATCACTGGAGTTTCTACCTGACCTCGTGTTCCTCGGTATTGACGTCGCCTGTGTCTCCAGTTTGAACCATCACAACGCAGTGGTTTTTCTTCCACCAACAGGTGGGACAATTGCCAATCCAGGCACCGTTGTGGTCGATCTACCCAAGGAGTACCACGGCAGTTCTGTCGTTCCACCACCAACAATTCCACCTCCACTCACGCTTCAGCAGATCCTTGCCCTCGACCTGAACCTAGAGTCGATTACACGCTACCAGGCTAAACCCCGATCCATGTACACCTTCCTCTGCGCCCAGAACTTTCGTAGGGACGAGTACCCGTGGCACTTCAAGAACGTGCACAGCGACATTCACGGAGGTCTGAGCGGCTGGATTGAGGCGCGCTGCCCGCTTGCGTGCTACGGTTGCACCTACTCCACACGAAGGCTTAACCCGGCCAATGGCACTGTTCTCTACAACTCTGAGGTCGATTGTTTCGGTTTGCGTCCCAATTCGTCGCATCACGCGGCGTCACTCGGTGAATTTTGTGAAAGACCGTCTCGAGCGCAGGCACAGAAGGAGGCAACGCCTGAAATCTATACTTCGAAAGATTACGACTCTGCTGTGAACATCAAACGAAGATCCTACGCAAAAGACGATGAGTTGTTGCAACGTGAATCTTCTAGTCAGATGGAGTTTACTGGTGAGAGAGATGTTACGGCACAGATCAAAGACACTATCGCTGACAACCACAAACGCAACAATGATCGTGCTGTTTCCCCTTCTTCTGATGACCCGTGTAAGTTCGAAACAGAAAGCAAGAAGGGTGCTATTGCTGAAAACACTGCGGATGTCTTCCCCTCTTGTTCCGGCTTGTCCAGGGATACAAGGGCAAGTGTTTCTCGAGATTCTTACTCCAGCACGAAAGATATTCGTGGTGCGTCATTGGACCGAGATAGCATGACCAGTAGCTCTGACATACAATGCCTTGATGAATCGCTTTTGTTGCGCATGTTGCCCTTTGAGGTTATCCAGCACATCGCTCGCTGCCTTGACTCCTTCAGCCTCTGCAACCTTGCGATGACATCCCACTTTCTCCGTGAAGTTTGCAGAAGCATCGTCGAACACCGTGGCATCGTGATCCAGGAATGGGAGAAGAAGCAGTTTGACAGTGGATCCAGCTGGCAAGTAACATATCAGGTCAGCTAACTCAGAGTGCTCAACTCATTCGTTTTAATTATCATGCGAACCGTTTAAAGAAGTCATAATAATTAATAATAATAATAATAATTAATAATAATATTGTGTGGTCTTTGAAAATAAAATTTTGATATAAAATTAATTTTGAATTGGACTGCCAAGGATGGTGAGCTGCCGCGATTCTTTCTGAAAACTAATTCATTTTAATTATTATGCAAGCCATTTAGTGAAATTATATTTTGTTGTCTTGAAAGAAATAATTTTAAAATGAAATACACGCTGAATTAAACTTTCAAGGTTTCTATGATGCTGAACTGTCGCAATTACTTATTTCTGAAACTGTTGTCCCAATTCCTCTCCGTCATTCTCAACAACACCGTTTAAGATTGCTTCTGCCTTGATAGTGCAGTAGCTCTTTTCTGTAAATTTGAATCTCTGTGATCTGCTTGTGAACCAACCCAAAACCCTAATTCGTGCAGATTTTAAATTGCTAAGTTAATACTAAAAATCTGTTAGTGGTGCTTGAAAAATGTAGAAGATTTGTAAGAAACATTCTAAATTTCTTTAAGAGCGTAGCTCAACAACATGTAACTTTCTTTAGATAAGTAGGGGACTCAAAACATTCAGTATGAGTAATTGAGCTTAGAAAGGTATTGAATTTCTTGATGTAAAAATTATGCTGTGGTCGGGGAAATTAAATTTTAAGACACTTCTGTGTTAATGTTACTGATTGATACTAACATAAAATTATGATGATGACGTTAAAGTTATTGTTTGTTTTGACAGAGATGGCTATTCAGCAGTGCTTTCACACCCTGTACTGAGTGGCGTTTCGAGGAATCACCAAGCGTTTCGGAGCATCTCAAGGTCTGTCCTTTTAACGTGATGGCTGAACCACGAAGCCAGCCGTTCCAGCTCTGCTGTCTGAGCATCTCTGAAGATGTCTACAGGAATCTTGAGGCTGAGAGGATTCTGCAGAAAATGTATCCAGAGTTCAATCCACAATCCATCCAATGTGAAGACAGCAGTTCACGAATGCCTGGAGCAGAAGTGTTGGATCACCTGTATGTCAACGAGATTGGGAAGAGTGGGTTCTCAGGGTACAAGCGTGCATTGAAGTCATTCGCACAGTCGTGCTCAGAGCAGTTTCGAGACACTCCGGACGAAGATCTTGAAATAGAAACTTCAGAGCAGTTTGGAGAGTCACTGGAACCAAGAATGGTAATTGAAGATTTAGAAGCGTTTGAAGATTTCTTGGAACCAAAGCTGGAGACAAATACTTCAGAACAGTTTGAAGACTATCAGGAACCAAAGCCGGAGACGTTAAGTTCAGAAACATTTACAGAATCTTTTGTACTGAAGCTGGAAACAAAAACTTCAGAACCGCTTCAAGACTCTCTGGAATCAAAATTGGAGACAATGACTGATGAGAAAAGTGAAGGGTCTATGGAGGCAGAATTGAAGACAATAACTTCTGAAGTAGTTGAAGACCATCTGGAAACCAATCTAGCAGCTAAAGCTTCAGAACAAACTATGTGATCAAGAAATAGCCATAGATTATCTGTATCCAAGCATGGACCATGGATACAGAACGTCATAGGACCATCCAGAACGACACCTAGAACCAAAGGCTTCTAAAGTCCTATGACGATGCAGTGTAACCAAAGGCTTTGGATATCACAGTAGCTATTTGAAACAGACCTGGAGATCAAGTCTTAGAATAGCATAGGAACTATCGGAAACCAAATGTGTGATGTCAAGTACAACCAACAGCTGTAAATAGACTAGAAGCTGCTCAGAAACAACCATTGAACTACCAAGAAGAAAACATGGAACTAAACCTTTTGAATGAACATACAAACTATTGAAACTCCCACCAAGCAGGTCCAGCTTCAGCCAGTTAAAGTTCCTATAGTTATTTTCGTTCCATTTTAAAACATCCTGGAGGGATCTGATGAGTAAAAGATGCTTCAAGATGTTAAAAGTCATGCTAGATATTATTTAGGGGCCTTGCTATGAAATGAACACTATTTTGCTTTTCTGTGCACTTACCACAGATTTGGCATTAATTTCAATTGATACCATATTTACAATAATGTATGCTGAATATTGCTGATATGTGTGTAATACTGTGTATAACGAGTGTAATATTGTGCTTGCTTGCCATATAGGAAAACCTAGCAATCGGTAATAATACATAATGATTGCAATATATTCCATTATTGTAACTGGCATTGCTTTTTCAGTAGATGTAAACAATTGGAGAACATTTTATGGAATTTGAGTTAAATAATTTCATGTCTATAATTTCATATGTTTTTTGACATTAAATAGAATTAGTTTTAATAGTGTACAATAAATAATTCTGCACTCGAGCATTTAAGCTTCACATTCAGCTGTGATCTCATGTTTTAGCAACTTATTTAAATTCTGTACACCTCCAGTTTTGCTAGATTTCTTTCGCAGTGCTCAGTGTATTTGATTTCTACTTCCAGAAATTTACAGAATAGTCTTTCATCTCTGACCAATAAAAAGCTTGCTTGCAGTAACCTCTAGCCATTTTAGAGATGTTGTTATCAAGTTTTTTGACATTTTCAGCTTTCCTTTGTAGTAGTTGGAAAGTCATAAGCACAAAACGGGGTGCACACACATAAGTGAACCACCCCTCTGCTTGCGGTGCTGGTTTGCTCTTTGCATCCAGCCTTACTGTCTGGTATTGTTTTGTGAAATCTGTTGGTGCTTTCTATGGAATTTTTCTTCTAAATTGTAGTTGAATTGCAACAGTGATGCTTTCTCAAATCATGTGATATAATCAGACATTGATGTTACCGGTTTAGTTACTAACTGATTTCAGTGTAAGTTTGTCGTTCAAATAATGTAAACTGGTTTCAGAATGGTTTTAATGTTGCAGTATTTTGCGTGAGAGATTAATGTATGAGTGATTGCTTTGAAAGCTAACATGCTATCAGTATCGCTGATTGTTCTCTCAAAAAACTAATTGCTTGATTAGCATGCTAAAACATTTAGAGTTTCAGTATGTTATTCAAGGCTTACTGCTTGATTCAATTATAGTTGTGAGAATTTAATTAAAAGATTCTACACATGCTTGATTCAGTAGCTACAAGTATTTGATGCAAAGTTAGGCGATTGACTCGAAAGCTAAATAAATTGTGCTTTACAGACTTCAGAACTGCTTTAAATATCAAGAGCGTTTTTGTTGTTGCTTTATTTAGATGATTTAAATTAGAAGCGCAATGTTGGTTAGAAAAGAAAATTGCTACCGTTTTATTAGCATTTCAGTTCAGATTTTTTTTACTGCTAAGTGTGATTCTCTGTGTCATGGTTTCTGTAGTCGGTCAAGTTTTGTTTTGCAGATGAAACACATTTTCATTCACTCAATCAACCAACTGAATGTTAAAGGCGGTGTTTAATCTAGTCCCCTGCTTTGGAGGGGGGGATTTTTTTCGGGTTTCTGGGGGGGTGAGGGGGGGCGTCCGTTGTGTGTTTGTCCGGGAAAAGGGACCCATTTTGTAAATATGAAAATAAATAGTAAATATTCATGGAGTTTTACAATTTTAATCCTGACATAGGGGCCTATTTGTCTAACACTAGTGAAAATATAAAAGTTCCAGTCACAATAATGACGTCAGTTGCATAAAAATTCAAATTTAAGAGACACTACACAAATGTATCTGGAATTCTGGAAATTCTGGAATCCCTGACAATATAGCCTATTCAACTGGCTGGTTAACTTTCTATCTAACAGACAACATGCAACCAGATTAATTTTTGACCGAAGAACGTTATCACCACGTCCAATCAATGCTAGTGTAGTGCAGGGCTCCATAGGCGAAACCTGGGGGGAGACTGGGGGCAAGGCCAGATTAAGCAATGTGGGGGCCCTGTTCGGGACATTTTTGCGGATATTCTTTTTTTAGTCATCCGGCGAAATTTTTCGGGAAAAATTTTCTGGGAAAATCATACCATCTCATACGCCAAAATAGTTGATGACCTTTTTTTAGTCATCTGGCGAAATTTTCGGGAAAATAGTCGTTTCGTCAAAATTTGCTCCTAAACATTTTTTTCGCCGCATTTGTGGGGGCCTCCGTAAAGTGTGGGGGGGCCCCTGTTCGGCCGAACATCAGCGTTGCCACTCTGAAAAAAAAAAAACCAAGTTGGTCGGTCGAAAAAACCCAAGTTGCCCAAATCTTCCGAAATTTTCAAAATTTTCGTCCAAAAAATTTCTGACGACCTTTTTTTTTTTTTAGTCGTCCGGCCTAAATTTTTTTCGAAATTTCCCCCAAAAATTTCCATTTTACCGTCCAATTTTGCCCAAATCTTCAGGAAATGTCGAAAAATTTCCGGCTCGCAAGCAAAAACCCAAGATTTGCCCGAAAAACACAAGTTTTTTACGAAAAAACCCCCATTTCCCAAGTTAAAAAAAACCCAAGATTTTTTTGCGCCGAAAAAAACCCAAGAAAAAACCCAAGTTCCTCGGAAAAAAACCCCATTTCCCAAGTTCGGATCAAAAAACCCAAGATCTTGTGAAAAAACCCAAGGAGTGGCAACGCTGCCGAACATGCCTTAATCCGGCCCTGACTGGGGGGGGGGGGAACGAACGAGTGGCCGAAGGAAAGACGCGAGATTTTTGGGCGGACGAATGGCTGAGTGTCGCAAAAAAGTTTCCATCTTTTGCCTAACAAAATTCTGACGATTGTTTTTATAGTCATCTGGCCGAGAAGTCAAGAAAATTTTATATTTTAACCGCCAAAACAGTTGATGTCTTTTTTTAGTCCTGACGCTCAACGATTGGGGGGGGGGGACAAATGCACGGGCCGTCCCCCAACACCTCCATTGGGGGACCGTTCCCCTGTCAAGCTGTGCTCCCTATGTCTCCGCCCATGCAGGGCTCAGATGTTAGCCCATCCTCTTACGTTGTCGAGTCATCCGATCTCCATCCATATGTCATCCGGAGAATAGGTCAATAGGATATTAAAATACCGCCATCAAGGAAGAGCTAAAATATAGGCCTAAGTAGGCCTATTGTTATTTATAGGCCTACTGTGAGTATATCATAAATAGGCTACATCATTCTGGCAATGACAAAGCTTCCCTTTCATCGTCTCTGTTTTACCATTATGCTTCATATGCCTATAATAGCATTCTGGGGAAAAATCCGGGACTGCGTCCGTAAACCCACAGTCCTACGGTTCAATAGGCCTACGTAGGCCTATAATTATGACCTACACGCGTCACTTTTCATTCTGTCTAGTACGCTATAGGCCTAGCGACCCGGTCGGTTCTCTTGAACAATGACAGCTAGGCCTAGTAGGCTACCTTACCAGGTATAGTTGACTACTCAGTAATATAGCCTACTAGCAGTATGTAGCCTATAGGTTCTTGCCTGTCATTGAATTGTTCGACGGTCGTGTACGATCTAACCATTGCCAGTCGCTCTGCGTTCAGTATTATAATAGGCCTACACAACAACACTAAGGTTCTGGTTCGCAGTATATTGTTGTAACAGTCATCCCGAAAAACCTCCCACTTTTGTAGCGGTACGTCATGTCTTCTGTTGGCATCTCGCCAAGGAATAAAATTCAATAAAAGTGATGCTCCAAGTTGCTAGAGTTCATTGACAATTACATTATCGGCATAGAAGAAAGATACGTGCGTACGCTTTGCCAGAACATCAAGAAAAACTTCACCGTACTCTAATCAACATCAACTCACACTGTTCCGGTAACGACTTTTAGTAGGCCTAATTATTAGATTTTTTTTATTAAATTAATTTGATGATTTAAATCATTTTATTTTGCATAGGCCTACGTTCATTCATTCCTTAATTCCTCCATTCATTCATTTTATGGTCGTATCCTATAATAGCGCCCACACCTGGGAGTGACTTTGGTCAGTCAATCTGACCCCACTTGACCCTAAAGTGGCTTGAGGTCGACTTGAAGTCGGCTTCTTGGAGCCAAAACGATTTGACCCGACTTGGCTGACAAATTTCTCAGCCGTGATAAAAAACGCTAAGATTTTGACAAAAAACTAGAAACCTAGTTGAGACCGAAAACCTAGATCTAGGTGGGAAAAGCTATGAGCGGCATCCCTGTTAGCGATTTATAGGCTACCTGCTGCTTACTCGGATAGAGTAGCCTAACATACATCATCCGTGACGCATCAGAAAATACGGTCTCTGATTGGCTGAGAGGTTGCGGTTTCATGAATAAAAAAGCATTCGATATTACTAGTCCCAGGTTAACCTATCGACTTATTAAGCCTAGTGCGAGATTCGCGCTTCTTTGCGTCGAATTCACCGACTATTAGGCTATACTAGGCATACTAAGTGCGTTGATTTGCTCGCGTTCGCCGTTCATGTAATTGATAAGGGAGACGTGCTTAGGTCTAGAATTCTATTTCTAAACGTAACCTTGCTAGGCCTACGTGTATCGACGTTTTAACTATAAATAGGCCTAAAATTAGCCTACATGACTGAATCGGCGGCCGACAGTCTAGGCACGTTACCGATAAATACACTGTGTCCCAATAAATCGGGCACCCTTTTTATAATGTGAATAAAACAGGTAAATCTTAATCGATTTTCCAAATTTCAAAACTGTTTTTATCCTGAGATAATTATCTTGCACTGATTCAAATATGAAGTTTCTGGCATGAATATTGACGTCACAATTACGTCATTTGCATCAGAGAATTCAAATGTTAAGTACCAAACACAACGATTTTTGTAGACATTTGGTTTCGATATGTAAATTAACGACGTCATTAGGACGTAAATTTTTTTTACCAATTTGTAGGTAATTGTCTCAAGATAAAAACAGTTTTGAAATTTTGAAAATCGATTAAGATTTACCAGTTTTATTCACATTATAAAAAAAATGTGCCCGATTTATTGGGACACAGTGTATATATTGTCGGCCTAAACATAGGTGCATGTTTAACAAAGCCGACATCGTTAATATATGCTACAAAATGATTTCGCAGCCTTCGTACGCGGTAGACCGTATAGGTCTACTTGTTGACTAGAATTCGAAAGAGTGGCCAGACCTTACACTTCCAGACAAGGCTGTTCTCAGCGAATTTTTAGAACTGCACAACTCCTTTTTCCTTTCCTATCCTCCATAGTAAATTACTTCCAATCGGATGACATTGACAGTGACCTTTTATTGCTAGTTTTAACTGTACAGAAGTGCTTCTACAACTGCAAAAATTCATTTAGAAATACACATTTTGTGTACAACTTCACGTTTTAAAAGCCTTGCTTCCAGACCATGGTCGACCCACCTTCATCGGCTCCAGTCTGAATTTTAACCATAGCTACAGGGCGCGTCGTCATTACGCAATGTAGGTGTTTGAATGCTCTATTTGCCTGCACTGACCAGAGACTCCAGAGTAGGCCCATGGGCGCCCGCAGAAATTTTTGCACGGGGGGGGCAAAAATGTTTCGATGGTCACAGTTACCGTCAATGTTTTAGCAACAGGAGCTTGACAAATGCAAAGCTGGAAATTAAGAGTAGCCTACGAGTATTTTTCAATGAGGTTTCTTAATGCAAACATTTTTCAGTTTCATTTTGTGTATCAGCTTTAATACGAATAATTTCTTTAGTGCGAAAAAAATAAATAAAAAGTAGATGTTAAATGTGGATTCGTGAAGCGGCACTGCAATATTATAAGTCCATTTAATGAATGAATAAGTGAACAAAAATAGGTGTCAGTTTTCAAGGTGCAAGTGTTCCTCTAGCTACAGTACTTCTATTGATAGCCTACTTAATTTTGTGCAGTTGTGAAAGGTTGCACGACAGTAAGATTCCAATCAAGTATAGGCCATAATCGATAGAAAAATACTATTTGCAAGGGCGCCTGCCGAAGGGTTGACAGCCAATGGTCACTGCTCCAGCTTTTAACAAGATGTTGATTATGCAAGTCCGAAAATTAAGAGCATGTTTATATCTACAGAGAGTTCTAAACATAGATTTTTGACCTTCACTGTGTGTATCATTCGTATCATTAGTGCTTTAATGCGAAGAAATTTGTTAAAAACCCAAAAGTAGTAATTAAACAAATAAATTTCCATTTTCCAGGGGGGCAAGTGCCCCCCTTGCCCCTATGTGCGGGCGCCCATGAGTAGGCCTAGGCCTACACAATAACATCACACACCTCGAAACGTCTAAACATTGAACCAGACGTTCACATCGTCTCACGTCATTCGAGACTACAAACATTTAGCCTACTTAATACAATGAACACAAAGGTCGTCGTTTTGACAGTAAAATCTTATTTTAGCCTATAAATTGTTTGAGGGGCATCATTAGCGAGACTAAAGAGCGACAACCGCATAGTAAGATGGCTATTTAGAACTGCATTTCGATTTTTTTAATATTAAATATTATCCATAATTTGTTTAGTTCCAAAGAAATAATAATAGTTAAAGATAGAGCAAGAATATAATGCATAGACCTACAATCGAAATGTAAGCCTATTGGCCAAATTGGCCAAATTGGCCTTCCGCTTGTGGCAGAGGTTCTCAACCTTTTCCCGCTCGCGACACACCTAAACTTGCAACAAAATTTGGCGACACACCATGTAGGCCTAATCGTCATCAATTATGTCAACTTCTTTAAAATTAAAATAGGCCATGTCAAAGCTAAAATAGTTTTTTATATTTTAAGTTTAAAAAAATTTCTAACGAATGGACATGTTGACACTGAATTCTTTCTAGTTTCTAATGATTTTCTATTTGATGTATAGCCTAATAGTCCGTGTGGGGTTACGGGATGGGGCTAACGTGAATGTCTGAACATGAGCATATAGATTTATGGACACACGGAGCCTAAATTCCACCTATCAAAATCTACGATTCCACGTCGTTTTATGACACCAACGGGAAACCACCTCACTCATCTCATCCCCGGGTGACGAAAGCCATAGAACCTGCTTACGGGCAGAGAACCATCATCATCGTCATCATCATCACATCAAAGGGCATAAGTTTAGTCGGCTCGTTCGCTAAAGTGTTAGATCTATATTTCAAGCTAATACTAAGAGGGCACATTTTCGCGTCATTCACAAAATATTTCATGTAGGCCTAGGCCGATGTATTATGTAAGGATTGTGAGCGGCTTCAGATTGCGATGAAATGGAATAGATAAAAAAGAGTGCAAAGAATTTTCATTATCCACACCCGTCAAACTGCTGAAGTAAACAAGTCAGTGTAGCCTAATGCAAGAACAAGCTTATGGTGTGAGAATTCGTGACCCAAATTCTTAGCGACACCAGCTACACACCAGCATGCATAAAGTGTCCACTGGCCCGGCATGGTTATTTCGCCATTGTCGATAGGCTACTGATTAATGCGACGGATGGTTGGGCACCACTGATCACGATGCAAAGGATGTTAATTACAGGTCTATTTGATGTATAATAGTCCGTGTGGGGTTACGGGATGGGGCTAACGTGAATGTCTGAACATGAGCATATAGATTTATGGACACACGAAGCCTAGCCTATATTCGTCTACATAACATTATACACAAACATATGGCAGGCATTAGGCCATTTCAAAAAAAGTTTTATTCGAATGTTCAATGTGCCCCCCTGCCATATTGTTACTATTACTAAAACATAATTGCCTGCAAGTTTTCAGGTCTGTAGGCCATGTTTTGACCCCCGCCCACCTCAAAAGTAGTTTTATGTTCAAAACGGACATTGACAACGTGGTAGGAAATTGTAAACTTTTTGCATTGCCTTTTATAGGTTGTAACCAACTAACCATGTCAGCAAGGAGTGAAAATATGGAAAAAGTACCATCCCAGGAAGTGGTTTCTCCAATTTCATCCATACCAAACCACCCGGTACTTAGAAAATATGATAGAGAAGTACCTATTCTACGTTGGAAACTGACTCTCTTCATCCATTGGGGCCGATGCAGCGTATAATGATCTCAAGCTATGGCACGACTTGAACAAGTATTGCAGGCATGGTCCACAAGTTGCAAATGCATCCATAAAAGCCATGGAAAGGCATTTCTGGTACTTAACAGAAGAATGTGCTGTGTTCTCTCTACTTTGAAACAGACTTTCCTCTTCAGAACGACAGCAGATTGCTCGAACATTGCTCCGAATTCCTAGACCAAGAGAGTTTGAAAGGGCCATTCAACTTTTCATATTCTGAGCCACATTACAAAACTGTCATCCCTTATTGGGCCTAAATTCCACAGGCTCTTGTTTCACAGCATGGGAATTATCGCCGAATGGCTATGAAAACCTTTTAGTGAATGACATAGCCTAATGATCCCAATTACCAAGAAGCTGCGGCATATGTGCGGCCAGGGGCGGATTCTGGGGGCCAATCAAGCCATGGTCGCCCCCCCCCCCATCAGAAATGTCCATAGGACGTGGCCCCCTTCAGGTTTCAAGAAGGTTTTTGATCAATGGAGACAAAGGCAAAAGTAAGATAAGAGTCATAAGACTCAAAAACAGATGATCATTGTAACGTTGGCTTGGAAAAATGGTACATGTTCAAGGCAGTTGGTCGATTAAATGACAAAAAACAGGTCATTAGCTATTTTGGCATGAAAATTTGGTATTTCAAGACATTTCGACCGAATGACTTTTAAAAAGTCATCAGTTTTTCGAGTCAAATATCAACGAAAATTTTACGGACCTCAGGTCAAAACTTTTGCCCCCCCCCCCATCGAAAATGTCTGTATCCGCCCCTGTGTGCGGCATGTCAAAGTGGTGAATGATCTGTCGGAATGGGCTAAGAAACTAATCCAAGACTTCTCAAATAGTGTTACCAGTGATGAAACACAAAACAGATTTATTGCAAATAGTCAAATATCAATGCAACGAAATTCCCAACTTTCAAAAAGAGAAATTAAAGAAATAAAACCTTCTCCTCCACAAAACCTTTAATCCAGTAAAACTATAGTCTATGACATGATTGTGTGCACTGTGTACACTATTACCAAACTACTATATAGCATATATGTAGTTTGTCTTCTCTGTATGATAAACCGTCTTATATCACAAACATGTTTGACGTTGTTCGTCATAATTATAGTGCAGGAAAACAATGATTTGTTAACTAAATCAGTTGATCGTGTTGGGCGGGGGTCAAAACATCACGAAATGACCTAAAATTTGGTATACATTCATATTTTGCCATCAGAAACAACATAGGAGGGGGGCACCATGTAATTTTTAAAAATATTTTTCTCCCATGCATAAATGAAATGGCCTAGCAGGCATCAATGGCACCCATGCGGTTGAAATCAGCTTCATAAATTACTTTGACACTTCAAGCCTTAATATTCCTATGGGATAGAGCATATTTAAACTGCTAGATAGCCTACATTTTAAGGATCTAATCTGTCAAACTCTGGTTAACCATGTTAGAAATGGGTTTCCCGCCTCAAATAGTTCAGCTGCTGCAGAAACTTTATAAACAACAACGCGCAAAATTAATATTAGGACAGATGGACTCACGTCACCATGGTTCAGAGTTAAGAAGGGAGTGCGTCAAGGGTGTAACCTTTCACCATGCCTTTTCAACATTTTAGCTGAACAAGTAATGAGGAAAGCCTTGGAAGGATTCACCGGTGGATTCAGAATCGGGGGTAAAACCATTAACAACCTAAGATACGTGGCCGACATTGTATTAGGCTACTGCATGACTACATCACCAGAGGAGCTACAAGAATTGGTGGACAGAATTGAGAGATCTGCCAACGAGTATAGCATGAAGATTAATGCTGCAAAGACGAAGGTCATGACAAATACGGACACGGTGTTGGATGTAAGAGTAATCAATGGTAGATTAGAACAGGTAGACTCCTTTGTCTATCTGGGAAGCAGAGTAACGAAAGATGCAGACTGTAATGTAGAAGTGAAGTCAAGGTTAGCCATGGGTACATCAGTCATGATTAAGTTGACAAAGGTTTGGAAGAACAAGGCAATCAGCTCCAAGACAAAGATACGGCTGATGAGGGCCTTAGTGTGGCCATTGGCAACATACGGTTGTGAGACGTGGACTCTAAAGAAGGAGGAGGAAAGACTTATACAGGCTTTCGAAAACAAATGCATTAGGAAACTACTACGTATTTCATGGACAGAAATGTTGACTAATGAACGAGTTTACAAATTAGCAGGGACAAAAAGCGAGTTATTAGGTCATGTCAAAACCCGGAAATTACGATAGCCTACTTCGGTCACATTCTGCGACAGCAGGACAATATTGAAAATAGTGTCATGACGGGATTGGTGCAGGGTGTTCGCGGTCGCGGTAGACCTAGAATATGCTGGCTTGATAACATCACGCTGTGGACCGGTTTATCAGGAGCGGCGCTATTGCGGACTGTAAAGGATAGATCTTGCTGGAGTACTTTGGTCCACTCATGTAGCCAACCGTCGCGTAACGACGTCGGCGTATTGACATGACATGACAATCTGTCTAGAACTCTAGATATTCATGGACATGACCAGTCAATGAAGATCGGGTTAGACCGTTAGAACATACATGTACACACATAGACTGCTAGATACAGTAAGGATCTAATCTATCTAGATGTTCAATTGTTTTCTTGGCCAAGACAAACAATAATGTTTGTGGTTTAGAAGTGTCCATTGGCCATAATGTGGCTGGTGACTATAGAAGCTTACGCCTATCTGATCTTGGAACGGAGCGCAGAGTTCTATTTATTTATACATACACTGGCCCTAAATATAAACAGACGGGTGGGGTAATGGCAGGGGTAATGTCCTACGGGGGGTAATGGTAGGGGGTAATGGCAGGGGGAAATGGCAAGGGGTAATGGGCCGGGGTAATGTCCGGTTACCAGAATTATGTATTATGTAGGCTACATTGCAATAGGCGGATTGCGGCGACGCAGCGTGCAGGCAGGAATCGTAGCACTTAGTTGGCATGTGCTGGGGTATTGGAAAGGCAGATGATAGTAACACAATGGGTAGGGCGTAACAATGGGTAGACCATTCCCATGCCCTAGACTCCGAATACTTTGACCTACTTTAAAAGCAGAGGCATTGCTAAGAGGCGGCAATATTGGCTCAACACATAAGAGACTTTACTGGATACGTCTGTTGCACGTTTGTTTAGAAGTGGAGGAATAGATTATTTAGATTATCGAACAAAACTTGATCTCATTTAGTGTTTGTGAAGTTCAGTTTTGATAAATTATAATAATTTATAGGCCTGCATAATGCATTACCAATAATTATTCTTTCTGCATAAAATATTAATAGTACCGATATTTTCTGTGCCACTGAATTGAGCTTTTCAGTGGATCTTGATATCAATTCACTCAGACTTGGACCTCGTTCTTTAGTGACTCGGACTCGAGCTCTTCTGGACTCTGGCTCGACTCAGACACGGCATAGATGGACTCGGACTTGACTCAGTCGGACTCAGCTACAGCGCTGCAATCCAGTTCTGCCTTTGTTTCCTCCTTCAACTATTGAATATTTTCCACAAGCTTTGTTCTGTGACCTTCTCTTCTTTTGAACCTCACTTGATACCACGCAAAGCCACCAAATCGATTCTTTGCACTTGGATATGTGTCGTCAATGATTTCCCTCATAACTTCGTTAAATTTCTTCAAGGCATCATCCAATAACCCTTATTGCATTTTCCAAATACTTCTCCTTCAGCCTTTCTTCACTAAGTCGTAGGCCTATAGTCTGCCTTAAAGTAGTTGGGCCTTTTCAAGCAGGTTTTGACTTCCTGGGCAGCTCCATAACTAAATACCATTATGACTAGGCCTACCTGATGATCACCATAGACTTATAGAGCTAAACAATTTTAATGCTTTCCCCACCCACATGCAAAATATGTATAATTATGTACAATAATATATATATATATATATATAGAATGATACTGTACGCATGTAAAGTACGCTTATACATTTCTAATCAATGTTTGTTTTCTCCAACAGACCTATCAAAAATGGCGTCTCAGAGCAATCACGTGACTGTCATACTCCAACTCTTGGATGAATGGAAATCTCTGAAAGGCGTGTCCTTGGAATTGGACGGAAATTCGTTGTCAATTGCGAAACTGGTTGCAGTGTCTGGCAAGAGAATCAACGGCGTCTCAATCGCAGTTCACATCGAAGAAGTCCTCAGGAAAAATGTCGCCTATCTCAACCAAAAAATAGCATCCGGTCACGTGATCTATGGCGTCAACACCGGCTTCGGTGGAAGTGCAAATGTCAGGTGTTCGGACCATATCGAAGTCCAGCGATCCCTCATACGACTCCTGAACGTTGGCTTTGGCCAGTCCAACGACCCTGAAGTTGTTCGAGGGGTGATGGCCGTTCGAGCCAACAGCCTTGCCCTCGGATACTCAGGAGTTAGACCAGAAGTTGTCAAACTCCTGTGTGGCATGATCAATGCTGACATCATTCCGATCACACCGCTGCGTGGATCGATCAGCGCCAGCGGAGACCTCGTGCCCACTTCCTACATCGCAGCCTGCATGTCCGGTCGTCCGGAGTCCAAGGTCATCTACCACGGAAAGGAAGTCCTTGCAACGGAAGCCTTCGAGGATGCACAACTTCCTATCATCGAGTTCCAGGCTAAGGAGGCTCTTGGTGTTATCAACTCGGCGTCCTTTGCCTCGACCTTTGCTGCCCGGGTTCTCTTCGACGCCAGCATCGCCGTCCTCTTGACGCAGCTGGTCACTGCCATGTCTGTTGAATGTCTTCGTGGAAGGATGGAGTCCTTCCATCCGACCGTCCACAGAGGTCTTCCCCATCAGGGCAACCAGGAGGTGGCCAAGAACCTTCTGAAGTTACTCGAAGGATCACAACTGGCCAGACATGGACTGGAGTCGTCGAAGGTTGACCACCCGGGAACCTTGAAGCAGGACCGCTACCCGCTGCGTACATCACCGCAATGGTTGGGACCAACAACGGAGATCCTATTGGCATCGATCCGTCGAGTGACGATCGAATTGAACTCCAGCAACGACAATCCCATCATCGACCATCGCACGGATGAGATACTCCACGGTGGAAACTTCCAGGGAATCAGTACAACGATCGCCATGGATCAGACCCGCCAGGCCCTTCAGTTGTGCGGTAAGCTCGTCTTCGCTCAGCTCTCCGAGATCCTCAACCACACGATGAACGACGGACTTCCACCGAACCTCAGCGGATGTGACGTAAACTCCGACTTCGGGTTCAAGGGAGTCGACATTGCCACTGCATCCTATTCATCGGAACTCGACTACCTGACGAATCCACTGACCAATCACGTGGTCAGCGCAGAGATGCACAACCAATCGGTCAACTCGATGGCTCTGGTCAGTGCGAGGATGACCGGAAGTGCGATCGAGATACTGCAGATGATGCTAACGAATGCGCTGTGTGCTCAGTGTCAGGCGATTGACCTTCGTTGGCTTGAAGGTCAAGTCCTCGACGCAGTAGAGGGACTCTTGAAAGGTTGCAAGCTGGCTGAAAAGATGGTCGATGCTGAGATCCCAGTTCCTTGGTACGAATTGGCCTTCAATCTGAAAGGCTGCTCCAACAAGCTTCAAAGCTTCCTCGTCTCCAGAGGGATTCACGTCAACGGAATACTTGTGGAGTTTGCCAGAGAGATCAACGCACTGACAGACAGAATGAAGACTGGACAACACATCCAGGATGTCTCCAAATGTCTCGGAAAAGGTCAGAAACTTGTTTGAATATTGAGTTTAAATGCTGTTTCTAAAGGTTATTATTTTAGGTCGAATAATTCTGCTGTTAGATTAAAATTCGAATTTATAGCAATACTGCTGGGTTGGTGTCAGGAAGGGCATCCATCAGGCCATAACCCCATCACAAATTCCTGGCTACGCCAGTGGCTTAATTATAGGGTGATTCGTCTTGACGCGTAACGCAGACTTGGACGAAATCACCTTAGCCTACAAGGTTAGGCTATATTAATTTTATGAAGGGTTTAAAGTGTGGCGAAACGGCCATGGTCGGCGTCCAGACTCTTATTTTCAAATCCTGTCACTTATTTGGCCAGCACACCTGACCAGATAAGAGGCATCCAAGTATATCCTTTGTAGGCTACACTTTAAACATTGGTTACTTCAAACTTGTAATTATTATTGTAATTCAGCTACTAGTATGGGCCAACAGGAGCAGTGAACATGCTGCATTGTGCATGTAGACGTGACTGTGGTCCAACAGTTAGCCTACTGTTCTGACAACCTGGCGAAGCGCTTGGATAGAGCTGTAGGCTACAGTGGGTCTACTAGAGATAGCTATACTATGGGAAACTAATCAGTGCTATATTAGGTTTACCTATTTTTATAGCTTGTCTGTTGTATTGGTGCATTTTTAGGAACCAGAGATGCTTACATGTACGTAAGGGAAACGTTGAATGTTCGTTTCAACCACGGAACGGAAGCAGATCGATTGGACAAATCACTCGAAAAAATCTTCAACTCCATCAGAAATCACCAGATCGTTGATCTCGTCACCAAAGTCTTCCAACAGGATTAAGTTTGAAGCCCAACAGAAGCCCAACCCAGAAAATAAAAAATCGTTACTTGCACCAGTTGAATGACTCGTGACCAAAGTATAGGCAATTATTAATTATTCGTAACACGTGAGACACTTTAGCTGAGGAAAATAACGCTGAACAGAAGTTGCAGTTTAAGTAGCCTAAGCTTTTCCTAAACCGCAATATATGGCTACCCATGCTTTTAAATGGTTGAAGTAGGTAGTTATTTTACTTAGATTAGGCTACACTTGATTGGATTATAATAATTTCAAAACGTTCTTAAAACGGATGTTCAAAAGTTTCCTATATAGGCTATGCCTAGAGCCTATAATATAGGATAGGCCTATTATATATAGGCCTAGTTATATACGACCTATATAATTTTAACCTTTGGGTAACTTAGGCTACTTAGGGTAGGCCTAAGCATAGTCAATTTGTTTCTGTTCTAGTGAAAACTTTGTCAAGTTTTTTGTTTATGCTCTAATTGTGCTTTCTGAGGAAAACTGAATATATCAGTAGGCTATTTTCTAGTGATTCATAGTTAATAGGCCTACTTTGCAACTGTTGCTAAGCTGTGATCGTGTAGCCTACAATACATTGAATAGGGCCTACATAATTTATTGGCCTATATTAACCTATAGGGTCATGCTATACATTGAAAATTTTGATCATATTAGGGCCTATCAAGATGAATAGGGCCTACATGTATTTGATTACAATAAAATTGAAAGGCTACTGTCAGTTTTTAAAGCTTTTAGTGACTTAATTAAGCTATTTGGACCCGATGATGACAAAAATAGGCCTACATGTAAGTCATCACCTTTTTTAGGCCGAGAAAAAAATTTCGGTTCCTCTCGATCTGAACTGATCAGTCTCCGCCCCAACCAAAGCCCAAGTTTTTAGCTCCCCAAGAATAAAATCAAACTCCGCCCATGGATTCACCATAATTATACATTAGGCTATTGCATGTAAAAACGTACAGTGGAAGCGGTTATATCCTTAATTACAGAGAGGAGTGGCATGTAGGCCTACATGACGCTCCATGATGGTTCCAGGTAAGATGATAATTAAGAGTATGGTCTAGGCCTACATACTGTTTTCTATGCTCGAAGAAGTTCAATTCCTATAGTGTCAAAGGTCAAGCATAGTCATAGAAAAGATCGAAGCACCGGAAAATGATTATAGGCCTATACTCCATATAGTGAGATTGCGTCGAACTTCATCTGGGATGCTGGGATAGGGTATAGGCCCTAGGCCTAATTGTACGCGGATTCGTGTCGCGCCATATCAGATCAGCATCAAACATGGAAAGGAAAAAATGGCCACACTGCAAATTATAGGTCTATAGCCTAAAATTATTAGGCTATTGTAAGTCTAGTGTATAAATTATGTGACCATAATATATTTTATAACGCACATCTCGAGCAGTAGGCCTACGGTCAAGCCCGAGAGAAAAGGCACGATTTCAGGCGCTCGATAGAATGATGAGTAAAAACTACGAGAGAAATTTAAATGTCCTCGTCATCATCGTCGTTATCGTCGTCATCATCATCATCGACACCCGCAATTTACATAGGCCTATATGTAGTTCCCGCAAACGCTGCAAACAATAGGCCCACCTTTTCTAGACTCATTTCCAAGTCGACGCAGTGATAATCGTGGTCATGTAGACCTATAGGCCTATATGTGCTCTATAGCAGACGTTCACAAGATAGGCATATAGACTTCGCCAGTCATGTACGGTACGTCATGTGGCACAAAACATCAGCCTACCACAGTGCACCTACAAATAACATTAGGCTACTTAGGCCTAGTCTATTAATTATTCTGTGACATTACCGGTACACAGTAGCCTAACACAGCTATTAAGAAAACCTGTTTTACAAAGCTTGTTAATATTGTTAAACTAAACTCAACGAAACAAATAATCACGCAGGTTCTAATACATAGGCTTTAGTAGTTTACCAAAACGTGTGTAGGCCTACATTATTATCTAATGGCGTGTTTGATTCGGCGGCGTGGCTTACTTACCAATCTGCATAAAATTTGATCCATGGCATGATGAATATCAATTAGGTAAAGGCTTTGAGAGCATTGTCTGTGATTTGTAGATAGTTGCTTATTTCCGCTTTACTTGTTTTGCACAACTTAAAGTGTGTTTTATACTTTGCTATCATTTTTAGTAAGTATACATGATTTTCGTTTTACTAACTCTTGAAACAATCGATTTCAAATGGAGTAATGGTGTCAATGAGATTAATTCTTGCTAACTTAGTGGGATTGGCGAACATTACACTAAAATACACGTTATCCACCTGTCCACGTCTCTGGCGTTCTGTCACCTTACTGCAAAACAAAGTTCATTGTACAGAATGAATGTTCAACTGTTGGAATTTGCATAAAGGCTTCGCACCTCTTTGGTTTTTATCTTTATTTTTTATTGTGTTGCCACATGATCGGATCAACAACGCTGAGATAATGACATCCATGCGAATCTTGGGTGTAGGCTAACGCTCCAGGACATTCTTAGAGCTACAGAACATGTTTCTGGCTGAGGGAATGCTGAAGATTATTCTATGCATTGAGAATGCTGAGCGCCCACGAATTGCTCTCAGAGGCTCTGCAAGAGGTAACTTGAGCCACCTCAGTCACAAGGATCGTCTATGCTGAGCTGCGGCGTGTTGGGGGTTCACCGTGAGTGAAGACAGGGTAAACGTGTATTTTAGTATGGTAAATTATTCGCTCATCTTCGCTCGCTGTAGCATTGTTATTTTTAATCAATCCAACTTCTAGTTTGGCGAGAATCCTTTTCATCGATCCAGCTTCCGTTTAGGCAAGAAGTAGTTAGATAAATCCCGCTTCTATTTCGTCCGCAAATATTTTTCATCAATATAACTTTAATTTAATTTAAAATTATTGTTCGTCACTCCAGCTTCGATTTCAGCGAGATCATTTTCATAAATCCCACTTCGACTTTAGTAAAAATTAATTTCATCAATCCGACTTCTATTTAGAAAGAACTCTTTTCGTCAATCCGACTTGTACTCGACTAATGCGGAAACCCATGCAATGGCGAATAATTTACCATACTAAAATACACGTTTACCGAAGACAGAGCTAAATTAAAACAAATGTTGGACCGGATGCAACGACTTGGTTCTCAATGGTCACGTTCCCGAACAGGGGCGGCTATAGCTGCTGGAGGTGATGCTGGGCTGCCTCGTGCTGTACTTCAAAATGTCAATCACGCCCTGAGAAGCCTTTTTCGCCCTCTAGCAAAAACCTGTGGTTAAACCGTAGTTTAGGTTGCTAAATTATTTTCATTTTCAATATCCCATCATTTAGGTTGCTAAATTAAGAAACACCCCCAATCATGAATATGGCGTGCCATATAATGCGCTATTCAAATTTCTGAGCATTCGCAACTTTAAGTAGCAAAACGCGAGAGAAAAAATGGCAGTATAGAAATGGAAGCTGGATTGACGAAAAAGCGCTTCTGAAATGGAAGCTGGATAAAGGCATTTTAGAGCTGAAATGGAAGCTGGATTGACGAAAAAAACGCAAGAGAAATGGAAGCTGAATGAAGGTTCTTTTACAAGTGAAATAGAAGCTGGATTGATGAAAAAATGCTTGAGAAATGGAAGCTGGATAAAGGCATTTTTATAGTTGAAATGGAAGCTGGATTGAGCCTGGCGATCCAGAAATTACTTGTATATACATTTGGCAATGGCCAAATAATTTAGCAACCTCGGGAAATGGCCAAATAATTTAGCAACCTTAACTACCGTTTAACCAAAAACTCTTATAACTTTACCAGTCATCAATGACATAGCTTTCAGATTAATTTTATTTGTTTCTATTTAACACATTCAGCGCCTGGGACGTATATATATACGTCCCAAAAGCCAGTCATTTAACATGGCGTGTAGGCGCTGAATGTGTTAATGTGCTTTGATATGCAGCTGGGTGTGCAGGGTCACCTCAACTCACCTATATTTGTCTCATTTTTAAATAAAAAAATCTATATATATATTTAAATATTTAATAAATCGCAAATATTGGTTATATATAACTATTTCATTAATATCTCTCTTGTATTTTTTTGCTTTGACTAGGCTGGGAGCACTTCTGATTGGTTTCTTGAAGGGGTGCTATATGAGTCCATAAAAAGAATAAATGCATAAAATATCTTACGTTATGTTTAAAATGTGTTTGCCAGCGGAGTGTTTGCCAATGTTCATTGTCCACAGAGAGGTGACTACAGATAGTTAGTATAATAACTTTTTATTATATAAACCATGTACCAAAAGATTGCAGTCAAGGCAGTTATGACGCGTTAACACTGTGACGGTAAAATTTGCATATTAGTGTCTTTTTTTGTTCTAGTTCGCATCTTCAAGAGACTTTGCCTGATGCAATCTTAAATATGGCCTCTGATGAGTTAGAAATGAAAGAATATTTCTCATACGACGATTGCGGAAGTCCAGACAGCAATCAGAACTCTCGGAGATTAATTATATCGGAGAATACGCCTTCGTCCGCGAATCGAAAGAAGGTTCACGTGTGCGAGGAATGCGGCCATGAGTTCAAGGGCCTGCGTGACCTCCAGCGACACATCTACTGTCACACGGGCGAGAAACCGTACAAGTGCAAGCAGTGCAGCAAGCAGTTCACGCGTCCGTATCTGCTACGAGAACACGAGGTGAAGCACACGGGATTCAAGGCATACGTCTGCGGCATATGCGGTAAGGATTTTGCTCAGAAATTCAGTCTGAAACGCCACATGGGTCTGCACACTGGCGAGAAACCTCACAAGTGCAAAGTGTGCGACAAGAGCTTTCTGCGCCTCGACAACCTTCGGGTGCACGTCACAACTCACTCCGGCCTTCATTCGTTCACGTGCCTTGAATGCGGACTTGGTTTTACGATTAACGATGATCTCGTCGCGCATCTGAAGACGCATATGGACGAGAAGCCGTACACGTGCTGGGTCTGCTGCCGCCAGTTTCAGCGTTCGGACAATCTTAAGAAGCACCTCCGAATGCATACTGGCGAGAAAAGGATCAGAAATGCAGTGGAGCATCGTCAGAATTTCAATGACACGGTCCGCTGGTCTCGTCAGCAGAATGGACACGGTCATAACAGCTCATCACAGATTCATTTACTTGATGATGATGATGATAATAATGATGACGATGATGATGTGGAAGTGACTGATGACTCATCAGCAGATGAGCTTTACATATGATAAATAAAGCAAAGCAAATGCACCGAATCTGTATATACGTGTTAAAATTACTTCTACTGAGAAATGCGGTCTGAAAATTGTGTGAGCATTATACTTGAATGTCCAGGCTGGCTGTAGGACAGGATTATCCGATGCCATATTTTAAGTATGCTTTTGTTTACGTGTGCGTTGCGGGTAAAATATCTAGGCATTCCGGAGTACTTTGGTAAAGGTTTTATTGCGACTTCGAACTTTTATGAAAACTTCGGTTTTGTAAGTTTGTAGCAAGTTCTCAATGATCAGAGAAGTTGTATCGCTAGTAAGCTAGATTTTTCACATGCCATGTCGTTTGCCATATGGTTCATTTAAGATGTATAGTAACAGACATGGATCTTGTGGTAAATAAGTTAATTTCACAGTTTGGCATTCACTCGTAAGTTCCGTGCAAGGTGAATATGGGACATGAAAGTGTTTTTGTCGTAAGCCGATGGATACTTAATGCTAACTGTGAAACTGAATGCTTCTTCTTGCCATTGATGTTAATCAGAAACAGATTTTCAGTTGTGCATTTGTGCGTTACTTGGGTTTCAACTGTGGAAATGGTTGATGAAAAGATGAAATATGTTGTACGCCTCACGGATCAGAGATTCAAATCGAGCAGCACTGGATTTCGCCAGTTATAATTTGTGACATGTATGCATCACCAAGCTAATAATGAATTTTTCTTGTAAACTGTTTTCAAATTTGAATTTGTTGAGCGACGGATTTTGATTGTGAATCTTGTATAATGATCAAAATCTATGTATAAATTTTTATAGAATATTTCGGTACAGGTTGTCCGGATAATTATGTGCTTGCTGTGTCCTTGCAAGTGTTGCTGGTTTGCAATCATGACTGAAAGATGAAGTGAGTTGACAAGACTTTTATTTTCCCAGGCACTTTGGGGTGTTGAAACTGTGCGAATTTGACGTGTAGGCAAAGACAGGAATGCAATGTTTTTCTTACATTGCATTAAATTTATGGTGTCTTTTATGGGTTCAGCCAGCCATTGTTGTTATTAATATTTTTATTTTTACTACTACTATATAATAGTTATCACAATATTTATTATTATTATTTATATTATTATTATTAAATTATTATCATCATATTGAAAATTGTTATCATCATAAATGTAATGTACACACAGTTAGTGTTACTGAATTGATAATTTGAGAAACGTGCCTCGAAATGCCTTTCTTGTATTCTGCCTTGTTTGATCTGGGATGCTTTAGGTGCAGCACTTGAAAACTGTGTGATTGCGACATGCTTATGACGTGATGTTTCGAAGAGTTACTTTAAAATGAATCGAAGTAGTTTCATATACATTTCAGTGATATGACAATTGCTGGAAACATTTCGTAATATCCTATATGATTATTTGCTCCATGATCTTCCCATTGATGGTGTAATTGTAATTTCTAATATATATATAGCACCACTTAAAGAGATGCTCAGATTTTGGACGAGGCGAGGATGCTGAAAGAGGACGGAGTGTTACATCAGCTAGATACTTGGGGCAAGAACATGTTGTGCTTTGGAGACCAGGATGAAGATTTTGAATTTAATGTGCAGTTAGTGGAAGCCAATGAAGTTGTTCAAACATGAACGTAGAAATAATTTTTTTGTAAGTGGTATGGTAGGCATGCTTTTCATCTGGCGACAGCATTTAGGACCGACTGTAGAGTCGAAAGATGAACTTTGCACAGACCAATGTGAAGGGAAATACAGAATTTATATATTTTATCAATTTGGGAGCATTTGAAAGCATGAACCAGAGTGGTGTAAAAGCAGAATGTCGAACAGCTTTGAGACGCTTTAAATGAAAATATGAAGAATGTGAAAGGTTAGATATAGGAGACTTGGGTGATAACATGAAATGATTGTTCTAAATTTAGCTTGTCAATAAGTGTTCATATCTTATCTGTAAAATCATTGCATTCTCGTAAAGGAACTTTTAAATTTATTATTGTCTGCAAAACCCTCACAAAGTTGAAAAATCAGTTTGTGTGAAATAAAATCCGCAGGTTTTTGCAAATAGAATATGTCATTCAATAGATTGGTTCAATTTTTCCAAGATATGCACAATACGTAACTCAGAAAATGCTGTGTAAAAAGGTTTTTGCTACATAGCGTGTTTTGAAATATTTTTATAGTAGGGTAGGTTAAATATTTTAGACTACATAACTAATTTTCCATAAAAGAAAATCTGCTTAATTTACATCATTCATGTAATTTAGGTTAAGTTTGATTCTGATATTTTGAAATGCTTTTGTGGTGATGATAGTTTGCATTTGGTTGTTGTATTTTTCTACTATTTGTGATAAAATCATGTGGCTTTAAAAAATCAGCATTTTCATCCCAGTCTTAAACAATATGAATCAAGTTTCAAATTCCTGACTTTGTGATAGCTTCCTCAGGCGTGATTATCATTCTTATTGAAAGATTTCACTTAGTGAGGATCATTTACGATGCATTCTTCAATTGTATACTTCAATCGTGAAGATTTTAAAATGCTGTTTCAGATGTTATTTTTTTTAAATTGTTTCAGTTTTATTTGAGAGCAGTCAATTGCTTTGTAAAAATATTTTTTACTACATAGTATATTTTGAAATATTTTCTGGTAGAAGTTGGTTTTGAAAACTATATTTTCTCTACGATGATCGTGGTGATGATGGTTTGAATGTTAGGATAGACAGGAAAGGGAAAATCTGTCCACTTCTTTTCCTTCCATGCTGTTTTCCATGCTAATTTTTTGGCTGGTTTGTTTGTTGTGATGTGTTGGTTAATTTTGTTGGTGCTTGGGATTTCTTCATTTCCATTGATGTGATATATGTGTATATTATTTTGTTGGGTGTAAAATTTTCTCTTGCCTTGTTTTTTAGTGATGCCGATTATTGTTAACGGTCAATAGAACTGTTTCCTTAGCTTGCAGCCTTGAAGGTTAATGTTACAAATTCCTCAGATAAACATATCACACTTGTTGGCTAATGATTAAAAACTAATTTAAAAGCAAAACCTTTGTGGTCTTGTCTGGTGTGTGTGTGTGTGGGTGGGTGTGTGTGTGGGTGGATGTGTGTGTGGGTGGATGTGTAGGTGAGTGGATGGGTGTGTGGGTGAATGGGTGCTATCCTCTACAAGTTTTGTTTTAAGTATAGGCCAATTAATTAGTCATATAAAAGAGTAACTGTTGTTCTCTGAAGAATAGACAGTAAATTCGTCATTTCTACAGCGCCAAAAAGCATAGTCACACGGGGAACCATCCTAATTCACGGCGTATGCGGTAATTCACAAGAATCATATTATGCTACTACTACGTGCAATTATGCATAGATGATAGATGAAAGTGGAACACTCGAAGCAGGTCCAGAGCAGACAGGGTCCTGGGTCTGTGTGTTTGTCATGGGGATAATGCCACTCATCACACATCACACTCCGAAAGCTGCACTGCTGCTGCTGGCCTCCTAATCGGATTGTGAAAAGATGCCGTACGTGATGCGTCGCTTAATTCGCAACTAACCTACTTACTTACTACAGGCTCTTCCATTATCCACCACCGGCGAAGTGGCTGAGCCGAGAATTGCGAGGCATACCCTCCTGAAAGTCCTGATCCAATTATAATGGCGTTCACACTGTAGACCTACTTAATGACTTCTAACGTAGATGGTTTGGACGCCTTAAACTCGTTAAATCTCGCACCGTCTGCAGCAAAAGTCGACAGTTAATGCCATCTAGCGGTCGATATTATCGCCGTCGTTGGGTCCCTCCTTCCGTTCATCCGTCAGTCCGTTCGTTCGTCCGTTCGTTCGTCCGTCCGTCCGTCCGATCCGAATGCGTCCGCTATTCGATTCCGTTCATTTGATCTGAAAAAGTCGTTCAGATCGTGTTCAGTGGCATATGCGTACGGTATGCGTAAGCCTTACTCATGAACGGGATTGAATGAAGCAGCAAGATTCGAGCAGTTGCGTTTGCCAACGAGCTTATGGGATTGGCAGTGTAAGAATTGTGAAAAAATAACTGGGGGTTGGGGGTTGGACAATGATCCACTTGGAATTTGGGTGTGAAAAACATACTTTAACATGGGACTCTAGAAAAGACTGAGGGGTTGAAACCAAGTCTATCCATGTAGGTTGCTAAATACAAACATCTCAGTTCCACTCTGTGTATCATAATCAGTATCATTGGTGCTTAGTGCTAAGAAATTTGTTAGAAACTCAAAAGTAGTAGATCTAGTTAAAAAGTAGGCTAGTCTCCTCTTTTCCGGGAATGGGGAAGCAAGTGCTACTGCCGTGCTGGGAGCGCCTCTGAGGCTCTGAATAATAATAATAATCATTCTTCAAGAGGTGCTACCCTATAGCAAACTACAGATAGCCAATAGCTTAGGCTACATATTATAGATAGGCCTACTAGTCTATACAATGTATACCTTGACCTATTCCAAGGTTAGATATACTATAGAGGCAGGAATCACTGATTTATTGATTCATCGAGATGTCTATCGTAGTGTGGTCACTGTGGTCACTGTGGTGTGTTGGTCGTCATGCGTTTCAGCCGGAAAGAGATTTGGCGACGGGCGAGCGAAGAACACAAGGGCGACGCATGGTATATACTATATGTATTGGCCAAGACCCAATCGGGGAAATGTATTGGGCCCACTGAACTATCGAATTTCGATCAAGATCAAGGTAATGACGCTTAACCTGACACGCAGATAAAGAAAGGACAGACGGGCGGACGGACACTCGGACAGACAGATAGACAGACAGACAGACGGGTAGGCAGACAGACAGACGGACATACAGACAGAGACAGACAGACTTACAGACATACAGACAGAGACAGACGGACAGACAGACAGGCATACAGATCAAGATCAAGGTAATGACAGACAGACACAGACAGACAGACATAGGCAGACAGAAAAACAGATAGAAATACAAAGACGGACAGACACACATGCATACACATAGACACACAGACACAGAGAGAGAGAGAGAGAGAGAGAGAGAGAGAGAGAGAGAGAGAGAGAGAGAGAGAGAGGAGAGAGAGAGAGAGAGAGAGAGAGAGAGAGAGGGGGGAGAGAGAGAGAGAGAGAGAGAGAGAGAGAGAGAGAGAGAGAGAGAGAGAGAGAGAGAGAGAGAGAGAGAGAGAGAGAGAGAGAGAGAGAGAGAGAAGGAAAGAGGTAGGCTTACGACGATCGATGCCTGTTGAGTTACGATAACCGGTGTCGCCATCTAACGCAAAATCGTCGTAAAACATTCACGAGCAATTATCAGAAAGCGGCGCAGAACATCGGAGAATAATGTTCTAAAAGAACAGAAGCCAGAGGAAGAGAACATCATA